>NW_019104488.1:1314862-1356797 GCF_001995035.1 Momordica charantia
GGCGAGGAGAGGAGGAAGACGGTAGAGTTCATGGAGTTTTGTAATGGAGTCTGAGTGAACTGTGAAGTGGCCGCCGGACCATTCGAAGGCTCTGGAGGCGCGGATTGAGTTGTTTATGGATAATGTTAAAAATGTAATACTAAAATAATTATATAATTATCTTAATTAAAATTTTCTTTTATAGGTATATATATATATCCACTTTCAATTTAAGTCTTCCTAACCTTTTCCTAGTGAAAATAAATTTTTCTTTTTGTTCATGTTAGCCTGATAAAATAGAAGTTGAATCGTATCAAAATTAATTATAGAAACGATGTTTGAGAAAATTGTAAGATCACGATCGAACTATTTGAGGGAGTCACAATAATTTTTTTTTCTTTGTCAATTTTCATTTTCAATAGGTTACGATCATGATATGAAAATTTTCATACGAACAAATAGGTGAACCATAAACTTTGTCCTTTCGATATTTAATCAGTATCAGAACGCAGTGAGAGTGAGAAAGAACAAACAAGGGTGAGTGAGATCAAGAGTAGGAACGAGCATGGGTGAGTAGAAGTGAGGACTATATTGATGAGAGAGAGAGTGAACTTTATTTTTAGTATGTCAAGCATGTAATTGTACGTTTTTTTATTATTGATGTCGAAATCTGTCTAAGTCTCGTTGATACCTTGTTATAATCCATACGAGCTAGTCCATAACGGTCTCTTCTAAGAGACCTGCAAAAATAGGTAGAGTATTATGACGTTCAAGTTAGTTTATAATCTGAGCTATACATATCGTATTTAGACAAATTCTCATACATGATCTAATAAAGCGTGGGTGTATTCCGCGCCACGGCTCACTTTTCCCACCCAAGGACTTCGTGGTGCTTCCTTCCCTCAGTGATCAGCTTCCAACAGTTGGCATCTCCACCTCCAACCCATATTATAAGGAATAGCTAGAAATCACCCTAAACCCAATAAATATAACAAACTATTTTGATCTAAAAATAATAAATTGTTTTAATTGTTTTTTGAAATAAAATTTGCGATAATATAGTTTTTTTTATGCTGACAAGAAATGAAAATAAAATAATAATTTTTTTGAGCAGATAAAGTATTAAATTTATTTATTAACCTAACATCTCAATCCTAATTTATGAAGTAAAAGTTAGGTTTGACTAGGTCAACATTGAAATTAACTTTTTACGCAAGAAAATTTACGATTTGACCGAGTCAACGAAGTTTGAAGTTATATAACAAGGGATGGCAACAGAACAGACTCTACGAAAACCCTTCCCGCCGTTTACACTATCTCCTTCGTTTCAGTTCCACAGTGAGTGACAGTCCATAATCCTCTCTCTCTCCTCTCTCTCTCGGCGAGGTTAGAGAGAGAAAGTAGCGGCGGAGATGTTGAAGCCGAAGACCTTCGCCGGAGCCAACGTGTTCATGTCTCGCAATCTTGTTGCTCCGGAGATATTCGACGCTGTCCACGATGCTCTGAAGCAGAATGGGGCTGAGGTCTTCCTCTGCTGCGATCCCTCACGAAACGGGCCTAACGATTATCACGTTATATCCTCCGCCGATCATGTACGAAATGCCTCATCGATTTCGTGTTTAATTTCTCCTCCTACTTCAGATTGGTTGTGTGTATTTATTTTGTTTTCGATTATGGTTTCCAGGAAAAGTTTGAGGATCTTCGAGCGAAGGGATGCAATTTGCTAGGTATGGTTGTTGCAGGTTTATGTACTTTCTATTTCCATTTTTTCGATTTTGTTTGTTTCTCATGCGGGATATAGGATCGGAGTGCAAATTTCTAACGGCGAGTAAGATTAGCGGGAAATTGGAAGTCTCGATTAATTTATGAAATGCTCGATACACATAAACAGTAGCTCAGTGATCGTGTAATGATTACTTCATTGCCCGCTTGCTTTCCGAATAGGGAAACCTAGTTGTTTGACAATTTCATTTCAGTCTGGTGCTCATATCGCATTGTCATTTATTTGAAGAGATGGGTTGCTGACGATTTGAATTTCTGCTCTTGGAAGGTCCTCAGTGCGTGCTTTCATGTGCAAAGGAGCACAGACCTCTTCCTCAACAGGGTTTTACTTGTTGCCTTGCAATGGATGGTGTGAAAATTCTGGCATCTGGTTTCCAGGCAGATGAAAAGGTTTGTTGCAGACGTTCCTATTTTTCCTCTTTTTATAGCATTCTAAATTAGTATTCAAAATTGCAGGTTGAGATAGGGAAGTTAGTTACTGCAATGGGAGGAGTATTGCATACTAAAGCATCTCTAGATGTCAGCTTTGTCATTGTGAAGAATGTTTTGGCTGCAAAATACAAGGTTGTGATGCTTGAATTTCCCATTTGATTGACGCGATGCGTACGTGTATTTAGGTTCTTTCCTCCTATAATAATTATTATGTAACACAGTTGTTATCATAACACGATGTAATTGTGAATATGATCTTTAAAACCTTCTGCATACTAAATAATTGATGCAATCGAGTAGGACAGAAGTAATACTCAACGTCATTCTTATTTAAATGATATAGTATTGAACGATCTTAATTCTTATAAATATCCACCCAAGACAAAGTAGAATTGCAACTAAGAGCTACTTAATGACACCACTTTTATGAGCTTGAAATATTTACTCTTTGCATCATAATGCAGTCAAGGATGTTACTTTTCCAAATTTCTAATTTCATGCAGGAACAACTTCTCATTTGATTTAAGAAACTGGTTAAATTTGTTTGTATTGACTGATTATTTTCAGCTGCTTGTTATTTTTTATGTGGAAGATTCGTTATTCTCTCTGGAAGGACATTACTACTAATTTTCCGTTAACTTGAAGTATATGCAACAGTAGGTGATGGATGAATTTAACAGACCGAAGTTTACGTATTCTTTAATATGTAGTTCCTGTTAGTTTCCTTGTCTTATACCCTGAGGTCCATGCTAGATTATATTGAGATACCTTATACATTGGTTCTATTAAGTAAAGTAAGGTTTTAGTTTGAAACATTAATATTTCAGTCTTTTATGGTGCATATCCTACATGTAAAGTTTTGTACGAAGCTGAACTTCTTGGGTTGATGGTAGAAAAATGGTATTGAACCCAAGGTCGTGCTTCCTGTCAGAAATGCATGGATACTGGGTGGTTGACATGATTTTTATTTATCATTTAAGATTTATACGTGGAACATGCCTAATAATGGATTTTAACTTCATTCTGCCTGCAAAGTTATTGCAATTTCAGATTGGCATTCTTAGTTTGACAGATACCAAAATCTGTTATTATTTCTGTTTGCAGTGGGCACTAAACATTTCAAAGAAACCAATTGTCACAATTGGTTGGTTACAACAGTGCTGGATTGAGCATCGTGTAGTGCCTCAGGAGGCATATCGAGTTCTTCCATTTTCTGGATTGAATATTTCTGTATCTAGAATTCCAGCAGGTAGTGAGTTCTACAATATATTATTTCTGCTCAGATAAAATTGTTTTCTCGTATTCTTTTAACATTTATGTGTCTCAGATGAGCGCAAGGAGATCGAAAAGCTTATCTTGCAAAATGGTGGAAGATATTGTGCTGATCTTACGAGAAAGTGTACACATTTGATATGTAATATATCCTTTTTGCAGTTTTTTCTGGACACCACTTTTGTTTTTTGCACTTTATTTTTCATTTGAATCAGTAAATTTTATTTACTCGAAACTCGAAAGCATCTTCCCACAGCTTAAATCAAAGAATAAATGGATTATAAATGGTGAAAAGCACTCCCAGCAGAACATTGTACTGATATATGAGCATTGATTTGTTTATTCATCATCCTTCCCCATGTACTAGTGATGATTCCAGCAGTAATGATCTTTTACAGCAGCAGTTGCATTGCCATATCTCTTCAAAAAAGCTTGAGAGGATGGGAGATTGACATGAGGGGGATAGTAGCAGTTCATTCAAGAACAAAATTGTTTAAATTTTAATATTTTATATTTCTTGACAATCTCTCTAGTTTCTATTTCAGGTTGAGTGATGGCAATGGCTAACCACTCTAACGAAACTTTTTTATTTTTTATTTTTTTTATGGTCATTGTAAGCATGTTGCTTGCATTGCCAATCCATTTCTAAATAGTAGCACTAGTATGTTTACTTCCTGGGATGCCTTAATATTTTTGTTTGAATAAAAGGTTTTCTTTAATGGTTAAGTAAGCTCCTGAAGGTGACAAGTACAAGGTTGCACGAACATGGGGCCATATCAATATTGTTACTCGGAAATGGTTTGATCAATCCGTAGCTAGAAGAGGTAGTGGTTTGAGTTGTATATTTGAAAACTGTTAATGACTTTTGAATATTTGAGAGTTTGTTGTCAAACAATTTTGTAAATTTTCTAACTTTTCAAATGCCCTTTTCCTGCTTTTAATCAATAGCATGTCTTAATGAGGAGTCATATCCTGTTGGTAGCGTTGGAGCTTCAAATAAGATGGCAAGGGGTTGCTTGACTGCTCAAAATAGCCAAGACAAGGTTATGGGGAACTTGCAAGCTGCACCATCCTCATTGGTTGCCGATTCAAATTTCTCAGCAGTCTCTGGTCCAGGGTTTTCAGATATGGATTTAGAGCCTTCCTTGTCACAGAATACTTCTATGTTTTCAGATGCTACTCATTGTATAAATGAGGTTGATGTTGAAGTGCCTGTTACGACAGCAAAGACTGAAACATACAGTAATAATTGTATTACGAGTGACTTCCAATCTGAAGACAATGACCTGTATTTATCAGCATGTAGAATAAAAGTTGTTGGGTTCGAAGCCTCTGAGTTGCGCAAGATTGTCAATATGATTCGCGGAGGTGGAGGCTCCCGATTTATCCTGTCCAACAACAAGTTAACACACATAATAGTTGGAAATCTGTCAGAAATGTAAATATCTTTTACTTTTATGCATGTTACTTTTGTGGCTCATGGTGACGTAATTGCAGCATAATTTTTGTGAACTCTATTGCTTTAATATGTGAGCTTGGCTGCGTAATGATCTTTTCGATTTCATCAGAATGAATTATCCTCCAAATCTGAAGTGGGTTTTAACCATTCGTCAAATTGCAGGGAGAAAAAAGAGGTAAGAGATATTGCAGCTTCAGGTGTCATCCATGTGGTTAGAACCACCTGGCTTGAGGATTGTGATCGTCAGAAGAAGGAGATCCCTGTTCTTGGTAGACACATGGCCTATGATGCACTTATCCCTAAAGGTTTGATATGCATGGCTCATATACCAAGATAGCATGCTGCGTTATTTCATCAGGATGCATACCAGAATTTTTTTGGAGATATTTAGCCTGTTTGTCCTGTTCTAATTTTCTGTGCTGTTACTTATGTTTTTGCAGCATCCAGTAAAGCAAGCACCATCGATATGGATCAGAATAAAGTTCCAATTGTTCATCCAACCATACCATCAAATGAGTTAGAAGGAAGTATTCAAGTTAGAATTGGTAAGCCATCAATGATAGAGGAAAAAATTGAAGAAAAAAGTGAAGCAAATGTGAGTGGAGACAGGACCATGAAATTACCCCAGAAAAGGCAACCTCCTGTATCAAATGGTATAAACAAGAGTCAAGAAAAGATGCGGCCTGATTTCACTGTTCAAAATGGGAAGTCATCATGTGTGTTTAAGGGGAAAATATTTTGCTTTTCAAGTTCCTTTCCAGAAGATCGGGTACATTGTGAAGATTCCTTCTTTTTATTACAAGCAACATGATCTAAATTGTTCAATATGCACCTTAGGTTTTAGATACATTCTTGTGGTATATAGCATCCATTTTTCAAAAAAGCAAAAAGTTGGAGACTTATGTTCAATCTATGATGAGTTTAAGGGTAAATAGTAGTTCATTATTGCAGCTTAGAAAGCTATATATGGTACAACAATTCTATCTCTATGACTTTGAAAGCAAGTTTTTGGAGTAGGCATAATTCTAATTATAGTGTTCCTTTCGCCTCACTCAGTTGTATACTTATTTGCATCTCAAGTATTCTCCCATCCAAAACTTTGGAGAACATAAGTTATTGTTGATAAAAGAATGATCTTGGAAATTTTAATTTTTTAATTTTTTTTAAGAGAAACAGATTTAAGATAATGCCAAATAGCATTTAGCATGTGAAGATCATACCGTTTCCATTTAGCATATGAAGATAAAGCCTTTGACAATATTATCGATTTTATTTATGCTATATATTCTGAAGATCATATTTGAATTCTCTCCAACTAGAGAGCTGAAATTGTTGAATGGATAAATCAAGGGGGAGGGAAGGTTGTTGAGGATCATATGAAACAGAAAGTGCACTTCACGGTTGAATGTCATGGTGTTACACTAAGGAGTTCGAGCATTCAAACTATATATGTGTCGAGTCATTGGGTTCGATCATGTTTAGAGGTACATTTGACTGATTTATTTGCGATTTCTATTTTCCAGCTCTTCTGTTGGGTCTTTCTTGTGTCTCTCTTCTTTGACATAAGACTTGTATAAAACTGTATAGGAAAATTTTATTTTAGCCCTTGCAAGTTTGGATTATCACATGGGTTGAGTTAGGGTTGAAACTTTGAATTAAGGGACGTTGGGTTGGTGTTGAGTCATGCTCTCATAAAATAAAGGACCAATACTATTAAATTGAAAAATGGAGATAAAAGACATTGTTACCATCAATTTAATGTTTAGGGGAAGGTGTCACAGAAATTTAACTAGTAAAATGATCCATTAACGGTGGTCAATTTTGGACAACATATTTTGCCACTTTTTTTTCTTCACTTTGCCTATATTTAGAAATTTAAATTGTTCTGCCATTTTGTGAGAGGTTTTTCTATGGAAAAAATTGATAGGAGTTTGATATTTCAAAAAGTCCATCCATGGCCTCCTCTTGATCTCCAAAAAGTTCACTCCATCCCTGTGGCACAAATAGAGAATATTGATGCTTAAAATTTTTCCTATTAACTTTTCCCTTATAGTTATTGGTGGAATTGAGTAAGTATTGCTTAGGGTACTGCATGGTCATCGTTCTGTTAAATGTGTTTAGTTACAGCTTATAAGCTAATTCTGAATTGATATCTAGAGCCGAAGAAATGCTATTTATTGTTAACCTAATTATGTTGAAAATTGTAAACTGATATTTGAAATGACAATTGAACATTCGTCTTGTTTTTGTTTGTTTATATTGACATCTATTTATCTTACTGATAATTGCAAATAAATCTGGTATGAAGGATGGATGCTTGTGGGATACCAATGGACACATTCTCTATTCTCCACTTCCTTGTTGTGTTCCTTTGTCTGGATTTGAAAATATTCGGTTCTGTGTTTCACAATATGGAGATAAAGATAGAGTATTGTTAAGAAATCTGTGTTTTGTACTTGGGGCCAAGTTTGTGGAGAAGTTGACTAAGAAGGTAACCCACCTAATATGCAAATTTTCCAATGGGCCAAAGTATGAGGCTGCTTGTAAATGGGGAATACATTCAACTACAGCTGAATGGATATACGAGTGTGTTAGACAGGTATCTTCATTATTCTCTCGCTCTTCATTATAGATATTCACTTATGTATGCATGTCCTGACAGAAATACAGGACCCATTGTCTGTCTTTCTTTTCTCTTAGAAATGGAATGATATTGTTTGAATACAAAATTTTCAGAGTAAGATTGTTTCTCTTGATTTGTATCGTCCAAAAGAAGTTACAGCTCAAGACACAGAGGCAGGGTTATGCACTGTTAGTCAGTTTCCTACACAAGCTGTCCAAATGATAGCTAGAGAAAGTCAATCCCAGTTCCCAATACATTCTGCCATCCAGAATGACCAATCAGCTGGAACCATCGGTAGTTCTATGGGAGAGGTCAAACAACTAAGCTATATTAATAAAAAGCCCAAGCTTCTTGACGAAGCTAAACAGAAGTGTCCACTTTTTGTTGGAAATAGTCTCACTCACTCTGATTGCAATTTGAACTCCACCAAAGAAACTACATCAAAATCTTCTGTAGTAACTTCACATGTTCCTGATGTTGCTTCTGCAATTGAGGACTTGTTGGAGCAGACAAGTAAGGTAAAATATGGATGAGCTTTAATTCCATTACTTCATTCTATTTTTTTCATCTCTCTATCAACCTTTTTTGGCACTTTCTTCTTAAGATTCATGACCTGAAGTCACCTGGAAGGAAGGACTGCAATAAAAGTGTATCCTTTTATTGGAATCATGTTTTTTATGTCTAAAGTTTTGGTTTCTTTTGCATTTGGTTTAGTCCTTAATGGTACCAGATTTTCCCGTCTGACTGTTCCATCGTTGGTCAAGACCAGGACCATTCAGAATCTCATCCAATTATTGGTTTATCTAACCCGTGGTTAAAAAGGTAAACTTTGACCATCTCTCCCCGATCTTTTCATGGAAAGACCATGCTGAATGGGAGTGTTTAATGAGATAATTGCTGGATGGGATTTAATGAGACCATTCAACAATGTCTTTATGAAAGTCAGTTTCCTAAAACAGAGTTTCATTTGTTTTGTTTTGTTTTTTACTTTTCACGGATGAATTTTTTTCTAGAACAATTGAAGTTATGCTTTCATCCAGAGTATGGGTAGTAGTTTTAAGTGCAAAATAGTCTTATTATTTACAAATTACTCTGAATTATATTTTTAAAACTAGGTTTGAAAATAAAAGCAGTAGGCTATTTTTAAAAATAGATCTAACAACCCTGTATTTTAAAGATGAATTGGGCACAGTGAAAAGTTTAGGGTTTATATTCCTTCAAAAATTTGATTACAAAAAAAAGTGTTTTCACTAAAAAACAAGTCCCTCAAAAGCTATACTAAACTCGTTCTTAGACTGTTATTGTTTTGCCTTTGCAACTCAGTTACTGAGACTTTTGTTATGTATATTCAGAACTGAGAGAAAAGAAGAAATTGGCAATCCTACTGGGGATGGAAGGGCAGGCATATATGATGGTTTTAGTGAAACGCAAACTGAGTCTCAGGTGTCTTTTTTGCCATTTATAATTCTGTTGCATTTTTACAAATTCTTCCCCCATTTTGGGAGAACTATTAAATTGCAACTTATAAGATTTTAGAATCATCATTGAATTTGAAAGGAACATGCTCATTATTTGGTTATTAGTTCCAGCCTGTTAAGAGGTCAATGTTTGTAGGTTGTGGGTTATGAAGAAGATTTATCGGGAAGGCAAATGCTGATAGACAGAGTTAGAACCTGGAGTAGCACGACTTGAAACTAGTAAGAACCAAAGATTGTGGTAGGAGCCGTGCTGTGAAGGTTTGGTTAGAATTTCTCTGTTTCCTTTGAGTTTAATGTTATTGAAGCTTTATTTTTGTTTAGGAGTTGTAGAAAATGTTAAACCTTGATTGATTGTATAGTAAGAACCAAAAGAGAAAAAAAAAAGAATCAACGGAGATGAAGAAAACACGGGGTCTTTATTCATTGTCTAATGAGTCAATGACATCTTCACGCTTGTAAGCTGAAAATTTGAGTTATATTAAGCCGACTTGCAAGCAACACAGAAGATTTATGTGGAGATTAATGAACTAGCTGATGCATGGTTATTGTGCCACCCTCTAACAGGTAAATCACTACTCATTTGCTTGAATTTGCCATTTTCTTATTAGGATACGCGTGGAGAATTTTTATTGAGTCCTTTACTTGTAGTAAAAGAAAGAAAAAGAAAGAGAGAAAGAGTAGGACGGAAAGTAAATGTGAACTGAAAGATGGGATTGAACCATTCTTACTCAATATTCTCTTTAGTTAATTGTATGATTAATTTGATGAGAAGATTAAATGCATAGAAGACAATTGCTATTGAACTTTTAAAACTAACATTTTGATGATACTTCTTAAATTTCTTTTTGAGAATAACAATTAAATGTCGATAGCTTATTTGGATTGCATGTTTTATTTGATGGACATAGATAATGAATATTTTGAAGTTACATATGAGATTTATATATGTGCAGATATTAAATATGCATGATTGGATATGCAAAAGTATGTCAAGAAAATTAAGTTCAATTAATTTAGTAATAAGCCATGTTTTATATGTTTAAGAATTAATCATAAAAGTAAACAAAAATGGAAAACAATGTCATATTTGGTGGATTTTCCCTATCAAGGTATACTTATTTTTTTTAAATGATAAATTTTCTCAAAATTTAGTTTTATAAACCCAATAAATTACATGAATACATCATGATATATATGTGCATGTGTGTAAGATAATGATAGTATTGGAAAACATTACTTAATATAGGTCCTTTGGACACATTACACAACACACAACACGAAACAAATGGAGAAATAAAAGCAAATTACTAAAAGAAACACACACGACCCAAAGGAGGGTGGCTATTTTTTTTGGGGGAGGGGGGGAGAAAAAGTTGCATTATTCAAATCTTAGTCACTACTACATGAAAACCCTTTGGATAAAGGCCATCAGGAGAGTGAAGTCTATCAATATCTCCTTTTGATTAATGTCCCTCACATTGCCCTCACAGATTGGAACCTTGGTTCCTTTGGGAGGAACTTCTGTTCAGCATAAACCGACATGTAGTCTCCGAACACAAACTTGGGATATCTTTGTTCCACCTCCTGGTTTGCTTTATCCACCAGCTGTGCTGCAGGAGCTATGGTGGCTTCCATTGATGGGTTGTAAAATGAAGCAATTGATCTCCTGTTCCCATTTGGGATGGCCAAAACCCGGTGCCAGACACTTTTGTATCTTCCATTGCTCAGGACCTCAATCTGGTCACCTGTGTTGATGACTATGGAGTTGGGTAATGGCTGCACATCTATCCACTGCCCATCTTTCAGGATCTGAAGGCCTCCCACCTGGTCGTCTTGGAAGAGCAAGATGACACCGCCAGCATCAGTGTGTGCACGGAGGCCGTTCACCAGCTCTGGGTGTGGGCATGGTGGGTAGTGGCTGACTTTGGTGCCAAAGAAGGCTTTCTCCAGCCCTTCGCCACCATTGAAGGCAGCGTTTATGTATCCCTCAGGTAAACCTAAGTTCTCATCCATCACTGCCATCACCTTTTTTGCTAGCTTCTTCAGCTCCGATCTGTACTCTGCCATGGTTTCCCTGCCATATTTGGATTCATAAACAACATCATTAAGAACCACTCGTTAGTTGCTTTGAGACCAACTTTCTGCTTTTAAGAAAATGTGACTGTAGAATGTATATATTTTCACTGAATTCCTTTTTATGAAAAAGCATAAAGTTTGGAGTGTAAGATAAGATGCTTGCTTACTTGAATCCAGGAATGTTGGAGGGCCAGTCGTTTTCGTCATGGAGAAGGAAGACATCTTCCCAATCAAGATTCTCCAGCTTCTCACCGCTCTTGTTTTCCAGCAAATCATTCAGAAGCTTCACAGGTTTTGAACTCTTGAAACTCTCTTCTCTTTCCAGCTTGTAGCACTCTGAACACACCCTCTTCACCCTCTCCAAGAGTTCCTCAGGAATCCCATGGTTCACCAGCTGAATGTCAAATAGTACCATATCTAGTCAACAATATTATTAACATTTAACTAATTCTAGCACGAAATAGGATGTCTAAAAACACCACCCCCTACTTTTATTTCTTAGGGAGAGGGAAAAGTTTTATTTCTTCTTTTTTCGCTCTGCTTCTAGTAATCACAAATCTAACTTGAAATAAGTCGAACGAGTAGAAAAAAGAAACCTGAAAGAATCCCCATTCTTCACAGCCATTGGCTATCTGAGCCAATGTATTGGCTCTTTCTTCTCCATTAAGCTTTGAGAAGTCAATAATGGGGATTGCCATTGGAAACTGAATCAGCCCAAAGGGAAAACAGTGTTTTCAGAGATAGAGAGAGAGATGGATTAAGGTGATGAAGTTGATAAGAGAGTTTTATGTTGGTTGGATTAGAAGGGGAAGCTTTAGGCCATATTTATAACAGTTTCCCTCCAACTTGGATGTCAACCCTTTAGTAATTAAATCCCTTTTCTTTCTAAATAAGTACCCCTTTGAAATGGGACGGTGACCTTTTTTTTTTATATTTTAAATAAAAGATTTTGAATGGAAATATATAAATAATGGTAAAATAATTTTTCACAAAGTCAACGCCCTCTGAAGTTCCACTTTTTTTAGCAACGCATTACACAAGCACTCAACTTCAGGGGGGTCCCTCACACACCTCATTAAGTTAGTAATTAATTGGTTTTCATTAATTTAATTATATTCGTTCACTAATTGTGTTTACCGACTCATTTTGATTGTCTGCAATCATTTAAACTTGGAGGTTATCAATCATGGGCTGCATATCCAGTCGTATCACTAGATGTGCCATAATCATTTCATAATGATCTTATGGTTAAATCTCCACCGTCTGATTTTGTACATGGGAAATGATAATTTTTACTTTTTTTAGTTAAATAATACGTAGAGGTGAGATTTGATTTTTTGCTTTTTGGTTGGGATTATAATGTCTTAACTAGTGTTTTTTTAACGAATGTTTTAAACTATAATCAAATTGATAGTTGAATTAATTAGAACTCGAAATTAATACTTGATTTCCCCCATATTAGAATTAATTTAAGCTAATTCAAATGATTTTTGTTGTTTTTATTAACAAAATTTCATTATCTGTTTCGATGGCTTGAGATGATGATAAGATCAAACATTTCAATGGTAACCCTAAATCTTTGTCACAGGTGGCAAAAATTTCTCTATATAACGTCCATTTTGCACACACGTATAAAGCTATCATGTTACTTGAAATACAAATCTGTGCCGACCACACCACCGTTGATAATGTTGACTTTTTATCTTCTGGGTCCTGCCTTTGACTCTCACATGAATGTGCTTTTGATGATCATTGACTTTTACTATAATTAATTCTTACTAATTTGAAGGCATAGTTTATGGGTTAAGGAATAGGCTGCACAGGATCGTGCCTTCTAATATTTTAATCCAAAATCACCTTAATTAATATATGAACATTTAATTTGTCAACTCTCCCTCTAGAAGTTGTTTATTTATTAGGCATAATTACAAATTACGTCTTTGTGGTTTGCTAATTATGTCCATTTTATAAATGATCTTATACACTCGTATTGCAGCTTGCAAAATCTAAAGCCACACCCATCAATTTTATTTTGCCATTAATTTGAATGGGATTGGTACTTGGGCTTGTTCTATGTCTGTCACGTGGGTCAGTTTCATATTTGGGAGTTTCTGTTAAATTTTTAATGTGGCCAAATATAAGTTAGTGTATTGAATAAATGGGTTTCTATAAATGGACCAAGAACAATATAATATGCGATAGCGGGACAAAAATATCACAAATCAGAAAGAGAAATTAAATAAGAAGAATTTCAATATCAACATCAATAGGAGTCAAATGGCTAGCAAAATGCCATATGGAGGAAGCCAAGTGCCAAAATACTAAAGTTATTTTTTGATTAATAATTGTAGGTATTTGCGATTATTTAATATTTATATAGAGAAACTTGTAAGCGATTAATTATTTCCGACAAGCAATTGATAAACAAAACATTTTAAACTCTACCGACAACAAAAATTGATTAGAAAAACAGTAGCTCTATCATAATATATAGAGAAAAAATAGATTTCTTTGGTTTGTGAATTATCATTGATTAAATGTCACATCAATAAATGACACCCAACTAATAATAATATGCCATGAAAGTGAAATAATGAAGGTGGTTAAGGGCCACAAGGAATCAAATGGAATGACCAATGACTCAAATATGATTTGATTCCAAATGTAGGACTACAAGGATCTAAATTTAAATAATAATAATAATAATAATAATAAATATAAATGATATACAATCAGATGTATTTGAGGTGTGTTGCAATGTATATGTTAATGCTCCAAATGCCATGAGGTCGAGATTAAATGAAATTCTTATTGTTAGTTGAATTTTGTTTTTCGAAATCTTTTTAGTACATCATATGAGTGTGAGAATTAAGTACTTTCTATGTCCAGTTTATAATCATATATTTGTTCTAAAATAATTAGTGCATAACTTATTTTCAACGTTTTAGTTTATCTTAAACTCTTTAGTAAAAGTTTAATGTCTATCATCATCTCCTAACTTCTCTTGTGATGAATCGAACTTATAAGAAGATTTAGTAGCAGCCAAATTTATTGGCAAACGAAGCTGTTCATTTACTTTGATTTGTAAAAAAGAGTAACTTCGGGCTCAGCACAAAAGCAAGTTTCTCTTAATTTTTTAATATTTTTCTTTATAGATTAATGGCTTAATTGATTCGATTTCTAATTTATTATACTAAAAAAGGAAGCACATTCACAAGAAAATAAAATAATCTTTTCTGGACAGACTACCACTAAAAGTTTCTAATTATTTTTTATTGGGTTCATGTATACGCTTGCATGCTAAACTTTCAAGTAAGTCAGCAGCCAGTGATTGAGAATTAAATAATTCTCAATTTAAATTTTCAAAATTATATAGAAATTAAAATAAAACGTGTAAATCAAAAGCTGATAAAGTAAATGAATTAAAGGCAACTCACAACACGACCTACTCGAATGTTTTGAAAATTTTTTTTAAATTCAACCACATGTAGGGATGAAGATTCGAATCTCTAACTCGGTGGATTCATTAATTTTTTTTTTAAATCAAAGTAGATTGAATGTACTATTATGATTACGAAATATATGGTCTAGAAAGTACTACACCTAATCAAGGGTGGAGAGTTTAAAAAAATTCATGAAAAAAGGGAAATTTTTTTATGCAATCATCCAATTATAAAAAACCTGATAAATTAAGAAATTAAAACGACAATTTTTTTCCGTGTGAGTATTCGAGCCAACTTGTACACGTCTAAACTAATCTCACGAGACAATCACCTGATCATGACCTTCCTACAATTTGTTGTCAAGGAAACTCTGAAATATTAAATTCTAGATGAGTGACTATCGCTTCTATGCTAGACAATGACCCTCTCCTCCACCGCTCCACCCCGAGATCCAATCTAAGTCAGAAACACAAGAATCGGTGTCGTGTCATTGTCATTGTCATTTCTAAAGAGTTCAATCTCGGGATGGCTGCAGCTTGAACCATGTAAGTTCATGCATGGCATGCCAGGTTTCATCTAAAGGTCAAACACTGTTCCCTTCCTTAAATTTTAAGAATTTTCTCTCTCAAGACCACACATGGAGGTCACTAATGGTGTTCTTACAAGGCACCCTATTTTGGTGACACAGAAATTTTGTCTAGGTTGCCTTCACCTAACATAGATTTGTTCTTGTTTTTTAAGTTAATTAAATTTTGTTTTGTTAAAATTTTGTTTAGTTTTTTTAACTTCTTTGTTTTTATTTCTTGATTTAACCTGGCCCCTTTTTAAATATTATTTTAATTTTGTTTTTATTGCCTGCACCTAGTTTCAAGTCTGTTTATTACATGCAATTTTAAATATTTGTCCACAATTAACATCTATTCATCAGGTAAATAGACAAAAAGGAAAAAAAAAAGAAGAGGGTATTGAAAAACACACACATATATATAAAGAGGGTTGCAGGTTCCCATTAGAGTTCAAATAATTGAAGTATTAATGAAGGACGTACCTTATAAGTAAAGTATTGATGATGATGAGAGGGAATATTCTTAGTAAAAAAACTATATAAAAACTTATCTTTGACAAATAAATTAATTTTATGGTTTATGGAAAACATCAACTAAGTCCCAACATGACTACCTAATTAGTGAACGTTTATGGTTGTAAGAGAAAGACACCATAATTTTCTTATACATATAATTAAAATATTTTGATATCTTATTTTAAAGTCCAAACAACTTTGACTTCCATCAAACAATAACTCTTTTTATGTATGGGTACGAGGAGAATGCGCATACTCTCATGTATAGGGGCATAAAGATCAAAGGGTCGTCGACTCTAGGGTAATAACAAAAAAAAGTTCAAACAAGACGACAATTTCAACTTTGATATTTAGAAATTTACTAATATTTTTAATAGTGTTAAAGTTACACTCAAATGACATTATAAAAGGAAAAAGTCATATTTTAAAGAAATTTTAACTTGTTAATGATAGACCTTGATGAGAAAATGTCCGAAAACACAAAATTATATATTATTTAAAGATCTATTTTGTATAAATATATTTTTTTTTATTAATTTATTAAAGACTGTATATAAAATTTCATTGGTAATGCAAATATAATATTTTTCAACCTTATGTAAACATAGTGAAATTTTTTTATCATAAACGTTGCATTAACATGGAAACAACATTTTTCTTCACCCATATCTTCACTATTATTGTTATTTTTTCTTTTTTCTTTTAACTAGTTGGAGTGTGGATTCGAACTCACGGCTTCGTGATCGAGAATAGGTGTCAATATTTAAGAATTATAATAAAAGAAATAGAGTAATAAAAAAACATAAATATTTGATTATAATTGAAACACAAAAAAACAGAGCCTCTCCTACATTCATTAACAAAATTTACTGAAAATGTTAGGCTGGCCTAAGCTAATGGAGATAAGATAAAACTTTATATTTTACTTTAGTTTCATTAACAAAGTTTAGATTTGTTATTTTTAAGTCTAAATCTCTTAATTAAATTATCTTTAAATTTATAAATATTTATTTTGGTTCTTTTATGAAATTTTTGTCCATTTAGCACAGCCTAAAAGATTATATTTTTTTGTTGTAATATATTTATAGTTAAAAATTTAGTCATGAATTTTAATATGTAACAATTTTAGTTTATATAATTTAAAATTTATTATGATTTAATCACAACGGTTAAAAAAAAATTTATAAAAAAATATCCATTTTTATTTTGTAATAACTCCATTGTTGTAGTTTATTAATAAAAATTATCAGTTTTTGTTATATATAACTTTAATATAATAACTTCAATTTTTGTTATATCAATTTTAGCCACTCTTTACTTCTCTTATTATCCTTATTCACCTAAAATATCTGTGACACGTGGATACATATAACCTCAAATCATAATTATTTCAGCTAAAATAAATTATAACTAATACGGCCTCTAAAGCAAATCCAATCAATATGCAAACTGACTTAATAAACAGTAATAAGGATCTTTTGGTTTAGGAATCATACAAATAATTCTTTTCCTGACTGCTCTGTTTCTACCATTGGATGAAATAAAAACAAATGCAGAACAAAATGAAAGAAATTAAATAGAAAATATTTAATAAGTCAATTAGCTAGGTAAGCATCAGCTACAATACAACACAGTTTAAACAATTTGTACGAACAATTTGTACGAGTCCAGTACTTTGTTTCTATACAGACATTAAATGTAGATCTATCCAATTCTGAAACTGCTCGACTCTAATCAAAGATTTACAGTTAAACTGCTCAACTCTGATAAAAGATTCACGGTTGCATACTACATGAGGCTTGCATTGTTTGACTAACCACATCGAGCAGTTGTAAATATTCATCTGCACCATCAACCAAACACTGCACGACAAAAATGTTTGTTTGCATGATCTAGATGTCACTCAAGAAAATTACCGGGGTAAAATTCAATTTAGATCCACGTATTTTATAACTAAAACGGAAAACAAACCAAACAAAAATATTTGACGTATAAGTTATTTAATGCAACTTCGAAAAGAACAAAAAACAAACTTCTATTGCTAATCTGAGCATAGCTAATGCAAAAATCACATGAATTTTGGAACAGAAAATACGAAATTCAACATGGAAATGGATAGAGTAACCTTATCTGCTTCAGCCAACTTCTTGCATATCCTAGCCTTCTGTTCATCTTGCAAATGATTGGCTTCAACAACCACCTCAAATATCTGAGGGAAACATTAATGTATTACGTATCTCCGTCCACCCTTAAGAACAAAATAACACAATATAGATTGAAAAAGAATAAACCTGTGAAAGCATCTGAGCCACTGGATATCCCTCTGCAGTTACATTATTCACTTCCTTGTTCGCAAGATCAAAGTTACCACTTTTACAAGCAGCAAATAGTGCGTTGACAACCTCTCGAGGGATAACCTGCATGTGTTAAAAAGTTAGATACTACGAGTCCTCAAAATATAAGACAATTCCGTGCGAAATATGTTGCAAGCAAATTATTAAGCATGCTTTTGAGAACAAGATGAGAGAATTCATCAACTATTAAATTGCCAAACAGCCGAAAAATCTAGCATAAGTTAAATAATTGATGGCAGAATATGGAACACTCAAAACTCATACAAAACCTACAATATGAAACATTATCTAGTTAAAAATCCAACCATCCAAAAGAAAAAAAAAATCACAAATAGTACTTAGGATCATTCTCCAATGCCACAGTTTCAGAAAGGACCATTAGCCATCCAAGGAATTGGGTTCTGAAAGAAGTTGAAAGCCATGGACATAAGGGCAAGGCATATACAAACTTTTTGTTTACGGGTCAGGATCAACATTCATCAAAGGAGCAAAGTGAAGCATAACCATTTTTAACTATTTACTTTCTTTGTATTCTAAGGATGCTATGACTTCAAAAAATAATAAATAATAAAATAATAAAAAAATTGCATAACTAACCCCAGACACACTAATTAGATCCTTGGAAGAGATTGATGATCCAAACAAGCGTGCAGCTGACTGGAGAGAAAAAAACAAGAATCTCCATTAGGAATATCAACATTCAGTTGCTAGCTGAAGGATGAGAATGTTTATTAAAGAAGTGTAAAAAGCAGTTAGAAAAGATAGAAACTATTCTATTTTCAACTATAAATTGAGTCAACTGACCAAGAGTGCCTGAAAAGTAACTTAACTTACTAAGCTGACTTCTAATACAAATAACTACAACAATTGAGCTTGTTGACAATATTCAATGAGTGATTGGATTTATTATTCATCTAATTCTCTCATAATTTGATCCTACTTATTAACACAACAGAAGCTCATCCGATCCTCAAGTATTTCCGTTACGAGAGATATAGAAGTTAGACATTATGTACAACTCCAAACGTAGTTGGTGTGAAGTCTACCCTAATGCAATTTTTTTCGGTACTCCAATTTTACAAGTACAGTAAGTTATATAGGAAATAAATTCTACTATTCAATAGCAACAAATGGTCAACATTTCTCATCCCAAATGATCACCAAAAATAACAGGAAAGGTAAATTGTTCTCCACGTAGAGGGCATGCAATCAGGTTAGTTTAATGTAGCCCCAAACTAAAATAGAACTTCGACTTATTCTAGTAGAATAGAACGATTGATTAGTCTCCTCTTAATTATCCAAGCTCCAAATGCATGCATGTTCAGCATGGGATAGCAAAAGCTAAGTCGTTGACTGAAATAAGTGCAATGCTGCAGACTAAATCGTACCTGTAAGTATGTGATAGCTCGACGTAGGTCACCTTGAGAGATTGAACTTAAGGTTGAAAGAGCCTACATAGATTGTAAGTTCAGAACACATTGGTCATGCCAATAACTTACTTCAAACCATACTTTGTAATGCTAAGTAACTATGAGCAAACCTCTCCATCTAGACTTAGACATTCTTCATTACAAATGTGCAAAATACGTTTGCTCATAACCTCTTCAGAAAGTGGTTTAAACCTAAATTTTGCACACCTGGAAGCAAGGGGCTCTATGATCCTGCACGGATAGACAAAGCACTAAGATGATGGTTTAGCTTCACCAAATTCAAGGCCAAGTAGAAATGGACCATTGTAGAAACCAGAAACAATTGAGGAATCACTTTCCTCTATTCCAAAAATATGAGTACGGGCCATTTAGGATGCATGAGAAAGACAAGGCAATATTTCCATACATTGTACAAATGTTGCCAAAATATATACATTAATACAAAAGATTGTGAATATCAAAATATTCATAGAAATCAAGTTGCAACTAGCTAAATATTATTGTGCTCACCCACGTGTTTTCAGAAATTCACCTCCCATACTCATTGTGAATTTAACTTTTAAGACAATTAAATTGCAATTTAGTTAAAAACTATTGTGGCCATCTACTTTTTTTTTTCCTTGAACTTTGCTCCCCTATACCCACGGGCTCCCGTGCCCGCCCCAAGGTTGTAGTCATCTACTATTGTTCTCAGAGATTCCAACCACATACCCTCTTACACTGTCTCAATGATTTTACCATAAGCAAATTACTACCGACTCACTCGTTGCTCCTTCATAAGTGGCCAAAAATGCAAACATCTTATGAATTATCAATTATGATCATGAATTTACTCCATAAAAGGATGAAGCATGTCGTGAATATCCAAAGCACAAATACAAAAAGTAAATCAACAGCAACAATAAAAAGAGATATTTAAACACTATAAAGGAAGCTAAGCTTCACCTGCTGATATAGTTGCATATAAAAAAGAATCTTGTTACTTTGGAGTGTGTTTCCATGGTACGCCTCAGGGCATTCTACATAATGTTCAGTATCAGGGAAAAAACTAAACTCGTAGAAACTCTAATAAATTAAATAGATTGCATCTAGACTATGATCACACCTGAGCGTCTTCAGTCATTGAATCAGCCTCATCCAGAATTATTATCTTGAACGGTGGACAAGGATAACCCCTAAAATAATTAAAATAAATAAATAAGTGAGAAGTTCATAACAGAAATGTTGTGAAAATGGTAGCTAAGGTTAAGAAAGTTACCCTTGACGCTGGCCACTGCCTACTGCAACACCAGCAAAATCTTTGATCTTAGTCCGAACAACATTGATCCCACGGTCATCACTTGCATTCAACTCCAAAACTCTGGACTTGTAAAGTTCGGGGCTACAGATAAATTTTTTATATCAGATAAGAACTTAAAAAGACATTCAAATAGCACCTTAATGTGTTATGCAGCAAAACAATGGTCTGGGCATTTTATAAATCGAATTAGGTTGAAGTTTAATTCTCAAACAAGCAAATCACAGGTCCCTTTGAGCAAAAACCTCCCCAAGTCTTGACAACTAGTATTCAACCATCAAGATAGTGAGGCCATGATATATTAATAACTTCAGCAGTTGAGAAAGCTCATGAATATACAACTCAGACAAAAACCTTAACCGATAACCTTTGTACATATATACGAGCATGCGAACTGCGCATTAGAAACCTACAAACCCATCTATGAAGAGAATCCAAGATATTTCTTAGAAAGGATTCTGAACTACTAAACATCAATTCACAACCTCCTAAAAAGCAATAACAATTGAAGAGGCACGCATAAATACAACTTTATAAAAACAGATATGAGCAGAAAAGGACCCGAAAAGTTGATGAGCAATCGCGAGAGCGGTGGTGGTTTTCCCGGTACCAGGCGGTCCATAGAAAAGCATGTGAGGACACTGTTCAACCAACAATCGAGAAGAAAAATAACGCTGGATTAAGAAGATAAATACGATCACTACTACGAAAAAAGAAGAGAAGTCGATGAAGTACACTAGAAGTCTCGAGAGTGTTGGTGAGGACTCGAACCACTTCATCCTGATGCGCTACATCTTTCACTTGCTTCGGTCGACTGTCAAAAATGCCCCATGGTTGACAGTACGAATGATATTATGAGAAATTAGTGAAACGAAAGAATGAGAAGTGAAACGTACTATTTCTCCACCCATGGTTGAGAGCTCTGCGACAATGGCGCCATTCTTCCTCCACCGCCGCTGATCCACCTCGCCGGCACCGGTGATAGGGTTTTCGTTTTTCCCGCGTTTAGTCGGAGAACGGAAAACTTTCGTTATATATATTTTTTTAATTTCTTCTCTGTCTAGTTTCTACGGAGTCAAAGTCTCGTAGTCTTCGTTCATCGAACGCGACAAAATCGGCCCTAAATTCACAGATTATATGGGCTTTAGGGCTTTGTCTTTAGGGCCCAAGGCCTCTTTAGTCCTTTTGCTCCAATTTTTTATTTTTACAAATGGAGAATAAATATTTCAACTTTAATCATTAAAATAAATTAAAAAAAAAAGCAGCTCTGAATTTCCTTTTTTTTTTATAGAATTTATCAAAAATATAGAGGCAGCAATTCAGAGTTACGACCCTTTAGAGAGAGGCAGAGATATTATCACGGATCACCCCAAGTGATCTTTTTACTTATTAACTTTATTCAAATTAATATTTCAAAAAATATACGTATTTGGAGATGGAGTATTTGATAATCTAATTTTACTAAAGATACAGGTTGTCTAAACTATTTCATGAATAAAAAACATTCCTTTGTTTTCTTGTCTATATAGGTTTTTTTTAGAATATGTTGAACTCAAGAGGATAATATCTACCTATACATCGAATTAAGACTCAAATACATAAATATTATTCTCATTGCTTTTCAAACAAGACATTCTTCAAATCCCTCTAGATTTTGACCTTAGTCATAAATATATAAAGAAATTTGTCACTTTTTTCTCCAACCAAATAATTCCATTAAATATATATTGGCAGTTGTGATGCAAAAGGACAATGGGCTTACTTAGCATTGATGGGTTGGGATAACCATTCATATGATGAAAAGGATAAGGTTGGTATTATGTATTTTGCTTGTTCATTAACTATTGTCAATATTTCACTTTTTGCTTTGTGGAAGGTATAATTAACTTCATATTGTTTGGTTCATCCTTCTATATCGGGATAAATATGAAGTCTCAAGTCTTAATTCCTACCTAAGGTTAATAGAGACTATAAGTACGAAAGAACCTACTCGTTTGAATTGTCCCACTTTATTGTCGTTATCACTGTCAAAAAAAAAAAATACTCTACTTTAGTTTTAAATTAAAAGATACATAAATTTCTCTTTTTACGCTAGTATAATATGTATTATAGATTTAAGGTGAAAATCATTTTTCAACTAGCTGTCCGTTTATATGCCAAAAACAATACATGTCATACATATTAAGCGAGAATTACTTCTTACCTCACAAGACTCAGTTAAATTAAAATTCTCTTATGGTATACCATTTTTATTTTCTTTACGATCAAGTTTATATAAATTTAGTAGCATGTCGCAATCTTCTATTTCCCAAACGAAGAGGCAGAGAAGTGAGTTAAGAGAAAGAAGAAAAGCATCTTCAAAACCAAATTGGGTTTCAAAATTTTCACAAGTAGGTAGTGATAAAGAGGAACTGTATGCTTAGAATCTCAGCATCTATATTCTTATCTTAATAACCCACATGCAATTAAGGCTACCCATCAAAGTTTCTTGTGGTATATATCCATTAACATTCCCAATGCTCAATAATTATCACACAAAATAAAATAGAAAAGTCTTCTTTTCTTAGGGTGACTATTTTTTTTATTCTTATTTGCCCATAATTTATATGAATTTGATAACAAATTTACTGTTTTTAAATAATAAAGTTAACGGTTGAATAATATATTTGAAATTTCAATGTATAAATAACTTTTTTTAATTATTATTCACATTAATATAGTTGGTTAAACTATTTATAATTAAGTTAAATTTGACAAATTATTCATGTGTAGATCTTGTTATTCTTATGATTGTTTAATGCAATTAGATCAATTAGGCTAGAAATTTAAGTGGTAAAAAATCTCAATTTTTGTTTTAAGAATTTAATTGGAGTCACTGACAGGTTTGTAATTTCTCGTAATTTGGATAATGTTTAATAATAATTAAAATAAAGGGAGAATATTTTTTTTAAAGAAAGAAAAAGAAAAAAAAAAGGAAATTTGATGAGATGTCAACGACAGAGATCCCCACTTCGGAGTAGGATTTCAATTTTCAACGAAGTAAAACGACGTCAGATAGGGACTCGTTTTTCTGCAAGTTGGTAACTAGACGAAGAAAATCAAATGCGACGCGAAAAAACGGAACCCGAAAAAAAAAATATATATATATATAAATAATAATAATAATTGAACACGCAGCCAGCGAGGACCAGAAGTCCCTTGTGGGGCCCAGCTGACATTTGACTTCCTATTTACCATCCAACCAGACTCTCTGTTGGGAGGGGACCTTTCTTTCTTTTTTTTTTGTCTCTTTATTAATTTAAAATATTATTATTTTTATTTCATTTTCATCCTCGAACTTTTACGATATTAATTCTAGATATCCAAAATTTTAAATTTATTTTATCTCATTAGTTTTAATTTTGAAAACCAATCGTTTTGCTAGAACGTTTAGCTTTTTTGTTATTAATAATTTAACTGTTATGTTGTCAAATCAAACATAGTTCAACGATAATTGATATATATCTACAATAAAAAAGTTATGAGTTCGATCCCCTACCCACACATATTGAACTCAAAAAACTATTGTGTTGTATTAATAGTTTTATTAATGTATGACATGAATCTACCTTAGAATCGTATAAATTGATCGAATATTAGGTGACAGAATAATAATAAGACTAGAATGATTTAATTATTTTATTTTATTATCATATCAGAAACTAAAATATATAAATTAGCAACTAAATTGATAGTTTTTTTTTTAAGTTTCATATACCAAAATTTAATAAACTTGGACAGTTTTTTTTTTTTTTTAATAATTTGCTTTTTATTCTCAATTAAAGAAAGGAAGATGTCGGCAATTAAGCAAAACTTCTTAGTTTTTTTCTCTTTCTTTTTTCTGAAGTAATTATTTATTGCTATTTGGATGGTCTAATATATTTCAATGAATTTGACCATTTTCTTAAAAAAAAAAAAAAGAAGAAGAAGTTTTCAATAAGATGGAGCAAAACCCATTGTCCAACTATGGGGATTCTCGTTCATGTGATCCCATGTCCTTACCTAACGCATATCGTATAACAATGTCAATAATTGCATTATATTAACATTATAATTATAGTATTACTTAAATCTTCTAACTTATACCTACTTTTTTATCCCAATACTTGTAATATAAATCAAAATGAGTTGTTTAATCAAGTTATTGCAATTGGATAAAAAAATTATTTTATCCTAAAAAAGTAGTAACACATCCTTTATAAAAAAATATATTTTCGTAAAAATATGTTGCATAGTTTGCTATTTAAAAAAAAGTTAGCTTTTTTAAAATTTTAACTAAACTTAAAAAGGGTGTATATATATATTGTTGTTAAATTTCAGAGAACTCGTTTATGTCACAATTGTTGAAAAGAAAAAAAATATTGTTTTTATGCAGTATTTTGAGTGGTTTTTAAGTCGATTTGGAGATTCGAACTCACAATCTATTGATTTGAATTAAGTGTCTTAACCAGTTAAACCATGCTTAGATTGACGACATCGACAATTTCATTGATATCGAATTTAAAACATGGCTTATAATCACCAACTATACTCCAAATATTATATTTTAAAATCAATAAGTAAACGAAGAACACAATAATTTTTTTGAAGTATTTTTATAACCGATTTTTAAAAAATTAAAGAAAAGGGGTGTTTGGC
Organism: Momordica charantia; assembly: GCF_001995035.1. Next base: position 1,340,246 of record NW_019104488.1, read on the forward strand.
TATGGCTTAAATGGTACGACGTTGATGATGCTAGTTAATTGGATTGAAAAAAAAAATATATATATATATATATGAAATGAAAACTCTACAATGAAAAGAATTGAATTGCCTACTGAAAAGAGACAACTTCATTTTGTGCCCTAAATTAAACCCTGATTTGATCGCAACGGTCAACCCATGCCCTTTCACCTTTTTAGGGCTCTAAATTCAAGTCCACTTTTTTGACATTTATTACTCTAATTTCCAATTTTGTCTTTGTTTTCTATACCCTTTTTCCTCTTTATTTTTACTTTTTTAAATTTAAATTCTTAATTTTAAAAGTTTTCATTTCAAATCTTAGCCCTATTCTTTTCTCTCAATAATCTTTAACGCAATTTCAATAATTTAATGTAACTAATTTTTTAAAAATTAATTTAATTATTTTGTTAATATAATGATATAAGAAAGTTGATAATAAACATACGTAATCTTTAAATAAAATGCATAAACCAAGGGGTTGTTTGGCCATTATTTAATAAGTTTTATGTATAAAACTAAATTACAAATATGTTTTTATTTCCGAAATAGGAATTCTGTTTCAATACGGAACAACTCATTTAGATGCTTTTGATATTTCTCTCTCATATGCAGAATAGTTTGTATTTTACTTTAAAAAAATCCAATTATATTATATCTTTTTAGTTAATAATGACGAGTGTGAAATTGGACCATACACCTTAAAAATAGTATAAATATAAGATTAAGTAACTATATCATATTCAACGATAAGGATAAATTTAATGTTTTTAATTATGATGCATGCACAAGCTTAAAGACATTATAATTTTACTATTTTCTTATTAAATCTGTTTTTATACAAAACTTGATAAATAACTAAATTGTAAAATTCAATATTAAATTCATCAAATAAAATAAAATTTTATAGTACTATGAAGTTTATGTTGTGTGAATACTGAAATATAAAATTTTAGATAAATGACCGTGATAGTTTATTTTAGCATTAATTTTATTATCCTATTTTTGGTGATATTATAGAACGTACCTTATTTATTTTTGTTCTCTTGAAAATAAACGTAGATTATTTCTAGAAAGTAAATTAAAAATAATAATGAAAAAACATTATTTCTAGAAAGGCTATTTGATTCCTTCCACATTGGGCAATTTGGTCATAATGAAAAAGAATATATCGCTCATAATTTAAGGACTATTTGGATTTAATAAATTGAATAAATACAAAATAATAATAAAGATGTTGGTTTCTCAAGCGTTTTCTCATCACTAAGTCAAAAAGAAACAACGATGGAGGATTTATCGAACACAAATTTATTATTATTATTTTTTTGGGTTCCTTATCAATAAAACAACCCATAGATTATAAAATATTTTAGAAGACACACGTTTTATTTATTTCTTGACTTTTGAATATAGCAGGACTCGAATCTAGATTTTGGACCAAACTTCTTGCCACTGCACCAATACTCGATGACAAAAGACACACATGTTAATAGGGTACAAAATACGTGAATTCGAATAAGATAATTGTTAAGGTCAATTGATCCTCACCCACTATTGGACGTTTGTATTTTTATTTTTATTTTTATTACAATTAAATTTTATACTACACCACAATATTTATTGTAATATATATCTTCTTACCCAATAAAAAAAATAATTTGAATTTTTTTTTTAAATTTCATTTTGGTCCACAAACATTTAAAAACAAAACATTCTCAAAGTTAAATAGAGATTAACGTGTACTTGAAAATTAATTTAGCCTAGGTAATTTATAGGCCGTCAATTATTAAATTGTATGGTAATTGCCCATGATATCTTCTCTTGAAATCACCGAGCATTAAACGAAGTAGGGGCGAGCTAGTGGTTAGAATACCTTTCGACAAATATTTATGAACTCCAAAGAAATGTTTCGTCATGAGAATTTCGCGAGAGTTTTCGCCGCTTTGAAACAATAAGATTTTGGATCTTTTAATCACTATGTTAGATTCAAGGTATGTATTCATCGAGCTCTTGAATAAAGAAGACATATACCAAAAAACAAAGAGAAGTTTTTACCCATACATTACACCAATTGTGGTTGGCCAACAGTTTCTAGAATATCATTGTCATGATGTTGACCAGTCTCCAAAGTTGTCATGTGTTCGAACTTAATAGGTCAAAGTTTTCTGTCGACTTCGATCTTTCTCCCTAAAACCGATTATTCTAGATCGTAGATAAGACTTTCAACTTTGTATAATGGGATGGGGGCGAAATCAATGTGAGGAATCATAAGAAATCGACGTCGGAAATATATGTCCGTACAATCCACTGTCTCCCTCTATAAGTTTGGCATAAAGCATACGGATATTTTTCTTCTGCTATTGTTCTGGTATCGTCTCTCTATTATCGTTCATTTTTTCTTCAATTTATAAAATTGAAGTGCTGCGATTGGATAATTAACCAAAAAAAAAAAAAAATTATTACATATGGTAAAATAATTGTTCATAAATTATTTCCAAACACTCTCGCTTACCTTTACTTATTTCCTTTTGTTAGAAAAAAGGCCACGCTGAATAATTTGTCTTCTTTAGAAAGATAGAAAGATTATTATTGGTACTGTTGGAAAGATGTGGAATAAAATTGCTCTCCAATGAAATTGAAATAAAACAAAATACTTTTTAATATAACAAAATATGAGGTGAAGATCATACCAGCTTCATACCAGCTCAAGAGAAATAGCACATCTGTCTACCGTCAAAATATATTCGACAAAAATAAATAATATTTAAGTACTGTCCGAATAGTTTTTTATAGCTATCAGAGAGAATGCATAAAAGAAGAGAGAGAACAAATATTTTTTTTCTTTTTAAATAATTATCAAGTTTTTAATGGTGATTGAAAATGTCCATTGATTTTTTAAAAATACATATGAATGTGAGAATATTCAAAGTTGGAAAATATGTGTCTTTAACGAGTTGAGTTATTTTTAGTTTTGGGTTTGACATCTGGTATCAGTATCAACATTAACATCACTATCCACATCATTAGTTTTGGCATTGGCGTGGATCAATACTTAAATATTATTTATAAAAAATTAAAATTAAAGAGATAGAGAGAAAAAAAGAATTGAGAAATTAAAACTATATATTTACTCTTTTTTGCTTTTATATTTGTGGGAGGGTGGGGGCTCCCACAATGGGACTCTATATATGAAGAGACGGGCAGGATTGAAAGGCAGGCTAAGCCCTAATTCAACCACCATTAGATTCTTCCCCAATAGCCCTAATGGATGCCTTTCATTGTTGTGATTGTGGGGGTCTCAAAAGGGCCATCCCTAAACCCATTTTCAACCCTTCATCTCTTTAGTCACTTCGTTATAGGTTGCAAAATGACATTTTTTTTTTCAAATTATTATTAATATATTCTATTGTAAGGTTCTGTCAAAAGTAAGTGTTGATACATGATCCTAAACGATGTACTGGTGGGTTGGTGACGTCTGATCTCGAGATGGACAATACAATCAAACGATGTGATGACATGTAAATATAATATTTGCACTGACTTGGTGCTCATCCATGTATATTTTGAAGCGTAAGTTAGTATTTAGTTCGAATTGATGTAAAATCGAACTTAGTTAGATTGCATAGAAATTGTGTCTACCTTCCGTCGTAAATTGACCATGCCTTTTAATAGGAGGCGTTGGGAAACGTTGGCCCACCCATATAAATATCCCCATAATTGGTGATTAGCGGATTTTATGTTGGTGGCATCTATGTGTTTTCAGGTTGGTGCGGAACTGGATTAAAAAAAAAACGTTTACTTAAAGAGAGTAATTCACGGGTTTAGACTTTTTTTTTCACATTTAAAATTATTATAAATACAAATTGTCATTTAAATCTTTTTTTTTTTTTTTGAAAAAGGCATTCGGTTTGAAGTGAAAAATAGAACATGAAATGGTCACCATCCATCGGTCAAAAAGCACTAACCCAATTGTGCTATTTTATAATATATGCTCATGCTTGGAGAGAGAGAATTTCAAAGATTTCAGCTATGTCTACCATATATTTCTTTATAAGTTTATTGTCCACAAAATGACAAAAAATAAAAATAAAAATAAAAATGAAAATGAGAGATAACTTGCTCTCCACTTTACAATACAAAGTACTATATATAAATTATGTTTAGATGGAAATTTTATTTCATTTGGTTTATTAGTGCCCAAACGCATGCTCTCTCTACATGTCTTTTGGCTACTTCCATACAAATATTTCTCCTATACGATTAGCCATATCGATCACGAAACCAATAGATACGTTGTACTTAGTTGGATTCGTTGATTTATGTCTATTACTATTTTTTTGTTGTTCTGAAAAAGAAAAAAAAAAGAAACCTTTTCAATTCTATGAATGGATTGATGTAGGCATGGAGATAGACATTTATATTGAGAATGCTTAAGGTATATTTTTTTTAATTGCCGAACTCTCATAAATTGAATTTGAGTACCACAGAGAAAAAAGTTAATTGGATAAATAAGACAGGGATCACCGCTACCTTCGCAATTTTATGTTGGAAGGGAGCTTGAATTCATATAAAGATAAAAAATCAAATTGAAACAAAAACGAATATTATCTATTTATTACATTTCGATAAATAAAATTTATAAAAATAAATTGGATTCACAAGTTAAATTTATAAGAGTCACATAATCTAAATTATGAATTTTTAATTTAAAAGGACTTTGTGTACTTTATAGAAAAATGAAAAAAAAATCAATGAGAAATATTTTCTTTAAAAGGTTTATTTATAAACCCAAAGTGAAAGCATATAAGAACTTTGATTCTATTTCTCTCCCTCTTTCTTTTTTCTACTAATTTTATTATTCTTGTGTATCTCATTAACTTTAAGTTTCTAGGTTTAATATAACATTCTTTTTTACATGTAATTTTGTACAATATATATATTATATATATATAAAAGTTATTTAGTCAACACCCATCCAGTAAGCTTTTGGCAAGTATTGAGAAAAATACTAAAAATATAACAATATATATGTTTATAAAAATAAAATTAAAAAAAAAACTATCATTTTTTAGTGTGGATTAACACCTAAATATTTGTTTTTGTTTTTAATTTAAAATTTTTTGTCAGTGGTTTTCATAATTGGCGGCCCATAAAAAAAGCTAGAAAGGCATCTATTTGAATTTATCCGAATTAATGAAATAAAATTCTCCAGGTCAATCATCAATGACCTTCATATATCTTATCTAATAAATTTGGAAAAATGATGACATAATCATCTTAAAAGAATTATTAGGAGGTTTGAAAAACATGTGGACTTTTACAACAATAATCCAAAAGTTTGTACATCTAATAAATATTTTTCTATGCATAATTGTAAAATATCAGATCTCAAGTCTTATACTTCAACATTGAAATTGATGTATGTGACAAATTAAATTATGGTTCGATTTGAAAATTGGTTCACGGGTTCCTTTTTGAAAATTTATTAATTTATAATTTTATTTTTTTAGTACAATAAATAAAGTAGAGAGATTCGAATTCATGCTTAGCTTTCTGGTTAGAGATAGATACCAAGTTCATGTTGGTTATTTATACTTTTCTTGACGAAACTTCTTTTCCTATAAATTTCAGTATATTAAATTTAATGTCGATATGAACATAGTTCAATTGGCTATAATGACACTTATCTCTGACCAAATAATTGTGAGTTCGAGATCTACACCGTCATTCATTGTACTAAAAATATATATATATTCTCATTCAACGATTTTCTTCCCTTAACTTGTTTTTATAATATTATGATCATGTGTCATGATTTCTCTCTTGAAATTGTATGTGATCATGTGTCACCATTTTCCTCTCGAAATTTGGATGTATGTATATATATGTGTGTATATATATAATTTAGGCTACTAGCTATTTATTTTAATAAATAATAATTCTTTATATTTCACAAGGGTAGCGTCGTCTTTCACTTTAACATGTTATAAATTTAGAATGAGGAGTCAAAACTTTTCCATAATAACGACATGGTACTTGTATTTTATCGATTAGATATATTTATAAGTCTAAGTTTTGCTGGGGTGATTTTGATAATGTGTAATACGTGAACCATTTTTTTTTTAATAAAAAATTTTGAATGGTCAAGTTCTAAATTCTTGAAAAGATTATTTTCCGATGGAAGTTCGAACTCAGATGAGTAGTTTAGAGTTTCTAATAATAAATTTTTTTGATACGTGTGAGTGCCCAAATTAGATTGTATAGGATATTAACTCATAAATTGGTGGCCACCATGATTTAAACTCATTCGCTCTAATCCATCATGATTTTTTTTCCTTAATAATAAAATTAAAAATTTTCATTTGTCGTACAAAAGAAAAATCATATCTAAGATTTTTATATGCATCGCGTTTTAAAAAAAATATATCAACTTGTGGTTTTTTTTTTTTCAGTCTCATTATATATTTCGATGTCCCTAATCATTTTATTTTTTAAATCAATGAGAACTAAATTGTTCTAATTAACTAAATATGATGTGATTAAGTCATCATATAACAGTCCAAATTAAAGCCTATGGCATAGCTAATTAAGACATTAGGAATTTGTATTGATGTTGTAGAACTAAAAAGAAAAATCATCAAATCATACCCCTTTTAAGTACTATGAAATAATTTTCGTTTTTTTAACATAGGATCACCAAATATGGACACCTGTCTCAAATTAACGAATATAATAAATTAGGCCTACATAAATATCTACTCTTTTGTAAATTAACCTAAGTTTGGACAAAGAAAATAATAAAATAATTTGCCACTTGTTCTAAAAATGATTAAAAAAAAAAATATGACTACCCAAGATGGATGGTGTTGCTCTTTTTACCTTTTAAAAGTGAAGTTAACAATGATGAAATTTATCTAAACAAGAAAAAAAAAGATGAAGAATTAAGAAGATGATGATGAAATTTGGATTCTAAATAAAACCTAATTACAATAATAATTACCAAATTACAAGGTTACCAATGAAACCATCCCATGGTGATTTTTCCCTTTTCTTATGGTCAATCAATGCAATGAAGAAGACTTGGAATTAATTCAAAGATACCCTTATACCCTAAAGGATTGGAGCAAGCATTTTTTGGACATTAAAAAATCCCTAATATAGAGAAGAATATGATGCCACTTTTATCCGTCACTCACATATAAAAATAATATTTATGGTAGATTTTGTTTTCATTGATCTTCAAATATATATATTTATTTGAGATGGGATTCGAATCTCTGACCTTTTTGATAGAAAGACATAATCTTAACCAGTTGAGTTAGGTTTGAGTTGACGATCTTTAATATTTTTTTATATAATTTTTAAAAATAAGTGCAAAGATAAAATAAATATTTCATACAATTAAATAATTAAATAAAATGGCTGAGTAAAGATTTTTGTTGGAGCACTGATCAATTAAGCGTCAAGGGAGAAAATTTATATTCTTACACCGACACAAATATGTCGACATGAAATGAATTCTCACGAAGCATTTTTGTAAAAAATTCAAAGACATGATATAAACGAAAAAGTTTGAATAACACATGCATTCTCATAGGAAGTAAAAAGAAAATAAAACTCTTATATAGAAATGACAAATAAAAGTTATGAATTAATATTGTCTATTTATCTCTTCTTAATTTCTACATCATACAATTGAGAGGGAAGAAGAAAGAGAGACGTGGAGGATGGGATTATATGAAGGACCAAGAATCATATTCTGTCATGTACAATTATAGGATTCTCATGGCAACCAATTTGCATTAGAATTTTCTATTAAAAAAATGTTCTACTTCAAAAGGAGGCTTATGCAATACTTTTCATGCCCTAATAAGGTAACTTATTAATTGAAAATGTTGACCGATACATAAGTGGTTAGGCATTAATGTTTCTTTATGTGGACGGTAAGTTTCAATCATATTTTCTCCTTATATAAATTTAAGCTCCTCGATTTCGAACTATACAAACTCAACCTTTTGACCAATAACCATTCTTTAAAAAAATGAGTTTGCTTGACTTTTACCACGATAAAAAAATAATAATAAATAAACCTTATAACCCATTAAAAAGTACTTAAATTTTTTTTTAGTACAATAGAGATAGAGATGAGGGATCGAATTTACAGCTTCTTCTTGAAATATATGTTAATTACTGCTAAGCTATGTTCGTTTTGGTATAATTAGATAAGGGATTTTGAAAATTCTAAGCACACTGTGGTTCTTCCAAAAATACTTATATAAAAAAGTACTTTCACTTTAAAACATTTGAATTTAGGAAGAGACTGATAAGTGGTGGATAGAAAAAGAAAAAAAAAAAATATATATATATATATATAGAATTTTGGACATTTCTTCTGCTACATTATTAATTACAAAGTATCTTTTTGAATCTCTCTTTCCTCTCGGCTCTCCCATTATTTTTCTCTAACAAATAAATTGAAAAAAGGAACTTTAAAAGAGCAGTAAATATCATTAATGAGATTGCTAATTTAGACAAAAGCAGAAGGAAGCGATGAAAACTAGGAAATTGGTAAGAATTTGGCGTCTACTGTACACTGCACTGTACAGATGTGCCCTAACTTAACGCTTTCAATTTCACCATTTCTTGTCTAAAAAAAGTGCTTTTTTTTCTTCACTCCCTGTTTTGCCCTTCTCATTAATTACCAATTTTTGACCCGTTAATAGGTTTTAAGTTGAATTTATGTCTCTTTTTCTTTTTGAAATTGGGAAAATTTTATTAATAACCAAACACCACTTGGAACTATATTTGAAAACAGATGAAGATCTAAAAAGTTCAAGAGCTAAAAAGGAAAGCTAGAAGACCACTGACATGAAATTGCATCCTTTTCAAGAGATTGAGCTAAAAAATTGAATCTCGAAAATCACCTCTTCAAAAAAAATCTTTTAACTCCAAAGTATCGTTAACCCACACACCTTCTTTGCACTAGGATGTCTTCTCCCATCTTTACGATTTAATTGATTCGTTGTCCATTTTAAACTTAAGCTCGGAAAATCTTACTATTAGATTCTATCGAACAAGATATCATACTAATAAATATGTTGTTTTTATAATTTTATAATTATTTTTTTGAATTCGTATAAAAATTTTACATGCATTGCACGTGCTTTGATATATTATTTTAAATTTTTTTATCTTAAAATTTAATAAGGTAATAGAAGAAATAAAACATAAGCTATCCTACATATTTGAAATTTGACAATGATAAAAAAGATTTTAAGAAATGGGGAAAAAATGTCAGCTATCAAACTTTTTTAAATACAGTAAAGAATCAAAGATAAAAAGAGAAGATATTTTGGAGACGAAGGTAAAACTCAAAATAAAAGTAAAAGAAAAATAAATAAATAAATAAATAAGGTGAAATTAAGAACGTATCTCGAGAAGTGTCTTCTGTTCCTATAGTTAATGAAAAGTGGGTGCTCGAACTAGAGACGGGCGAGTGTTAGGGAGCAGTGAGGAGAGAAAAAGCAACAAAAATTAAAAAAAAAAAATTCCAATTATTTTATTATACGCCTAAACTACAAAATATATGACTGAATTTTGTACTTTATTTCAAAAATACCACAATTCTTTTAAAAGTTTCAATACCAATCCTATACTAAGTTTCATTAAAATTAAAAAAAAAACAAATGTACACATTTTTTAGCAAACATCTATTTTTAAAAAATTGAAACGAGCAACATATCAAAAGGACATAGTCTATTTAATTTTGTATTAATTCTCCTATAAAAATAATAAATTATTCGACATTTTCTTACTCAGATAAGCTTCTAGGTTAATTGTCATTTAACATCTTTTGAAAAATAATAATATAGATATTTTTCGAAAAGATGGAGGGTATTTTTGTAATTGAGCATTACTAAATTACTGAGTTTGGAGATGGTGAGTGGGGCCCACCGATGGCCACGTGGAAGCCGACCCTGTTCTTCGTGTTCCGGTGCCACCACTTATATAATCCCCATCTCCAGGTCTCCTCCATCGCCATTATCACCACAAAAAAATTAAACTTTCTCTCTTCTTTCTTGTTTCTCCGAGTCTTTAAAACCAAATTCATTTGGGGTTTCTGCAACTCTTGGAGAGAGTGTCGAAAAGCAAAGCCCCATTTTCAGTGTCAGAACCTTAAACTTGCCCTGTGACTTGGAGACATTATATTTCACTTACAAAGACAATTTTCTTCCCTCTGTGGCCAATTTCAATTTTTGCTGAAAAGGGCTTTTTGATTTCCCCCCCTTTTTTTTGTTCCCAAACAATGGCTCACAACAACCACCACCAAGCTCTCAACATTTCTGCTCAACCGCTGCCGCACGGGGGCGGCGCCGGCGGCATCGACGACGACGGCCGCCCCAAGAGAACTGGTGAGTCGTGGGGAAGATTGCATTTACTGAAGGTTTTGTGGTTGGTTTGATTTTTTATTTTTCATTTTTTAAATTAAAAAAAAAAACAGGGACTGTGTGGACGGCGAGTGCTCATATCATAACGGCCGTTATTGGGTCGGGGGTTTTGTCGTTAGCATGGGCGACGGCGCAGCTGGGGTGGGTGGCCGGCCCCGCCGCTATGTTGCTGTTCTCCTTCGTCACTTACTACACTTCCACTCTTCTCACCGCCTGCTACCGCTCCGGCGACTCCGTTGACGGCAAGAGGAACTACACTTACATGGACGCCGTTAGGTCCAACCTCGGTAAGAAAAACACGTGGATGACTCACAAATTTTGATTTTTTGTTATTAAATTAATAAAAATTATCAAAGATGATTTAAAAAAAACTTTCTCTTTTTTTTTTTCTTCGATTTGGAGGAATTTTTTTAGTACACCAAATAGGCGGAGAAATCTTTTTTTGGGTGATTAAAAAATAAAGGAATTTGAATTTCTTTTTTTTTTTTTTGACATATAGGAATTTGAATTTCATGTTTTGACATGTATGAAAAATAGAGTTTGAATCTTACGTTTTCAGTGTATTTGGTTCAGGTGGATTTAAGGTGAAGTTATGTGGAGTGGTTCAGTATGTGAATCTTGTTGGAGTAGCGATTGGATACACGGTGGCCTCATCCATAAGCATGATGTTAGTATAAAAGGCAAGATTTTGAGTTTTGAGTTTGAAAATTTTGGAAATTTTGTTAAATGGGTATTATTGGTTTTTGTTGAACAGGGCAATAAAAAGATCAAACTGCTTCCACAAGAGTGGAGGGAAAAATGCTTGTCATATGGAGGGAACTCCATACATGGTTTCATTTGGTATAATGGAAATCTTCCTCTCCCAAATTCCAGACTTTGATCAGCTATGGTGGCTCTCCATTGTGGCTGCTGTCATGTCTTTTACTTACTCCATAATTGGACTCGCCCTTGGAATCATTCAAGTTGCAGGTATAATAACTTCTTCTTCTCTCTTACACAACTGAATCAAATTCAAAACCTAACTCGAGTTTCGTTTTTTAGGCAATGGAAACTTCAAGGGCAGCCTTACAGGAGTTAGCATTGGCACTGTCACAGAAACCCAGAAGATATGGAGGACCTTCCAAGCCCTCGGTGACATAGCTTTTGCCTACTCTTTCTCCATCATCCTTATCGAAATTCAGGTAAACTTTCGATAAGTCTCTATTGTGTTCTAATAGGTCTATGAATTAAATAAAAAATATCTAGTTAGGCACCAAGTTATTAGATGTAAAATTGAAAGCTTGGGGAAGTCTGAAGACCTACTCTAGATACAACATTCACAGTTTAGAGACTCGAACCTAAACTTGTTCCTTCATAACAATTAGAATTAGAAGTGGATAGATTAGAACTTACAATCGAATCGCTCCCTCGAGGAACAACCAGTTGGCAAGGGTTCGACATCTCTTGATCCTACTAGCTTAGAGATTTCAAGTTCGAACCTTCCGGTAAACTAAAGGTAAAAATTCTTGATGTCTCTTGGTTTCGGACCTTGGGCGGACATGGGTGCCACTTGGTTTCGGACCTTGGGCGGACATGGGTGCCACCGAGTATAGGGGAGCAAAACTTCGACTCCTAGTTCAAAAAAAAAAAAAACACCTCACAATCTCCTTAGGTGGGAGTATAGATGCTTTTTAACCCCTGAAGTGCCGATTATGAGTTGAAATATTTGGGGGTTTACTTTTTATGCAGGACACAATAAAATCCCCTCCATCAGAGGCCAAGACAATGAAGAAGGCCAGTCTTCTAAGTGTTGCAGTGACAACAATTTTCTACACGCTCTGTGGCTGTATGGGGTATGCAGCCTTTGGAGACGCCGCTCCTGGCAACCTCCTCACCGGTTTCGGCTTCTACAACCCATTTTGGCTTCTCGACATAGCGAATGTAGCCATCGTGGTCCACCTTGTAGGTGCATACCAAGTTTTCTGCCAACCCCTCTTCGCCTTCATCGAGAAATTTGCACTGGACCGATTCCCAGACAGCCCATTCATCACAAAAGACATCAAGATCCCGATCCCGGGTTTCCGCCCCTTCAAACTCAACCTCTTCAGGTTGGTTTGGAGGACAGTGTTCGTGATCTTCACCACTACGATCTCCATGCTTCTCCCGTTCTTCAACGACATCGTTGGACTGCTCGGTGCATTGGGATTCTGGCCTCTCACAGTCTACTTCCCGGTCGAGATGTACATTTCACAGAAGAAGATCCAAAAATGGAGCACAAGATGGATCTGCCTCCAAACTCTGAGTATGGCTTGCCTGGTAATCACCATAGCAGCAGCAGCTGGATCTGTGGCAGGAGTTATTCAAGATTCAAAGTCTGTTAAGCCATTCCATGTCAACTACTAATTGCAAATGATTTTACCTCTGTTATTAATTAATTACTCTGCTGCTGAAGAAGAACAGTCTCAAACAATAGCCTGCAAAGTGCAAAGTGCAAATGCTAGTGCCTTCTCTTTTCAGTAACTTTTGTAATGGTTTTTTTTTTATATATATAAACTGTTGAGCATGTAGTTAAGGACCATGAATGAGAGAGTCTGTAAATGGTGAATCTAACGGATTCACAAGTTACAATCCCCAAAATGTAACTTCGTCTATTTCCAAAAGGAAATTAGAGTATTCATATGGAAAGTTCATCTTTTAGAATCTGTTATTTTTTTTTGTTATCCCCAATATTCCTTTCTCTGTGTTCCTGCCTATTCATCCATAATCCTAATGTGAGTGAGTTAAACGAGAGACTCCTCTTTCTGAAGGCACGTCGTAGCTCCAGGTCTTAGCTTCAGAATATTCGGACGGAAAAACCGAAACTGAACTTCAACCCGTACCAAGATCCTAATGTATACCCTTTCACTAAAAAGATCTCTTTCATTATCTTTGGGTTACTTACCGTTCCTTACTCAACTACAAGTAAATAGAGAGCAGCTGCCACCTATTCGACGATTGTGGCGGGAATAGAAGGATAGAGAAAGACTTGGCCTACCTACCTTTGACTATTAAAAGCTCGAGGGCAAGCTTTATTTAAGAGAGAATGTAGAGTGAATCGAATCCGTTTTCGTTCTTGGTTCGGTTCGGGCTCCTCTCAATCTTTTTCATAGTTGGGGCTAGGAGGTTTTTTCTTTTCCTATTCTTATTCCTCAGTTTAAGCTAGCGAGGGGGAAAGGAGGTAGCTAGCTTTCTTGAAATTGCTCGCTGGTTGACTATGATGATTGTCCTCACTCTCAAGATTTTTGCATGTAGAAAATCCTAGTTGGGGTATTTTGGATACAAATTTGTTGAAATGTAAATTTCCACCATTCTTTATTCGTGAAAAATTTAGGACCTCATGCGCACCATTGAGAGTGCACATGAGATAAACATTATGCATCCATTTATGGGAAATTTGGTACCTTTGGGGCACCATTAAAAGTGCACATTCTTTTCCCTTTGCATAGCACAATTGAAAATCTTCATGTGGACCATCCAATCCAGACATGGAACCTTGCTCTAGGTTGACTAAAATATTGGACTGAAAGGACAAGAGGGTAATAACTGCAATATCCTCACATACGATCTTCCGTAATTCTTATATCCACTCAAGTTTAAAGTAGGTAATATCATACGTTTGAGGAGATGCTTACTTCGACAAATGTCTAAAAGAGACCTAAAAGAATGCAACTGTTCACAAATTGTTTGGTTTTTTCGTATTCTTTCCCAACTTTTTGACTTTTCTGGTGTACTTGATTGCTTCTACTATTAGAAAAACGACCAAACTTTTTGCAACATGTTTTGAATTTAGAACTACGTTTGACAAAAATCATGCTTTTCCCTCGTGACTCTTTGGCTTCTACACTGAAAACTCTTCTAAAGGGATGAAAATTACACGGAGTAGGAAGGAACCATCCTCATATTGAATTTGTCCAGATTCATTTATTTTCTTCTATAATGATGATGAACATGTGCTGTAAAAATGTCCAAATAAGACTTTCATGTAAAATAAGACAACTTTCTTAACCAGCTGTTCTTCTGAGCTTCCTGTTTCAAGTAAATAAACGGATAAGAAAAATGCGGGATTTAACATTAACCTTGCTTTCCCAAATTCTGTTACAGGCAAAATCTAAATCAACTCCAGCCAAATTGACCACATTCCCTAAGTTTGTGGTTAATTTACAAGTTTACTCATTAAGCTTCCACGGTTTATCTTTGTAGTTTAAAATGTTTTTAATAAATTTTTAAACTTTTAAAGTTGTATCTAACACCTCCCTGTAGTTTAAAAGATTTCTAAACAAGATTTCTAAACCGTTCTTATTAAACTTCCAATTTAGTGTCTAATAGATCTTTGTCAAAACTAATGTTATTTATCGTTCTAAATTAACCTGCCACTGCCGCGTTATCTTTAAATGCTACAATAAATATGTCACATAAGCATCACACCACTAGAACTATTCAACACAACAACTATTTTGGAAGCAAAACTTGTAATTCAACCTAATTTTATTGGAGCAGGAGAGTTCTAGAATGGCTAAATTCCAATTAATTTATTTTATCTTATCTTATCTGAATTTTTATTTTCGGGCTAAGCTTAGTTCATTATTTAAGCCTGTTTTAGGTCACAAACTTGATTATCACTTCTTTCGTTGGGCCTAGCTACTTAAAGGCCTTTTTCCAATGTATATAGCCTATAGGACTCATTGTAATACTAAACCAAATATAGTAGCATCCTGGGCTACGCTTTGGCTAAATCTTGAAACTTCAATTCTTGTGATGAGAAACAAAATTTCCTCTCAAATATGCTTGTGCAAAGAGTAGAATGAATGAGAAACATACCAATTGTAAATTGCTAATGAAAAATAAATAATTAAAAGAAGCCAACAAGCCTTTTCGAGGTTTTGCATATGGATAGATATAATTCAATTGTAAAGCCATATTAAATTCAAAGTAGACAAAGTATATGTGTTGTACTTACCTAGAGAGACGAAAAACTTGGTGTGTGTCTTGAAAGTCCGTGTATCCGACCAGATTTCGCGCACCTCGACTATTCATAAGTCAACCGCATGGCCCTACTACATTTGGTTGACAAAGAAATTCGTAGGATTTAGGTTTGAACCCATTTCCTCTTAGTCCTTTGCTATTTACATTAGCTCGACCACTTGTCATCCCATGATGGTTTGAATTTGAAACATTTTTAAGATAACCACACCTTTTACAATTTTCAAAATTACATTTAATTATCAAAAAGTACACAAATCACAGAACAATGCACGAACATTGGTTTGTTTCCCATGTCAACATGTGCCACTGCCACTGAAGAATGACATTTAAACAAACAAACTTCGAAAGTAGAATAGAAACCATTAGCTTGAGAGGGAGCTTTTGATGAAGAACCACTTATAACAATAGAGAAGTAGACCGGCCCAAAAACCTAAACATAGGAATGAAAAATTAACATATAAAAGATTAAAAACTAACACAAGACCCAAAATTCCTCTTTTTAGAGGGGAAATTTGGAATATTATAATTGCAATTAGGAATGAAACTAACAAGAGTTGCGTACTATAATATTTTTTTAAAAATGAAAAATACTAATATATTTATAAAAATTAATATAAATAATTTGATGATTTTACGCCAAATTGTTTCAATAAAAATAAAATTTAAAGTAATAACATTTGATTAAAAACGATAGCAAATAAAAATTCATTTAAAATATAATCTGGTTCAAAAATAATCTGGCTAAATGGGCCCAAAACTTTCACCATAGCCCGGTATTGGCTTGGGAGCGGGACTGCCACAAACGTGACTACACGAGGCTCGGGCAAATCTCGAACAAAAATAATAAGAAAAAACTACTTCAGTACTCAAAATTCACGAAATACAAAGATCATATTCACTTGCAAAATTTTATCTCAACACCAATTGGACTTCATAATATTACATGCAGAGGGATAAAAAAAAACTGCTCGCCCACAATTAAGTGTTAATAAGTTATCTACTGTCCATGTAAAAAAAAAAATATATATATATATATATATCAATAAAAAAAGAGAAAAAAGAGAATATGATAAAAAAATCAACGAGTT
>NW_019104488.1:1364256-1389356 GCF_001995035.1 Momordica charantia
AAAAAATGTAATTAGTAGGAACAATAATAATAATCAATAAATTATTTAATTTTCCTCTCTAATTTACTATAAAAAGAGACAAAAGAACTCTAGGTTACAGTCTTGCAACTCCTTAACTATGAGATTTATTAAAAATCTTATATTTTAATCAAAACCTTCATAAACTAAATGGAATATTAGGACATGGCCGAACAAATTAGACAGAGAAACTACAAACTACAGCCACATAAATGAACCGTGCATGCATGTGATGCTGGATGGAAACCATACGATAAGAAACCATGCATGTGGTACAACAATTGTACTAAAACAAACCATATCATAGAAACCAACAAATTATAGATACTTCAATACAAATTCAAAGATACGAAAAAGGAGAACAGAGATTACTATAAGCAAACACACATTTTCCGGTCTTGGTCAAGTAATTTTGCGATTTCCAGCAAAAAAGCCGCATTGTTAGTATTCTTGGCAGGGAAGAATTATACTAAAACATTCATCGGTACCTTCGGAATGTGAACCAATAAAAACCAAAGAATCTAAAAACGAAAAATGAAATACATTTTACCTGTGATGAACCTCATGTTGCAAGGCAGAAGAACCACAGTGGCGTCGGAATATCGGTCGGACCTCATTGTATAACGACTTTATATCGTCAGAAACCCTAAAGATCCTAGAGAGAATACTGGAATTCGGAGGATGAAACGGAGAAGAGAACCGAGAATCAGAGAAAACAAAGCCATTGAATAATGCGGAAAAAGCATAGTGCAGAAACCCTAAAAACCAGTAGCAAAGAGATTTTTTGGTTTGTTGATTCGCTGATGGTTTTGAATGACGATTGCCAAATGAACTTGTTCTAACCATTGAGACGGATTAGGGGAAGATCATTTTTTGGTTGATTCCAAAAAATCGATCGCGAATCGAATGAAATCGCCATAGCAGATGGAAGAAAATAACAGTAACGGAAAGTGGGGAGAGCAGAGCGCGGGAAGGCAGAGGGCGGGAAGGCGGAGGGCGGGAAGGATTGGATCATAATAGTTACCAGTAACGACAGCGCGAAGAGATATTAAATAAAATAAAATTAATCCAATTTAATTATTTTGATAGGTCCGACTCAGTCCAACGGTAAATTAATCCAATTTAATTGTTTTGATAGGTCTGACCAAGTCCAACCGTAAATTAATCCAATTAATTATTTTGATAGGTCCAACGGTAAACTTTTCTGTTTCTCTTTCTACTTCGCCCACGCGGTAAAGTTTTCGGTTACTTAACATGTCCGTAAGTATGCTTTTAATTCTTATTCTTTTTTCTTTTCACTTTTACTCATTTGGGATTTCTGTTTAACATTTTTTTTTATTACGTTTAACAAATATTAATGATTACAAACTTAATAACAACAATAATCAAAAAATTATTAGTGATGATGTTTTTTTTTATGGGATGATGATGCTATTAATTATAGGATGAAATTGTCTAAAGTGAAAATTGCAGGAATAAAAATACTTAGCTACGAACTATTAGGTAGAAAAAATCTCTTACTAACCACCTCTAAGTTTTTTAAGAAACAATTCCGGTTAATTATCCTATTTGCTCCAAAAAAGAAAAAGTTAAACGAATGAACAACTTTTTTTTAATGGACCATTATCTTTTTTTTTACTTGCTCTCTAATACATTAAAATCATTAATTCGAAAAATAGTTACTCTCGTTGTCAATTATTGTAGTAAATTGATATTGGTATTTTGGCAAAATAACTAAATTAAATTTTCATTTTCGGAAGAAGGAAAAAAAATTCAGCTGACGCAGGATGCTCTATTACATTCACCGGAAAAAAATAAAAAAGTTATATCGCGTGTCATAGACGCTGAAGTTTAAAAAATAAAAAATTAAACACGGTTTACACGCGGAAAATTATCTATATAAATAAGTGACTTCTCACTTAATCGATCACATCCTATCAGGGTGAAAGAAATTCATCCATTATTTGCCACGGTAAAAATTAGGGCACATATTTTGACTGTTTTCCCCATCCATTATTTCGCGGAATATTATCGTTCGTCTTCCACTCCCTCGGTTCCACTGTCATAGCGCGAACCCTAACGAAATACCTTACAGCCTTCTCTTCTAGTATCCATGGAGTAATTCCACGCCCTTCCGTCTCCAAATTCCTTGTTTCTCGCCCAATATCGCAATTTTCAATCAGTTATCGCGTCTCGAATCACAACCGCGAAATTTCCGAACCCTGTGTATTGTCCGATCAATGGCGGCATTGTTGCAGAACTCTCATATCAACCATGAGTAGAGAAGTAGTACGTTCCGTTTCTCTCACTTTCTTTCGATTCACTTATTTTTCAGAAAAAGATGTGTTTCGTACTCTCTTTGTGCATTTAGAATCACAATCGATGCTTGTAGTGGTTAAGGTTCTCATCCCAGAGACTGCCAGTTTAGTTATCGATTTCTCTCTTTAAGTATAGTAGTTTTTGAATTTATATTCTCAGTCCAGCGTTGTTCTTCCTTCGATTGTTCATTATACAGGGTGCTACTAGCAATTTTGTCAAAGATGGAAGTATATCAACTTCCGACGATCATATCTGTGATTGTGATTCTTGCCTTGTCACGGTGCGCTCCGACCCAACAACCAGGTATTGATTTTTGTAACTGAGATAATTTTCCTCTTCCTACTCTACAATTAATGTATCTGAAATTATGGCCCAACCATAGACTTTTTTGTTTCAGTATCTTTTGTCTCGTAGACCAGATCTTGGTGAGGATGCTTCAAAACTGAACACCACATTGATCGTGATCGTTCAACCTATTTTTTTATTCGCATCACTAGTTTCAGGTTCGAATTCTCTCGAGATGCCCATTTTGGTATCAAGTTAGGACATAATGATTTTTAAATACAATTTCCTTTAAATATAAGTCGCAGGCTGGAGCATAGTTGTTCCGAGACTTACATACTATCACACTGGAGTTGGTTCTATTACTCTTGTTACCATCCTTTGTCTGTTGTTCAATCCCTTAGTTCGAAACTTGATGTTTCAAAACCTTGGTTGTCTCCTTGATTTAATCCTATCCCATGGTAAACGAAGTCTCCTCTTAACATAAGGGTGCAAAAAGATATTTTAGTGAAAATAGACTACTTTCCAAGTCAAAAATATGGAAAAACATAGGAATGCAATATAGTAATCATATGATCGATTGGTAATTTTGCTATCGTATTTATCTTTTCTTCTGCCAATCAACGGCATGAAACAAGTTCTATTATGCCCTGGAATAACATGTCTTTTGATCAATTAATCAAATGGTAATGTTAACAAAGCAATTTTTTTTTTTTGGAGCATTGTTGTGTAGTAATAGGATATGTGATCTATTTGGTAATTTTGCTACATATTTATCTTTTCTTCTGGCAATCAATTGTATGAAATGAGTTCTATTATACCCCAGAAATATGTCTTTATGTCAATCAATTATTAATATGATCCATGTAGTAGTATCTAGTTGGTAATGTTAAAAGGATAACACTCTTTTTAGTCTGATAGTATTTCTTCCTCTAATCAATTGGGTTTTGATCTCCGTGTTTTGGGATAGGACTGAATTTGTAATTCTTGTCGGTGAAACTTTAGGATGGTATTCAAGTTTGTTAATACCTTGCTTTAACTTTTGTGGTAAGAAATGTCTTTGTTATGGTAAGGAAGATTATTCTGGAAAAGGATATATGTGTATTTGGTAGCCACAATCTTTCAAATAATTCATTCGATTTTCCAAATTTCCAAGCTACTAGCCAATTGATTTTCCATGATGTTTTCTCCTTTTTTTATGATGACAAAATGCTTTTCAAAGTTACTGTTGGGGACCACCTTTTATTCACACCATAAGTAACACTATTGAAATTTTTGTGTTGCAGACATCAACCAGCTCATTCTGAAGTTGGAAGAAAATTTATAGGTTTACCAGTGTTAACCGCTTCAATTGTGCTATTTATGTGAACTTAAGTAGTAGATTGGTTATCTTTTGTTACCCATTTATTTTTTAGTGAATTATTAGTATGAGTTTTGTTCAAGTTTCACAAAATTTTTATAACAAAATATCCTACAAGAAAGCATTTACATGACTCTCCCAATTGTTATAGGGATAAAAATTAATTTATCCCTATAGACCTTCGTTTTCAATGACCCTTGGTCGTCTTAACTCTTAAATTTTCTCTCTACTTGTAGGCTATTTGTGTCCTGCTTGGCTAAATCTGTGAAGACGACGAAGAACGGGGTAAATGTTGTTGATTGTGACACAATGCGAGCAAATCTACACATTCTCTTTGTTTTCAGTTCTTATGCCTTGAGCTTCAGTGGATTGTTGATTGTTCGTAATGCTCTGAACTTCAGAGAAGAGGGTGTTGTATAATCCTAATGCCACACTTCACAACCTTTGAATTGGTTTCTTGGGAATTTGTGTCACCAGGCTTTTTACTTTTAACTTCATATTAATTGCTGTTTTATTTTGACACCAGATTGCCAAAACATTCATGGAAAAGTTCCAAGTAATTGCTGAATCTTATTGTTCTGTTTGCAGTATTGATTTTCTAAAGTTTTGGGTGGCTAAAACCTTGATCACGCGGTTCATGGCTTAAGGAGTTCAATTCCACTAATCAGGTCCATTTGTCACTTACCAAACTTCTCCTTTCAGCTTAATCTTGGCTATTTAAAAAATGATGTGTCGTTTTTCATGATATCGACGAAATTAGAGCACTATTATTTAATTAATCAAAAAGCTAAGTATTATTTGTTAAACTATAAAATGTTGCTTATGCAACTTTGAAAAATGTAATTAACTGCTTTCTTGCAATAAACTTAAGTTAGTCATATGTTATCAAAAACAAAAACAAAAACTTAGTCATATTAAGGTTAATAAAATATTATTGAACTGTTAATTAGTTAAAAAAAAAATTTAAATTTAATAATTTTAAATTTTAATTCTCAAATTCTGTATCATATAATTTGAAATTACAAAAGTATGTTTATGTGATTAAAAATAATATTTAAAAATTTATAATTTTGAGAACTTGTCATTTAGTAGTTGTACTGAAGTAAAACAAGGATACAAGTTTACTTTTGTACTCTTAAAAGAAAAAATAATTGTATCTTAAAAAATATTTACACGAAATTAATTAAAAATAGTATACGGATTTAATTGTAATTATCGATTAAGAAATATATATGCCAAAGGAAGGAATGACAAGACGTGGATTTACAATGTTAGGGCAGGCTTTTGACCGTTTTTTCGCGGTAATTCTCACGGCAGCAGCAGACGAATATGTTTGGCACTTCCTCAGTTCCACTCCCATGGCGGCCGGCGGGTACCCAAATCCTCAATAACATTCTCTTTTCGTATCCACGGAGCAATTCATTGTCGTTACGCCTCCAAATTTCTCGTTTCTCGCCTAATCTCGCACTATTGCGTTGCATATCCGTTCTCTTGCTTTGAATCACTACCGGAAGATTTCCAGACTCTGCGTGTGCGATCAGTGGCGGTGGAGGAGGAACGAAATAGAGCCATTGTTGCAGGACTCTCAACCATGGGTGGAGAATTATAGTACATTTCATTTCCCTACTTTATTTCATTTCAGTTTCTTTCTCAAATGTGTTTTTTGAATGAGGATCGAGCGAAGCAAGTGAAAGATGTAGCGCTTGGAGTGGTTCGGGTCCTCACCTAACCCTCGAGACTGCTAGCGTGGTTATTTATTTCTCTGTTTAATTATAGTAATTTCGAATTTATCTTCTTAACCCAACGTTCCTCTCTTTGATTGTTGGTTGTACAGGGTGCTGCTAGCTTTTTCTTCCATCTAAAATGAAATTGTATCAACTTTCGACTGCCGACGGTCATATTCGTGCTTATCCTTCTGTTTTGTCACAGTGAGCTCTGACCCCACGACCTGATATTGATTATTGTAACAGAGATTATTTTCGTTTTCTAATTCTAGAATTAATCTGTCCGAAATTATGGCCCAACTAAAGATGATTCGATTCAGTAACTCCCGTCTTATAGACCAAGTCTTCGTGGCGATGCTTCAAAACCGACCTTTCGACACCCACATTGATCGTTCAACCTCTACTTTCTCTACCAATCAGTTATGGAATTCTGAGTCTGTTTCCGATGTTTTAAGATCCGTACCTCGTTTCTTTTTTCAGTCAATCCGATCCATTGGCTGCCAAAAGGGTTTCCGGCATCGTACTCCTCTTAAGCAGAGGAAACTGAAAGAGGAGGCATACAAGTTTCGGAACAATGTGCTTGTTCTCGGCCCTGCTGCTCACAGGGATCCTTACAAGGTCGAGCTTGGATTGAATAAAGCGTTGGAGTTTTTTTATTGGGTTGAAATCCATTTTGGATTTATACACAATGAGATGACCTGCAGAGAGATGGCTTGCGTATTGGCTCGAGGGAACAGACTGCCGGGTCTTTGGGATTTTTTGAAGGAAATGTCCAAGAGAGGGAATGGTGGACTTGTTACTACTGCCACCATCACATGTTTGATAAAAGTTCTGGGAGAGCAAGGATTGGTAAACGAAGCACTAACTGCATTCTATAGGATGAAGCAGTTTCACTGCAAGCCTGATGTTTATGCTTATAATACCGTTATCAATGCTCTATGTAGGGTTGGTAATTTCAAGAAGGCCAGGTTTTTGTTGGAGCAGATGGAGTTGCCTGGATTTAGATGCCCGCCAGACATTTTCACATACACAATTCTAATCAGTTCTTACTGTAAATACAGCTTGCAAACAGGGTGCAGAAAGGCCATTCGAAGGAGGTTGTGGGAGGCTAACCACTTGTTCCGAATCATGTTATTTAAGGGCTTTACTCCAGATGTTGTGACCTACAATTCTTTAATTGATGGATGTTGCAAAACTTACCGAATTGAGCGGGCCTTGGAATTGTTTGAGGATATGAGCAGGAGGGGATGTACTCCCAACCGAGTTACTTATAATTCTTTCATCAGATACTATAGTGTTGTGAATGAGATCGACAAAGCAATCGAGATGTTGAGAAGGATGCAAAAGATGAAGCATGGGAGTGCCACTTCAAGTTCTTATACTCCTATTATCCATGCTCTATGTGAAGCTGGAAAGGTAATGGAGGCCCATGATTTCCTCCTCGAGTCGCTTGAGGGAGGCTCTGTGCCTAGAGAATATACCTATCAACTTGTGTGTAATCTGCTGAACTCAGCAGGTGAAACAAGTTTATTAGATGATGAAGTGCATAAAAGAATAAGACATGGAATAGAAAATAGGTATAGGGAAGTAAAGAAAGTAAAGCTAGTTATGTCGAGGAAAGAATGCGAATGCTTGTAACAAATGAAGACAATAGCTGGACTTTTCCCAGTGAGGAAACGTTGGATGAAAACAGGGTTTCTGGTTGACTTTCTTCTCTTCTACACCCAGCTGCCAATTTTGCTAATTAAAATCTGATTATAACCAATGTAAGTCTTCTCCACAAAGATAATTTTATACTTTATCTCCTTTGATAACGTCTTTGACTTTCTCCTCTGTTAAATTACACCTTTGTGAGCCATTGTTATTTTGAATTATTCGAGTGGGTTATTCGTTTAAAATTATAAATTGTGGGTAGTTTTTCTAGTTCATTCACGCTCTGGTTAATGCGATATAACTAATGCCTAACCACAACATTTAGTAATAAAAAAACTCGTAATATTTAAAGTATGCTTATCAAAATTTTGAATTCTTGACTTTGGGGCATTAAGTTTATAACTAGCCTCTTTCATTACTAGGCCAAGTACTGATGGTTGCTCACTTATATTGTGAATATTTTCCTGTATAATTAAGTTCCCTTTTCCACTACTACAATCTCATGGGAAATTATTTAGTCTATCATTTCCATGATGTAAAGATCTCTATTATTTCCATTTTTTTAATCCTCATTTCTGTCTTTGTTTTGTGTAGGCTCAACGAAAGCATGTTACAAAAAATCTTCCTCGGATTGCACGTATGGTAGAAAATAAGCAGAAAATTCACCTAAAGAGATATGACATTTGAATTGGCAATTTGACATGTATTTAGGTCCTCGTACATTTTGTGGGTGTGTAAAAGGTATTGACAGTAAATTATATGTTGTGAAGTGTGACCATTTTATAAATGTTTGATGCATAAGAAAGAAATGGAAAAATATTGGACAACCATAAAATGTTGTCTAGTCATCATCACATGTGGAAATTATAATTTTTAGATATAGGATACTTTAGGTTAGAACTTTGGATGCCTATTTCTCAAGTTTCTATGGCTAATTTTCTTTGTGAGTTAGTTTCTTTTCCTGTTTAACTTTGATTAGTTCTGATAATGTATATGAAAACAACTAGTACGAAAATCTTGTATTTGAAGAAAAAAAGTCTTGAGCATATCTCTTAAGCTTTGCTTGACAGTAACACTATGAAGTAGTTTATTATGGCGAGGAAGTTATGTTGGTTTTCTGAAAATGAATGTTACGCCAAAATATCTCGTGAGGTAGAGTTGAATAAGCAATATGAAGTAGTTTTTTATGGTGAGGAAGTTAGGTTGGTTAGGCATTGTTCTCAATATGATGTAATTTACTTTATAAAGGAAATGTAAAAAAAGACCACGACTTAATCTTCAATATTCTTACCAAAAACGACCGTCGTCAATATTCACAAGCTTCAGAATGTGTAATAATATAGACCTCAAAAGTTTCTTGTTTCATTCCTGTTATGTACGATGTAATTGCAGCTTTTTTGGTTGCATTCATCTATTCTATTTGGGCCTCTTCTCCATTCATGTGATTTTTTTATTGTGACAGAGGTTAACGTACAGAAGCTTTCATATTCCTCTCCACGTCTATGATGCTGGTGCTTCGTGTCACCCTCTGAATGCTGAAATTTTTGTTATCATCGTATCACCTTCTGAATGCTGAAAATTTTGTATCACTGTGTGGTGAGGTCTGGGAACTTTACCATTTTATGAGATGGTCTAAATTTGTTAGTAAATTGCATGCGGATCTAGAGAAGTGATTCACGTGGAAGTTGGTACTTCTTTATTTATGCATTTCTATTCTGATGCCCCACCAACATGCTTGAGACGACTAGTGTGCTTATCGGTCTCTCTTTTTAATTATAGCAGCTTTTGTATCTCTTTTCAATCTCAACCAAGTGTCAACGTTCTCTTTGATTGTTGGTTGTAAAGTGTGCTCACGTGCTCTTCTTTGGGTGGCCTAGTGCCTGAAAACCACCACTGCTCTTGCTTCTAACTATTTTATCTAGTTGTATCTATGCCTCTTCAATTGTTATTTGCTTATTAGGAGCGGTAAATTTATGTTTCTGACTTATTGTTTTTAGGAGGCTTCAAGTTTATTTTAGAATCCTTTCTATGATCGGGTAGTACACTAGTACTAGCCTTAGATACTAGGAATTGCCATTTAGGGGACACACTATGATTTCCTTTGCCATGTCCTATGCCTCCACCCTACGTATCTCACATTTGCCCTTCACTATCAATAACAACAGCTAAAGTAGTTTAAATTGTTAACAACCGAACTGCACGACTACCCATTTTGCCCATCCCCTTCCTTCTACAAGCATACATAAATTGCACCTTTAGCCTGGTAATTCTATCAGGTTCGAACAAAGAAAAGTTGGGGAATTCAAGGACCTGCTTCTGAGAAAGAATAATGAAATTTACATGCCATGCTAGCACGAAACTTGGGTCATCTGGTATTTGAAGCTTTGCAAGGTTGGCATCTTAGAGGGAAGGCTAAAATCCTTTGGAATTGTGCAGCTAGAGCCCTCCTTTGGAATATTTGGATGGAAAGAGGTAGAATTTTTGAAGATAAGTCTTCCTCTTTTGATAATTTTTGTAATACTGTTCAGTTACATACTTCTTGGTGGTATCATAGGCATAGAAAATTCTTTTGTAATTATAACCTCTTAATCAACTTATGCAAGATTGGAGAGCTATTCGTAGTTTGTCGGGAGGGGGAGCTCCTGCCCTTAGGCTGTTTTTGTTCTTTGATTGTGTCTATAAAAGGTTTCTTTATCCAAAAAAAACTTGGTTCGCTGGTATCAAAGAAATTTTCAGGTAGAGAAATGTCAATTTGTCCAAAATGCATTCACTTTTTTTAGCTTAGATATCATCTCACAGCTTTTTTGTTAGAGGTAGAGGTATTTGTTGAGCCCTGGCCTTCATTCTCCCTTGCCTCCCTCGCTCTGTTTCTTTAGGTGGACAAATGGCAGCTGTCTGAAGCTGATAGCAATACGGCAGCCATGTCTTGACTGCGTTCCACAACATCAAGGTGCTTCTTGATGGGAGTTAGCCACACAACCAAATCCAAATCTTTCTAATTATTGATTACTATCATCTCAAACTGGACCTGGAATTTTGAAAGTGCGTTGTGTTTGCATTGCATTATTCTGATTTAAATCCTAGGGTGCCCTCGAGCTGCACCTGGAATATGGAGAACCCCATTGCCAAAAGGTACTTGCCTTTCTTATTTGATTTTCTATCTCATTGATTTCCTTTTTATATTTAAGTTTAGAATCAAAGCAAAACCCTCTAGCCTGCGGTAGCTTTTATCAGCTAGGATTTTGATTCTTCATAGAACTTCAGAGAAGGTGGTTTTAGTTCCGTTCACAAGGTATTATGCTTAACATTTTGATTTGCAAGGTCTATTGACTTGTAGGGTACTACTGCAGCAACTCTTATCCAAATTGAAGGAGCATCGAGATAGGAATGATCAGTGTGCCACAATCAAATCTAATGAAGTTTCATGGATTCAATATAGTTGATTTATGAATGGAATGGGAATGGCAGTCTCGGTCTTGTTGAAGCTCTATTTAATTAGTTTGATTTAATACAGACCAACAATGATTATAGCATACAATTCATCACATGATCTATTTGGTATTTTGAGACATCGAATACATTTGTTGATGGTATGTTGTTTGTGTGATGTAAAAATGATGTGTCAAGACACTTCAAACTTTCTTTTCAATTAAATATATGGAGAAAAGTGATAACAGTTGCTCCTTTGTGGTGAACTTCTTCTTCTAACGCACCTCCCTCTTCCAACTCCCGGATCCACATTGCCAATTTCCCATCCCTCGTCCCCAATTGCATAAAAAATTCCACCCAAACAGAGCAACACCATGAATGGCGAGTGCGACTTGACTGGCTTGACCCGGTGCGGTACCTACGTCGATGCTACCATGAAACTTCACGTGATGGTGGGTTTGAGCCCACCATTGATGAGGCTTTGAAGACACGGGCCAACCGCCTGATCCTACTATATTTGGTTGACAACTCATTCTCTCTAAGTTCTTTGATGTTTATATTGGCATTGACCACTTGGTGATTTTGATTACTGATTGTTTTATTGTTTGTTCCAGGGAGGGAGTGAATCTTGAACTTGAACACATGGTGAAAGTAATACTTGTAAACCTCTCAATTTCTTGACAAACCATAAAGATGGCGTCAAGTGGTAGAGTTTTATTTGGGGGATCGTGGACAGATGTTGGAGGCGGGGGTGGTGGTGGGCTGTGAAAGGAGCAAAGAATTCAGAAAAATATAGAAATAATGGAGTGGATAATTGATGATTGGGAAGGTTTTGGGAAATTTTTAAGAAGATTCATGGAGGATTTGAAAAAAAGGCCGAGGGATTAAAGGGATCAAAATTCTGTTAAGTCCGATCAAATCATAGCCACCTAAATCTAGGAACACAAATGTCATATTGATTGGATTTATGGGTCAAAGGGAAAACAAGCAGAAATGTTTAAGAAGGAAGGCGGTAGAAATAAGATTTACAGGTCATTTGACTGAAAAAATTATGCCCACTTCATGATTTGGCACACTTGGCTTCTCAACTCACCAAAGTCAAAAGGAAAAATAAGTTTTTATTTGACCTGTTGGGGGACAAACAAATAATAATTATTAACATTTTGAATAAAATTGTGTACAAGAAAAAGTTACATAATTTTAGATCTGCACTACAAATTCACTTGAGTAGGCATTATTTGACATTGAAAAGCATAGACAATCCTGCATTATTCAAATTATCAACATTTGAACAATAAAGTTGCATGCCCATAATTCTAATGTTAGGCAGATTTGTCATTTTTTATGATCGTTCCCAATTCAAAGTCAAACGGGAGTGGGACCCACTTAAACCCATCCCCATGCCTCTGATTTCGCCGAGATTAATACCAGTTTTAAAGCCTTCCCTCTCCCTACTTAACCCACTTCCATTTTTGCATGTCCATTACTTTTGAGCTCTCCGCCAATGGATGCCGACGAATTTTACCGGCGACCGGCTGCTGTTCCCTTCAAATGGGAGATCAAACCCGGCGTCCCCAGGGCTCACCACCGGCTCTGCCCGTCCCCAAGTCCGCCGCCACAAAAGTTGAAACCTCCTCCCGTTGTATCCCACTTCCGCCGTCCTTCCGAATCCTCCTCCTGCTCCCTCCACTCGTCCTCGCGAACCCGGTCTGATCGCTGGCGGTTCGCTCGGTCCAGTCTCGCCGAACCTCCGCAGGTCTCACCTGCAACTGGATGCTTCCCCTCGCCTTCGCCGAACCGGAAATCGGGCAAGAGTATGAACCGGAAACCCGAACCGAATTATACCACTGAATTGGAGACTTTGTCCCGGTGGTCCGTTTCCAGCAGGAAGTCGATTTCGCCGTTCAGAGATTCGGTTTCGTCGTCCCCTTCGTCGTTCTCGTCGTACCAGTCTTCGCCCCGCCCAACGAGTGATACTGAGTGGGCCGGATTTGGGCTCTTTTGATTGAGCCCATCTCGAGAGTGAAGACCGTGGGCTTTAGATATGTTGGGCTGGTTACGGACAGGCCCAGGTGTCGCCCCGTCTAGCTAGTGATTCTGGTGGGCCAATTATGTACTTTTGGGCCCAGCCTATTTAATGCAGGGAAGCCCAGTACAGTTCAGTCTTTAAAGTTAAGAGTAGAATAAGCTCTAAATCCCGATAGTACTGTACTTTGCAATCATTGGGATTTTCTAAACTCACAAATATGCTATAAAAGCAATAAGTTAAAAAATATGTTCTTTATTATTGGACATCTAAATTTCGTTGCAGTATTAGAATAATTAATTTTGGCATAAATATACAAACTATATATTACATCCTGCAGCCAATAATACAAATAAAGATATAACATGTTAAATACAAGTTACATAAAAAGTACACGCCGAATTATAATACAGAATATCAAAGTAAAACATGTATAAAATAAATATAACAAAAATGAATGATTACAAAATAATTAAATACAAAAATAATTTCAAATAGATCAAACATACATGAAACAGTGGAAGAATAAAACATGGTTATTAAATGGAACAAAAAGAACCTTAAATATGGTTACTAAATGAAACAAAAAGTACTTGAACAATAAAAATATAGAATATTAAATACTAATCATACAACTAATTGAACTTTCAAACCTTATTATAAATGAACTTCTACACTTTATCTTAAACAATACACTAAAAAAATGATAGGTTAGTGGTACTAAAAAAATTAGATCGAAGACGTATCAAAACACATCGAATAAAAATTTATAAAAGAGTAGGTATTTAGGAATAGAAACTATAATATAAAAGGGTATTTAGGAATAAATCAGTATATATTTGAATATATTTTCGTTTCATGACAATACAATTACTATAAAAATGTGCAGCGAAAAGTAAAAAAGAAAATAAAGAAACAGACCCTATGCCCAAAAAGACAATGGGCTGTAGAAAGTGAAAATCAAAATTTATTCATAGATAATTTAGCAAAGGAATGAATGACTACAAAGAAACCATAAATTTTATAATTGACATTATGCTTCATCTCATTTTATATGGTTAGTTCACAACAATATACTTCATACATCATATGCACATATAAGGAATAAAAAAGTAAGATTTTATTAATAAAAGAATAGCAAAAAACCAGAAGTATAAATTATTGAATGGTAGTTAATAAATTGAATAAATTATTAAATAAAATAAATAGAGGTGAAAAAAGAGGGTGAAGGAATAAAATAGAAGATCCCAACAAAATCACCCATAGAATTTGATAATTGTTACCATTATACCCCTGTACCCCTAAACTTGCCAAAGCAAAAATTAAACTCTTAATCATTCACAAGTTGCCAAACCAAACAACGTCGTCGGTTTAGATGTTGAGGAACCAGTCGGTTTAGATGTTGAGGAACCAAATGGAGAACCGGTCACCATGGGATTAGAAAATGGAGAAGGCAAAGAAGTTTCAGGCCTTGGGCCACCACCAGAGAAGAAGAGAAGAGAGACATGGTTTGGAATTTTGGCTTGTCCGAAAGAATGGTGAGGTTAAATGGAAATTTGTAAAATGGAAGAAAAAATTTGTTTAGTCAACCGGTCGATTCTCTATTGGGTTGTCAAATTCAACAATTTTGGGCTCATATGACTAACTTCCAGTAAAATTCAAATTCAAATTCAACAAAGATGATGAAAAATTTTGCCATTGTAATTAATTTCGATCCAATTTTTAAAAATTTCAATGTAATTTTATCATTGGGGTTTAATTTATACTATTAGAAATTTAGGGGTTTGTTTCTTTTATGAAAATTTTGAAGATTTAATTTTTACTTGAAAGGTTTAATCGTAACACTTAACTTCAAGGGTTTCAAGGATGATTTGTGTAATTTACCCAAAAAAAATTACAAATTACAAATAGCAATAAACAAGAAATATAAATTATTGAATGGTAGCTAATCACATAAAAAAAAGCCATTAAAACATTAAAAAAAACACATAAAAGTTAACAAAGAAAAAAGAATTGAAAATTTGACATACCAGAGAAAGAACACTTAAAAGCTAAAACAACAAAGAAATGAAGGTAAAAAAGAAAAGCAACAAAAATACAGCATAAACTAAAACCCAAACAATTATATATCAAGCAGACAATAAAATAAATATAAAAAATTAAAACAGAAGAATTAGGTAAAAGAGAAAAATATAGCAACCACGCAATAACACATAATCTCATTGAAAAACATATATAAAAAAACAACAAAATACAACCCTTCCAAACATCAATAATCAATAAAAACAGAAATAAAGTTTCTTTAACAAGAGATAGCACATATTAAATAAAGTAAAAGTAAAAGTAAAAGTAAAAGAAAACAAAAGTTCCTCGCGTAACTGCTTCATAACCAATTGAAAATTAGGTAAAAGAGAATAATAGAGCAGCAACCAAGTAATAACAAAAAATCCCATTGGAATATTACAAAAAGAAAACAAAATGCCACTTTCAAACCTCAATAATTAATATAAACAATAATAATAACAATAAACTAAAAACAGAAAGTTCTTAACAAGAGATATCACATAGAATCTCGTTGGAATATATAAAAATAAAAAATACTACACTTAATCAATATAAAAAATAATAATGACAATAGACCAAAAACAAAAATGAATAGAGAGAACATATTAAATGAATTATAAAAGTGGAAAAAACAAAATTCCTTGTATGACATCTTCATAACCACTTGAAAATAGGTAAAAGAGAAGAATAGGGCCGCAACAAAATATTAAAAAAAAAAACGACAGTCTCAAACCTCAATAATCAATATAAACAATAATAATAACAATAAACTAAAAATAAAAAAAATTATTAACAAAAGATATCACATTAAATGAAGTATAAAAGTGAAAGAAAAAAAATCATATCTAAAGAGAACTCGTCAACTAGGTGTGTTTAAACCTGAACAATTTAAAGCAACCCAACCCAATCCAAACCGTAGGTTGGGTTATAAAATTTTCAGTTTAAATTAGGTTGGTGTTTTCTTAAACCGAAACTTTGATTCAGTTTATTGGTTGAAAAGAATATATATATATATATATATATATATATATATATATATATATATATATATTTCTATTTTTAGGGTTTGACCTTCCCCTTATCGAACCACAAATTTTTCGAGGCTCGCCACCTCGTATAGATGAGTTAGGCATAAGACTCTAATACCACTTGTATGCTCCAGTGATAGCTCAAAGAACGAATATTCCAAGGCTCACCACTTTGTTTGACACTAGGAGATTCTACTTGCATGGCTAAGTTTGGAACAAAACTCTAATACCAATTGTTAATAAGAGAGAGACCACCCTCCACATCTCTACATTTAGTTTCTACATTTAGTTGAGTATTGTCCAGTTTAAGCACAAACTGTTTTATTTTTTGTATCACCAAAATGCCTCAATATCAACACAAATGTTGTCCTCACTGGTATACCAATAACCTTCCTCTTCTCTAGTTAACGTGAAACTTTGTTTCATTCTCAACAAGCATTCCCTCGAACAAAGTAACCACTGAACCTCCCCTCAAATAGTCATCCATCAATGTCTTATTTTGAGTACATCATCTTTAACCAGGCATAAATCCTCTTCACCGTAGCATACCATATCTCCGGTAGCTTAACCATGGATTTTCTAAAGCTCACCACTTTGTACGACACTAAGGGATTCTACTTGCATGGATAAGTTACGAACAAGGGACCACCCTTCACATCTCTATATTGGCATGATATTGTCCACTTTGGGCACAAGGTTTTACTATTGGTATTCACTCAAAATACCTCAATATCAACAGAAATATTGTCCCTCACTTATATACCCATGATCTTCTTCTTTTCTAGCCAAGTGGGACTTTGGTTCCATTCCCAACAATCTTCTCTCGAACAAAGTACCACCCAATCTTCCCTCAATTAATTATCCATACTTCAACATGTCTGATAGTTCCACCATAGATTACCTGAGGCTTGCCACTTTGTTCAGCACTAGGATTCTACCAACATGGATATGTTAGGGACAAGACACTGATACCACTTTAAAAAGACAAGGAATCACCCTCCACATCTCTACATTGGTATAATATTATCCACTTTGTGCATAAACTCTCATGATTTTGCTTTTGATATCACCCAAAATGGATGTCTCGCACTTATACATCCATGGCCTTTCCTTATCTATCCCACATGGGACTTTGATCGCAATCCCGAGTTCCCAACAATCCTCCCTTGAAACAAAAGTACCACCAAGCCTCCCTTTAATTAATCTGTCAAATAGCTCAACCACAAATTACCCGAGGCTAGCCACTCTATTCGACCTCAAGATTCTATCTACATTGATAAGTTAGGGAAAGACACCGATACCACTGGTTGGAGACAATGTACCATTGTCCTTTATTTCAAGGCAACTAATACTTCGAGATGAGCGACATATTGAGGCGATGCAAACTTCTAAGATCATCATATACCTCACTGAGGGACTGACGAGACGCGACGCTTAAATCACGAGATGTAACTAATGCAAGAAGTGATTGATTGCAACCACTTGAATTGCTTCTGAGGGACGTCCATGATGATCAATTGATTGATTGCAATCGCTTGAATTACTTCGAGGTACATCCAATCAATGAAAAGTTGTCAGTGCTGATAGTTTAATGCTTGAGCGTCAAGCTGCCGACCTAAGCAATCGAATTACCGCACCCTGTACTTTGATGCAGGTCACGTGAGAAAGAAAGAAAAGGAAAGCCCTAATCACGTGAGTGGTCATTGGTCAGAAGGGGGAAGACTCTAGAAGCAAGTGGGGTCGTGAGCTTTGTTGGTTGATTTTTAATACAATTGTTGAGGCCCATCTTCTTCTTAAAGACAAAGAGGACCTGGCAAGGAGTTTTCGACCAGGTTGCTTTAGGTTTTAAACCTAAAAATCAAATTGGATTGACACCATCTGGCCACATTGTCCAACCCTAGCCACCACTACCTTCGTCCTCTGTTTGTCACATCCGCCGCCACCTCGTCAAAGAAGAAGATTAAGCTAGGGTTTAATATATGGCTAGATTTCACATTTTGTTGATGTTAAAAAATATATATATTTTTGGTGTTCCATGCCTTGAGGACAAGGTGTCTTGAAGGACGTGGTAATTAGTTAGGGGTGAATTGGTTATAAATAAAGATAGTAGGGATACAAGGGGATCATCTTGGAGAATAGTATATGGTGAGGAACTTGAGAGAGTTCTTAG
Source organism: Momordica charantia (assembly GCF_001995035.1). Next base: position 1,382,330 of record NW_019104488.1, read on the forward strand.
GAGAGAGATAGCCCTCTCCAAAGGCTATTGATATTGTAGTTTCTATTTGAGATTGCAATATAGTTAATTAGTTAGGTTCTTGATATTGTAGTCTCACAATGCAAGGATTCAAAAAACGATGAAAACAAAGAAGAATTTTTGCATCGAGAAACAAAACTAAATAGAACGTCTATAGACAAAGACACTTGAAAGTTAAAGTTTCACTTATAAACTTTTTTTTTTTTATGATTGGGAGTCGAAGCTTTGCTCTCCTATACCCAGGCCGCACCCCAAGACTTAGACGGGGAGATTAAGGGTTTTTGGTATTAAGCTTGCTGAAAGGTTCAAACTTGAGGCCTCTAAGCCAGTATGACCAAGAGACCCAAGTCTTGCCAACAAAACCGCCCCTTAGGGGCTTTCATTTATAAACTAAATGCAATCAAACAAACAGAATTCAATTAATTAAACACATGCGCACAAACAAATTGTATTATCATAACGTACCTTGTTTTTTGTATTGAGAGTGGTAGTGTCGAATTGCAACACCACACAGAAAGTAGACATCTTCAATCCTGATATCGGTTTGCAATTGTTCTCGTTCGACATAGTTCTTTTAGCAAATTATAGAACAATAAAGTCTTTAAAAAGATTTTCCCTAACCACTCCAAACCTGCAGGAACGACCACACGAAATATTTGAAGTTGAGAGTAAATTTGTTGTATCAAATCTTAAGCACACAGAACAATATTTTCTTTAAAAATGAAAAGCAATCACCAAATATAAAGGGAAGAAATCAAGATGTCACCTTTTCGTTGTTGTGCTGTATATAGCACAAATCCTTGAAGCATCATGAAATTGAGAGGTATTATGTTGCAAGCTCGTATCAAGAACAGTTTGGTACGCCTTCAACTCACCAAATCAAGCTAAAAAAGAATGATGTATTATAAACATTGCGAGCAAGACTGCAAAGGAAATCATATAATTAATTAATCATTTTAAACCTGAAATATTCAAAAGACCTATGTTTCAAGACCTTACACATTAATAGAGTATGAATTCATTTTCAAACAATAATTGAAAAGGAAATTAAAGAATTAGCAAGGAGAGATTCACCACGCAAGGAGCAACCTCAAAAAATTTTGGAATTTTGTCATAAATTTTGTCAAACTAAAGAATTAATAGGTTTTTCCTCTTGCTGGTATGAAAACAAAATAAATGTTATGCCACAAAGAAACATACTTGTCTCGAATCGTCAACTTGCGGGCGAAATTTGGGACTATATGCAGACTTGGTCCACACGATTCTGAGTTTTTATGTTAACCTAATCAAACATACACAGTTGTCAATATATGTAACAGCTTCATCACAGTATACATACACTGTCGTTTTGGTTCTTTTCTATTAATTAAAATATAGTATAAATTTCAAATAAATTTATTATAATCCATTAGAAATGAATAAAAATTAAAACCTAAGGCAACTAAAATACAAAAGAACAAACAATATTACAAGTTTAACACATACTGTTCTTTAAAGCTTTTATTCTAAAAAATATACCTCCAATTTTGTGATTTCGATTGCAAATAAATAAAAATGTTTCTTTTTTTTTTCAAAGAAGAAAAAAGAAGTAATAATAATAAATAATAACAGTTTTAATTCCAATTGAGACAAAAACACATGGATTCAAAATAGATAAATTCTTTCAGAAAAAAAAATGATTCAAAATTTAAAAATAATAACATTAATTAACTATATTTATAAGCAAATTTTCACTTAAAAAACTAATAAAAAGAAAAATACATGGTCAGAATACCTATGACTTCGGTTAAAAGCATTTCAAAATTATCAAGATAGAAAGTTGTACTTACCGTGGGAACTGCATAATATTTGAGATCTATAAAGAAACCCGAGTAGCAAATCTATAAAGACGATTAACAAAAGAAAAAAAGCAAAAAGTGGGGAGGGTAAAGAAATTGTTATAGTATTACTATGTCATGCTTCTAATAATGTAATGGAATTATATAGTCTTTTTAAATTCATCATTTCATGAATAACATACAGAGGCTTCATATAAAATACAAAAGTCTAACATATGTTATTGAACACGCATTAGAAAGATACTCAAAAAAACCAAAAAAACAAAAAAAAAGAATAAGGTACCATTATGCATATCTCTACATCCACTTTGGACATTACCCTCATAACTTTGCTTTTGGAATCACCCTCCATATCTCTAATTGGTATGATGATATTGTCCACTTTCGGCATAAGCCCTCATGGAATACTTTTTGGTATCACCCAAAAGGCCTTAAATAGAGATTTTGTTCCTCACTTGTGATACCCATAACCTTCCCCTTATCTATCTCAGGTGAGAAACATCACTAATTGGTATGATATTATCCACTTTGAGCATAAACCCTCGTGATATTATTTTTGTTATCACCCAAAAGGCCTCAAATCAATAGAGATGTTGTCCCTCTCTTGTGACACCCATAACCTTCCCATTATCTAGCTCGTGTGAGACACGTCTCTAATAGGTCGGATATTGTCAACTTTTGGCATAAGCCTTCGTGGTTTGACTTTTGGTATCACCCAAAAAGCTTCAAATCAATAGAATTGTTGTCCCTCACTTGCATATCCATAACCTTCCCTTTATCTAACTAATGTGAGACACATCTATAATTGGTATGATATTGTCCACTTGGGCATAAGATCTCATGGTTTAACTTTTGGCATCACCCAAAAGACCTCAAATCAGTAGAGATATTGTGCCTCACTTGTATACCCATAACATTCCCCTTATCTAGCTAATGTGAGACACGTCTCTAATTGGAATGATATTATCCACTTGGACATAAGCACTCATGGTTTGACTTTTGATATTAACTAACAGGCCTCAAATCAATAGAAATGTTGTCCCTCACTTGAATGGAAGCATCCCCTTGCCTAGCTAATGTGAGACACATCTCAAATTAGTATGATTCGTACACTTTGGACAAAAGCCCTCAGGGTTTGAAATTTGATATCACCCAAAAAGCTTCAAATCAATAGAGATTTTGTCCCGTCACATCTATACCCATATAACCCAAAAACCATGAAGCTCCCACTTTTTTCGGCACCTGAGTAGCATACTCAGGTAGTTAAGACCTCAGTTAGGATCAAAGCTATGATACCACTTATTTAGATAAGGAACCACCCTCCACCTCTCTAATTGGTATGATATTGTCCACTTTGGGCCTAAGCCCTCATGGTTTGACTTTTGGTATCACCCAAAATACCTCAAATCAATAGAGATGCTGTCCCTCACTTGTGATACCCATAATCTTCCCCTTATCTAGCTAATGTGAGAAACATCTCTAATTGGTATGATATTGTCCACTTGGGCATAAGATCTCATGGTTTGACATTTGGCATCACCGAAAAGGCCTCAAATCAATAGACGTTGTGTCTCACTTGTATACCCGTAACATTCCCCTTGTCTAGCTAATGTAAGACACATCTCTAATTGGTTTGATATTGTTCATGGTTTGACTTTTCGTATTACCTAAAATGCCTCAACAATCAATAGAGATGTTGTCCCTCACTTATATACTCATAAAATTCCTCTTATCTATCTAATGTGAGACACATCACTAATTGTAATGATATTGCCCACTTTGGGCATAAGTCCTCATGGTTTAACTTTTGGTATCACCCAAAATGTCTCAAATCAATAGAGATGTTGTCCACTCACATCTATACTCATATAAACCCCTGATGCTCGCCACTTTTTTCAGCACCTGAGTATGCTACTCAGGTAGGACAAAGCTATGATACCACTTATTTAGGACAAGGAACCACCCTCCACATCTCTAATTAGTATGATATTGTCCACTTTGGACATAAGCCACATGGTATTGTTTTTGGTATCACCAAAAAGCCTCAAATCAATAGAGATGTTGTCTCTCACTTGTGATACCCATAACCTTCCCCTTCACATGTGAGAAACATCTCTAATTGGTGTGATATTTTCCACTTTGGCCATAAGCCCTCATGGTTTGACTTTTGGTACCACCCAAAAAGCTTCAAATCAATAGAGATGTTGTCTCTCACTTGCATACCCATAACCTCCCCTTTATCTAACTAATGTGAGACACGTCTCTAATTGGTATGATATTGTCCACTTGGGCATAAGATCACACGGTTTGACTTTTGGAATCACCCAAAAGGCCTCAAATCAATAGAGACGTTATGCCTCACTTCTATACCCATAACATTCCCCTTATCTAGATAAGGTCATCTCTAATTTGTATGATATTGTCCACTTAGGCATAAGCTCTCATGGTTTGACTTTTGGTATTACCCAATATGCCTCAAATCAATAGAGATGTTGTCCTTCGCATGTATACCCATAACATTCCCCTTATCTAGCTAACGTGAGACACTCCTCTAATTGGAATGATATTGTCCACTATGGGCATAAGCCCGCATGGTCTGACTGTTGGTATCACCCAAAATGCCTCAACAATTAATAGAAATGTTCTCCCTCACTTGTATACCAATAAACTTCCTCTTATCTATCTAATGTGAGACATCTCTAATTGTTATGATATTGTCCACTTTGGGCATAAGCCCTCATGGTTTGACTTTTGGTATCACCCAAAATGCCTCAAATCAATAGAGATGTTGTCTTCTCACATCTATACTCATGTAACCCAAAACCCGTGACACATCTCTAAGTTAGGAACAAATTTATGATACCACTTATTTAGGACAAGGAACCACCCTCCACATCTCTAATTAGTATGATATTGTGCATTTTGGACATAAGCCCCACGGTATTGTTTTTGGTATCACCCAAAAAGCCTCAAATCAATATAGATGTTGTCCCTCACTTGTGATACCCATAATCTTCCCCTTCACATGTGAGAAACATCTCTAATTGGTGTGATATTTTCCACTTTGGACATAAGTCCTCGTGGTTTGACTTTTGGTATCACCCAAAAAGCTTCAAATCAATAGAGATGTTGTCCCTCACTTGCATACCCATAACTTCCCTTTTATCTAACTAATGTGAGACACGTCTCTGATTGGTATGATATTGTCTACTTGGGCATAAGATCTCATAATTGGACTTTTGGAATCACCCAAAAGGCCTCAAATCAATAGAGACGCTGTGCCTCGTTTGTATACCAATAACATTCCCCTTATCTAACTAATGTGAGACACGTCTCTAATTGGTATGATATTGCCCACTTGGGCATAAGCTCTCGTGGTTTGACTCTTGGTATTACCCAATAGGCCTCAGATGTTGTCCTTCACATGTATACCCACAACCTTCCCCTTATCTAGCTAATGTGAGACACACCTCTAATTGGAATGATATTGTCCACTTTGGACATAAACCCGAATGGTCTAACTTTTGGTATCACCAATAATGCGTCAACAATCAATACAGATAATGTTCCTCACTTGTAAATCCATAAACTTTCCCTTATCTATCTATTGTGAGAAACATCTCTAATTGTTATGATATTGTCCACTTTGGACATAAGCCCTCATGGTTTGACTTTTGGTATTAGCCAAAATGTCTCAAATCAATAGAGATGTTGTCCCCTCACATCTATACTCATACAACCCAAAACCCCTGACGCTCGCCACTTTTTTCGGCACCTGAGTATGCTACTCAAGTAGCTAAGTTAGGAACAAAGCTATGATACCACTTATTTAGGACAAGGAACCACCCTCCACATCTCTAATTGGTATGATATGGTTGTTGGTATCACCCAAAAAGCCTCAAATCAATAGAGATGTTGTCCCTCACTTGTGATACCCATAACCTTCCCCTTCTCATGTGAAAAACATCTCTAATTGGTGTGATATTTTCCACTTTGGGCATAAGCCCACATGGTTTGACTTTTGGTATCACCCAAAAAGTTTCAAATCAATAGAGATGTTGCCCCTCACTTGAATACCCTTAACCTACCCTTTATCTAACTAATGTAAGACACGTCTCTAATTGGTATGATATTGTCCATTTGGGCATAAGATCTCATAATTGGACTTTTGGAATCACCCAAAAGGCCTCAAATTAATAGAGACGTTGTGCCTCACTTGTATACCAATAACATTCCCCTTATCTAGCTAATGTGAGACACATCTCTACTTGGGCATAAACACTCGTGGTTTGACTTTTGGTATTACCCAATAGGCCTCAAATCAATAGAGATGTTGTCCTTCACATGTATGCCTATAACCTTCCCTTTATCTAGCTAATGTGAGACACGCCTCTAATTAGAATGATATTGTCTATTCTGGGCATAAACTCAAATGGTCTGACTTTTGGTATCACCCAAAATGCCTCAACAATCAATAAAGATGTTGTCCCTCACTTGTAAATCCATAAACTTCCTCTTATCTATCTATTGTGAGACACATATCTAATTGTTATGATATTGTCAACTTTGGGCACTATCCCTCATGGTTTGACTTTTGGTATCACCCAAAATGGCTCAAATCAATTGAGATGTCCCCTCACATCTATACACATATAACCCAAAACCCCTGGCACATCTCTATGTTAGGAACAAATTTATGATACCACTTATTTAGGACAAGGAACCACCCTCCACATCTTTAATTGGTATGATATTGTCTACTTTGGACATAAGCCCTCATGGTATTGTTTTTTGGTATCACCCAAAAAGCTTCAAATCAATAGAGATGTCTCTCACTTGTGATACCCATAACCTTCCCCTTCTCATGTGAGAAACATCTCTAATTGGTGTGATACTTTCCACTTTGGGCATAAGCCCTCATGGTTTGACTTTTGGTATCACCCAAAAAGCTTCAAATCAATAGAGATGTTGTGTCTCACTTACATACCCATAACCTCCCCTTTATCTAACTAATGTGAGACACGACTCTAATTGGTATGATACTGTTCACTTGACCATAAGATCTCATGGTTTGACTTTTGGAATCACCCAAAATGCCTCAAATCAATAGAGACATTCTGCCTCACTTGTATACCCATAACATACCCCTTATCTAGCTAATGTGAGACACA
>NW_019104488.1:1390641-1400751 GCF_001995035.1 Momordica charantia
TTGGGCATAAGCCCGCATGGTCTGACTTTTGGTATCACCCAAAATGCCTCAACAATCAATAGAGATGGTGTCCCTCACTTGTATACCTATAACTTTCCCCTTATCTATCTAATGTGAGACACATTTCTAATTGTTATGATATTGTCCACTTTGGGCATAAGATCTCATGGTTTGACTTTTGGTATCACCCAAAATGCCTCAAAAATTAATAGAGACGATGTCCCTCGCTTGTATACCCATAACCTTCCCTTCATCTTGCTATTGTGAGACACATCTCTAATTTGTATGATATTGTCCACTTTGGGCATAAGCCCTCATGGTTTGACTTTTGGTATCACCCAGAAATCCTCAAAACTTTAGAGATGATGTCCCTCACTTGTGTATCTAAATTAGGAACAAACCTCTTATACCACTCGTTATTGACATGGAACCACTCTCCACTCATCTAATTGGTATGATATTGTCCACTTTAGGCATAATCCCTCATGGTTTGACTTTTGGTATCACCCAAAATGACTCAAATCAATAGAGATGTTGTCCCTTTATACCAATAACCTTCCCCTGAGACTTCCCACTTTGTTCGACACCTGAGGATTCTACTCACATAGCTAAGTTAGGAACAAAGTTATGATACCACTTGTTTGGGACAAGGAACCACCCTCACATCTCTAATTGGTTGTGATATGTCCACTTATGACATAAGCTCTCATGGTTTGACTTTTGGTATCACCCAAAAGACCTCAAATCAATAGAGATGTTGTCCCTCACTAGTATACCCGTAACCTTCCTCTTATCTAGCTAATGTGAGACACGTCTCTAATTGGAATGATATTGTCCACTTCGGACATAAGCTCTCATGGTCTCACTTTTGGTATCACCCAAAAGACTTCAAATCAATAGAGACGCCGTCCCTCACTTATATACCCGTGACCTTCCCCTTATCTAGGCAATGTGGAATTTTGGTCTCATTCCCAACAATCTTCTCTCAAACAAAGTACCGCCAAGTCTCCCATAAATTAATCATCCACATGATCCGGCCTGTTCTATAGGCCAACCCTAGATACCTAAGTCTCGTCAGTTTGTTCGAAACTAGGATTCTACCCACAATGCACTCACGATGTGATGAAAACAAAGAAGAACATTTGCATCGAGAAACAAAAAACGAACAAAGTAAAGCAATAAAAAAACTATATAAATAACAAAATAATAATAATAATAATAATAATAATAATAATAATAATAATAACAACAAATACAAGTAGACTTGATAAACCCGACCAATATTTATAATAATAATAATAATAACAACAACAACAACAAATACAATTAGACTTGATAAACCCGGCCGATATTTATAATAATAATAATAATAAATAAATAAATGTCTCCCAGAACTTGAAATTTAACATACTTAGTCATCTTGCAACAAGACTGTTAACTTCTATTTAAGTTAAGGTTTCATTTATAAACTTATTGAAATCAAACAAACAGAATTCAATTAATTAAATACGTGCTTACAAAACAGATTGTATTATCATAACGTACCTTGTAATRTCAGTGTATCATAATGTACCTTGTTTTAAATTGAGAATGACAGTGTCGAACTGCAACACCACAAGGAATGTAGGCATCTCGATCCTAATATCATTTTGCAATTGTTCTCATTCGACATAGTTCTTTCAGCAAATTTTCGAACAATAAAGTCTTTAAGAAGAGTTCCCTTGACCACTCCAAACCTGCAGGAAGGACCACATGAAATAATTGAAGTTGAGAGTAAATTGGTTGTATCAAATCATAAGCACACGGAACAATGATTTCCTTGAAATGAAAAGCAATCACCAAAAATAAAGGGAAGAAAGCAAGATGTTCACCTTTTCGTTGTTGTGCTGGATATAACACCAATCCTTGAAGCATCAMGAAATTGAGAGGTAACATGTTGCAAGCTCGTATCAAGAACAATTTGGTACACCCTCRACTCACCAAATCAAGCTAAAAAAGAATGATATATTGTAAAAATTGCGGGCGAGACTGCAAAGACAATCATATWATTAATTAATCATTTGAAACCTGAAATATTCAAAAGACCTGTGTTTCAAGAGCCTACACATTAACAGAATCTGAATTCATTGTCAACCAATAATTGAAAAGGAAATTAAAGAATTAGMAAGGAGAAACTCACCATGCAAGGAGCAACCTCAAAAAATTCGGCATRTTTGTCACAAATTTTGTCAAACTAAAGAATTAACAGGTTCCTCCTCTTGCTGGTGTGAACATCCAGATAAATGTGATATCCTTCCTTTTGACATAAATTCTACCATCATACAACAAACAAAAATGGGTAAAATCACTCTTGGGATAAAGCAAATGTTAAACAAAAAATGATGTATCGTTTTGAAAGCAGGTATTTAGCAAAAAAATGTAATTAGTAGGAACAATAATAATAATCAATAAATTATTTAATTTTCCTCTCTAATTTACTATAAAAAGAGACAAAAGAACTCTAGGTTACAGTCTTGCAACTCCTTAACYAYGAGATTWWTTAAAAATCTTATATTTTAATCAAAACCTTCATAAACTAAATGGAATATTAGGACATGSCCGAACAAATTAGACAGAGAAACTACAAACTACAGCCACATAAATGAACCGTGCATGCATGTGATGCTGGATRGAAACCATACGATAAGAAACCATGCATGTGGTACAACAATTGTACTAAAACAAACCATATCATAGAAACCAACAAATTACAGATACCTCAATACAAATTCAAAGACATGAAAAAGGAGAACAGAGATTACTATAAGCAAACACACATTTTCCGGTCTTGGTCAAGTAATTTTGCGATTTCCAGCAAAAMAGCCGCATTGTTAGTATTCTTGGCAGGGAAGAATTATACTAAAACATTCATCGGTACCTTCGGAATGTGAACCAATAAAAACCAAAGAATCTAAAAACGAAAAATGAAATACATTTTACCTGTGATGAACCTCATGTTGCAAGGCAGAAGAACCACAGTGGCGTCGGAATATCCGTCGGACCTCGTTGTATTACGCGGTTTTATCATCAGAAACCCTAAAGATCCTAGAGAGAGAATACTGGACTTCGGAGGATGAAACGGAGAAGAGAACCGAGAATCAGAGAAAACAAAGCCACTGAAAAATGCGGAAAAAGCGTCATGCAGAAACCCTAAAAACCAGTAGCAAAGAGATTTTTTGGTTTGCGGATTCGCTGATGGTTTTGAACGACGATTGCCAAATGAACTTTTTCTAACCATTGAAACGGATTAAGGGAAGATCATTTTTTTGGTTGATTCCATAAAATCAATCGCGAATCGAATGAAATCGCCATAGCAGATGGAAGAAAAGAACAGTAACGGAAAGGGAGAGAGCAGAGAGCGGGAAGCAGAGGGCGGGAAGGATTGGAACGTAATAGTTACCAGTAATGACAGTGCGAAGAGAGATTAAATAAAATAAAATTAATCCAATTTAATTATTTTGATAGGTCCGCTTCAGTCCAACATTAAATTAATCCAATTTAATTGTTTTGATAGGTCTGACCAAGTCCAACGGAAACTTTTCTGTTTCTCTTTCTACTTCACCCACGCGGTAAATTTTTCGGTTACCTAACATGTCCGTCAGTATGCTGTTAATTCTTATTCTTATTCAAGTACCAAAAAAAAATATTCTTATTCTTATTCTTTTTTTTTTCACTTTTACTCATTTCGTATTTCTGTTTAACATTATTTTAGTACGTTTAACAAATATTAATGATTACAAATTTAATAACAACATTAATCAAAAAACTATTAGTGAGGATGTTTTTTGAACGGATGATGATGTTATTAATTATAGGATGAAATTGCTTAAAGTGAAAATTATAGGAATAAAAATACTTAGCTAGTAGAGGTAGAAAAAATCTCTTACTAACCACACCTCTAGGTTTTTTTTAATGAGTACAAGAGAGAAATAAAAAAAAAAAAACAGAAAGAGAGAAAAATATATATGTTTTTTTAAAAGAAATATATAGCTATCAAATTTATTTATAGTGGTGGTATGCAAAATATCCCATCCATGTTCGTCTGCTTCAAGCAACTTCGCTCCACCGTAACTATTTATTTTAACCGTAACTATTTATTTTAACCATCTCTTCATTGCCTCTACAAATCTTGCTTGACCTGAAATCTATGGCAACATCTAGAGAACGCACATCCAGGTGGTAAAACAAAAACAATGGAAGCACTTTCATAATTGGTTTTTTACTTGAAACAGCGAACTTTCTCTTCTTTTTTTTTTCTTTTTTCCTTTTTTTACATCTAATTGAATGCAGTTACAATCCCTACAATCGCGTCGGTTAATTCCCCTATTTGCTCCCAAAAAAGAAAAAGTTAAACGAATGAACAACTTTTTCTCACGGAAGATTATCATTTTTCTTTGCCCTGCTCTCTCTTCACGGCTGCACAAATAATCAACCTGAAAGGAAACCAATCAATTCAAGTATCTCTTCTTTCAGCCTAATCCAGAGCTGGATCCAGTAACCGGCCTCATCATCGGGTGACTGAGAGGAGGCTGGGCATTGCTTGGGCCATTGAACATGTTGGCATTGGAGGAAGTTGTCCCAGACTGCTGCTGCTGAATCGCGGATAAGGGTAGCCTTTGCCCCAAATCGAACATTGACTGCCGGGGCATGTACGACATGTGGGGATGAAGTTGCTGGTTGTTGCCATACCCAGAAACGCCCGGCTGCGAAGGTTGAGGCGTGATCATACTCTGCCTACTGTTTGTGTTATTATTGTTTACCATGGAAGGGATAACGCCTGGTAAACTCGCAGGCACGGTAACTCCTCCAGCAGGTCCAAATTGGACACCTAACATTCGTGCTCGCTCGGCAACAAACCTCTGCCTTGTCCTCTCGACTTGTTCGCATTCCTTCATCAAGAAGGTTTCTACTTCTGCAAACTGCTTCAACTTCAACTCCAATCTTTTTAACTGGTGCATAAATTAAACAAAACAGAGAACATTAACTTCTCTTTGCAAATGAACTGCAAACAATTCATCTTTTCCAACAGATAGAAGATAGTTTTTTTTTTTCAAATTGGGAAATGTACTAGGTGACCATCTAAATAAATGTTTATTATTTGATTTTCTTTTCCTTCTAAAAAACTTATACGGCCTAAAATCGTGATCAGGCTACCAATAGAACGCATACATAAAATTCTGTTCACATGTGACATGACCGACATAAATCAGAAACCACTGTGATATGGAAAACAAATGGCCATCAATCTGTTATTCACGTTAACGTCAGAAGCAAAAGAAGTAATAACATAAATATTTTGGAGAAAATGGACAAATACAATGGCATGCACGTTCAAAAACTCTATGTGGATCATTTCAAGTCCCACGAGGCTTAAATGCATCATGATTTACCAATGTTTAACAGACAACAGGTAGTATAATTTTTTTTGAAAGAAGAAGCAAGTGTTAGTGTTAGTGTTAGTACGTAGTAGTTCAAGCAGAACATTAACTTTCTGAATAATTAAGAGGAAAGGGCACTAAGTTTCAACTATTTATACTTAGAACTACCATACCTGATGGTTTATGATGTTAGCAGACAACCGTTGGATTTCTCGTTCTTCATGGTCAGCAAACAATTTTGCCTTTGTTGCGGCAGCAGCAAGGCCTGCTTTTGCAGCAACTTTAACCTTTTCAGCAGATAATAGTGTTACCTCTGCCTCTGACTTATTCTCATCTGAATTTGACCACATATATTGAACAAACTTAAGAGTAATGCTTTCATCAAGAGAGAGTACAAGAATGAGGAAAAGTCAGTCTCAAACCAAACCTTTTTGCTTGACTGAATTTGGGAGTTCTCCATAGGAGCCACCGTCTCTGCCATGTGTGCTCTCCACATTCGGCCTTAATATTGGAAAAGAAAATTCAATCTTGAAATAAATCATAATTAAACAATATAACTCATGCAACTGTATTTATCATAATTAATGATGTCCGCAAGATGGACTTTGGGAAGTTGGAACCTCTTTCATCCTCTAAAATCTCCCCACGTATCTAATAATTAGCTTAGATGTCATTATGTGCTATTGGAAATCACTTTCCCTCAGTAATATATAAATTCATTTTTGTGTGTTGGGTGTGTTTTTTTTTAATCTTTTTGTGGGATACGCTACATCAAAATCTACCGATCGAGAGTAAGCAAAGTTATATTATATGCATTGAAACAAGGTTTCACACATAAAAAAGTTACTCGCAAGAACCCTTACAATTGCGATCAACTTCAGCATTATTCCCCTTACAGTCTTAACATCAGAGATAAGATCTCAAAAGAGTTCAAACCAATCAATGAGTCTTTCATCCCTTGCAATCAGGAAATTAGTCATTGAACGTTGGAAGGATAAAAATAAATATTTTAGATATACGTCAGAGTTCAGATATTCAATAAACTATTAAAATTTAAAAATTCAATGCCCTCGAAAATTTAACTATGATTGTGAGTTCGTCATTGATCCCTAATACCATAAATAAAACTAAAACAAAATAGATGATCACAATCAACTATGGCACTATGCACCTATTCTAAATTGACAGGATATTGTAATATTTTGCCGTTACTGTTTAAAATTAATATCATTTATCGAAGAAGAGTGGTTAAAAGTAGAAAATAAGTGATACATGTAAAACCAGAAAGAAAATGAAATTTACCTATTAGCATTTCCAGAACCTTCAGTTTGAAATATGCTCCCAGAAGCAGCTACACTGTCCTCAGATAGTGCAGCTAAGGATGCATGAGCACATGATGCAGCAACTCTTGGTCCAATAGCAGATGCGAGAAAAGCAACCTTGTAAATGTCCAAAAGTTAAATCAGTTGCAACCCTGTTTACTGAATATAATACTCTTTTTAAAACTATGGCTCTATATATCTAAGTAGAACCCCATAATCAGAGCTCTTTCGGTCCAACATAAATTGATATTGGATTGGAAATGAAGAGTCCAATATCTCAAAGAAAAGTGACTTCTTAGCATAATCAAAGGTAGAAATTGGAGATAAAATAGCTTGAAATATTGCCAATGCTTTCAAGGGCAAGGCACACTAAGACAAACCATCAATGGTAGAAAACAGCACCAAGTCAAGATATTACCTAATGTTGACTGGACTCAACTGTAAAATTATTGTAGATTTTGCATTTTTGTTAAAGGTAAGATAGAGAAAGGAGCTCCTGGATCCTAACATTGTCCTTCAATTTTTTCCTTCGTTTCTTTATAATAATAATAGTGAGAGTCAAAAACCAATTCAAGTGCACCTCAACTAATCTTCTAGACAACCACCTAACTCTACAATTCTGTATTGAATAGGATATTTTAATATCCGTGACCAGCATACTTTGGACAATGACATCATAGAATGTGGACTTACCCACTTACCAATTTGAAACAAAGCCAACCCATGGTGGTTGCATAGCATTCTCTCTGTATTGTGCATTCTTATTCCTATCACACAAGCTACCAATACTAATACACTCCAGGTCTCAAACAGATTCAAACGGGTCAACCTCCTCCCTGGCTCTCTTCGCTGCCTATTTGTCTCAAACTTCTTCGCTTTTACTCATTATTCCAAACCATCAACCAGGTAATCATTTTTTCAATTCTAATTACTTGTTCCCATAATAACTCACTGGCACAACCAATGAAAATAAGTAGATAACAGAGAATTTTACTTTAGTGGATAAATCTATGATAAAGATACAATCAGATACTAGATGCTCAAACGTTCAGAAAAATATATGAAACATGATATTTTTGCATTGTTTCTTTAATTTTTAAAATTGTTTGTTTTCAAGGACATTGGAATATTATTCCAAAAGTAATTCAATTCCTCGATTTTACTTGATGAACTAGAAGACATGTAAAGCATAAAATAAATGGACACATACCAACGCCATGACTGGGTTCCCAGAATTAGCAAAAGGGAGCCTATCATACATCTCTTTATCTTGAGAGGAAGATCCTAGAGAAATAAACAAATATTTAGAAAGAAAATGTAAAAAATCCATCATTCCTAGAGTAACCATTAGTTAAATATTCAAAAGTACCTGCTACGTTTCCATTCATGTTTGAATGTGACTTCTCATTATCTTCCCCATGAGAAGAATTGGATGAGAGAGAAACGCCCGGCACATCAACATTTTCTAATAGGCCATCCTCCACTGATAGACGCAGAAAATGTATAATGCATTGAGCTTTAGACTTGGACCCAACATGTTCTGTAATTTCATTCCAATTCTCATTATACAATTCTATCGCCTCTAAAAGCAATAGAGTTTCTTGATCAGTCCAATTTTCACTATCTAGTTCACCATAATCTTTTGACATGTCCATCCTCAGAAAATCAATGCTTGAATGACCAGCAACATATTTGCCTTCATGGAAGCAGTCGGAGCAAAGTAAGACATCAACCTGTTGCAATGATACCAATAAGTCATCAAAGAACAAAGATCCAAATGGATTTCAAGAGCTTTCTAAAAGTTATGCCTCAGAAGCAATTATCCTGCATGGCAGTGGCTCACTATCAACAGTTAAAAGAGAGGATTCTTACTGGGTCCAAACTTCAATGTTTGGCCTCACAGCATGCAAACACACCTTTTCCAAGATTCTAAAACAGAAACCCTCTTTCTTCACTTCGTCTCATTAAGGTTCCTTCTAAAATGAAAATTTATCATTTGATTTCCCCAGGAAACACTTAAATTACAGAAGTGTTGTCTGCAATCAAGCAGAATATAAACCCAAGGAAAGCTAAATGCCAACAACGATTGATTGGTCCAACAACCCTCCCAAAAAAATATGGTTCTAACCCAATTTCCAACCTTAAAAAATACAAATGGTAGGAGTAAAGATTCCACTTTGAAATGAAAGTTCAAGAACTTCAATTGCTAATCCTCATAACCTCTTTTGTACACCATCTATTACACTGAATCCTGTATTTCCCAGCGATGAAGTAGTCTAAAAGTGATTTAGGTTGGAAGAAACATGCACCAAAAAGCTACATGCTAGATCAAAAATTTATAAATATTTAAATATGAAAGAAAAATAGTTGACAAAATCTTCAACGGGATTGAAAGAAACAACCACAAAAATACCATTGTGGATATGCTTGAGGAAAAAACTGCCTCGTCATACCTCCTCTCCTTTTCTCCCTCTGGAAAATTGAAAGGTCAATACCCCACGGTCTTTATAATTTACCTTTCAGGAGCCACGTGGGTTTAATAATTTAAAATACTGTCATTTTGTTTCTCTCAACAGGAAAAGGCTTTGAGTACAATGGCCATGTCACATAAACACCAGTATCGCAGCATTGCTTTCATATGATATCTCATTGAATTTGTTATCTCTAACTGTATTTATCTTTGCCATAACAGTCATCATTCTTCAGGCATATATAAGATTCATAAGCAGCGGTACTCTGAGTCAAAAGAAACAATGAAGTACAATATGGTGATAGAAAACTAACCTCCTTCTGTGACTGGTAGTATGCAATGGGAACAGACTGAGAACAACAGCTACAATGATTTTCAGCTAGACGCTCTCGAATTCTGTTGTCCAAATCAGATAGGCCATCATTTTTATCATGGCATGAAAGTGCAGAATAGACATCAGCTGCCTTGAGCCTACATTTTGGTTTGTCAAATTTGATTAAGCTATCAATCGGCTTCAAAGCAGCTGATGGCACGTGAATCTCACCATTCATATCTTCTCTCAAGTATGAATTGCTATTCCATGGTTCACAACTAGGTGTTGGAGCACAATAATTAATAATACCCCAATGATCAAGAAATCGAACAATTCGAGTTAAATCTTCATTGCTGACACCATCAACCAATCCCTGGCAATCTGAAACTGTGACCCTTTTCTCAGGATTCTCCATGTATTTGGCAACAACAAAATTCCTAATTTCCATATATTTCTCAGGAGTGCGGTCAGGCAATTTTCCAGAGAAAAAATGTGGAACAACTTGTCTCTCGAGTCGATGCACTGTGGCTGGTGAGAACCAATCTGTATCCAACAAATCAAAGGTCATATAATATAAATCCGTTGCAG
>NW_019104488.1:1402421-1456422 GCF_001995035.1 Momordica charantia
CGCTCCACCATTTGATTGCCCCCTTCCAAAGTAAAATTGAAATCCCCATTTCAATTCCATGGAATGTATGTTGGGGGAAATTATGAAATTATTTGCCCTAACCCTAATCCAATTGTGTAATTTCATGCCTATCGAGTGTAACCAGAAAAGGTAAGTATTGTTGAATTAATTAAGGTATATACATCTCCAATCAAAATATCATGAATTTGAATCCACATTATTGCATGGTGTTGTATTAAAAAAAAACAATAACTATAAGAAGGTATAACCGTCGGTAAAGTTGTTGTGCTTAGATGTCGTATTAATGTGCCACTTACAACTTTAGCACGACACACAAAATTAGAATCGTTCACTCACTAGGTTGAGGGAAAAAAACAGAGTTGTACATGGATATACACCAGCAGGTCAAACAAATCATTTTTTCTCTTGTAACTTTAAGACTTTGTTACATTATATAACAAAGTTGATACAATATGTACTTAATTATACTTGTTTTATAAATGCAGGAGGTTAGATCATTCAAAATATTAATAACTAGTCGATATGTTCAATATTATATTACATAGTTATGTCTAAACCAGCATTCTTACATCACTTAATCATTAGTGTCCAAATCATGTATATTGTCGATTTACGCTCCAAATCAACTTAGCCAACTATTCGACAAAATTTATTGACAATATCGTTTATCTTTCCCATCTTCTTCACACACTTATGGTAAGATACGCTTTGGAACTCGCAATCATTTTATTCCACCTTTTCTTTTTACACATATTTAGGACTTTCAAGTCCAAAACTTTTCATGAACAATTTTACAAACATGAATAATTAAGTACATGAAGTCCAATGTTTCTCATCCGATAAAACAAATTTGTTAATTTACAATTATTAAATTAATTGAATATAACTAAGCACTTAAAATATTAATAACACTTCTTATAGGTCCTAAACACACAAGCACATAAGCTATTTGTTACCTTTAAAAGTTAAATCTCCAACATAGAACTGAGAAAAAAGAAACCCCTTAAAGTCAAAAGTTTGAAAAAAAAAATCACCTGCCTCCCATTTTCCATTAGATTTTTCTCGAATAAATAATAAAGTTTTTGAAAGTTCAGGACTATTTATTAATTTTATTATTTTTGGACATGAAGTAGAAAGGGCAAAATAAATACGTCTCCAAAATTGTATATTAACTTAGGAGCTTTCTTTTTTTTACTTGGACACTAATAATTATTATATATTTATAAAATTTTGTCTCCCCGACCATGTAATTGGCATATAGCTAAAATCGAGAGGTGGTGGGTTCAAATCATCTTCCCAACATGTTGTATTAAAAAAAACTCTGACGTCGTCAAGTGATTTTGTATTTAAAAAAAATAAACTAAATAAATATATAAATAAATAAAATAAGTTTGGGCCTTGGGCCGCATGCCAAAATCCTCCAAGTTTGATCCAAAACCCTCCGAACTTCTCGATCTCGTCACCAGCGCGCGCTCTGATCGACGGTTATCTTTCGAAAGTCCGGCACTGTGGAAATGAGACCCCCTCCCTTCTTCCTGCGTCTGATGTTCTTCATCAATTTGCGGTGCTCTTCAAGCATTCCAATCCAGGTTGATTGTCTCCGGAGTATTTGCTCTTTAAATTTTGATTATGTGTATGATCGTACAAATTTGATTTTACCGAACAAGTTTCTTTTGGAACTGCTGCGAGTGGAAATCTCATCTGCAAGAGAAAATTATAATGATCGATACTCAACACTGTCGTTATTTAAACCCTAACCCCTTTTTGCGATCCTCTCTTGAGTTAATATGCTTATTGTTGTCATTTTTTTCCATTTAGGTATTGATTTCTCACGTTTTCATATTATTTCGCAGGAGTTTTGGTCTTGTACGTCATTAGTTTTTAGTAAATGCCTAATCTACCCGACATAATGGGCAACGTTGCCAGTTCGGTTGCCTCAGGATTCTTTTCAGCCGTTGGCAAACTCTTTCGATCCCCACTGGATTTTCTTTCTGGAAAATCCTGCAGGTTGGTACCATTTTTCCTGTTTCTTTTGCTATTCTCTTCAAGTGGATTCTACCCATAAACTCAATGATTTTTCGGATTTTGTCATTTTCGTTGACCTAATTTTGACGTATTCTGTGCCTTTTGATTGAATATTGTTTATCTGATTTTGTCACTGCCCACATATGCTCGCAGTTCGGTGTGTGGATCAACATGGGATTTCATATGTTACATAGAAAATTTCTGCGTCGCCAATTTGCTAAAGTTGGGCATGGTCTTGATCCTCTCATTATTTGGTGAGTGAAACAGAAAAGTTTTTTTTGTGTATCTCAGTACCTTGGTATTTATAATATGTTGGGATTTGTCTGTTTCCAATGGTTGGGAGAAGCAGCCTTACAGCTTAAAGCCTCGCATATTAAGGTCCAAAGTTATCTAATAATATAACTCAATATCTTATTAAGTATCCAACTACTCTTAGTTTGGTCAGTATAGCAAGGTCACCCTCTGGATTAGATTTGATTACATTTAATGATACACCATTAACTTCCTGAAATTGCAGGCCTGCTTCTCGTATTTACAGAACCATTTCTATTGTGAACTAATTTGATTTGGTATGGAAAAATACAATTGTTTCTTCTACATTTCGAAATGTATAATTCACATCTCTTAACTTTTTAGTTAACAAAATAAAGTTTGTGGCCATCAGCCTACGATGAAATGCCAAGGTCAATAGCTTACTGGTGCAATAGTAAAATGCCAACTAAGTTGATATGGTGTGGGAAAATGTAATGTTTCCCCTACGTTTTGAAATGTATATCCATATTTGACAACTTCTAGTTATCTGAATTAAGTTTTAGGTCATCAGCTTATGGTAAAATGCCAACATGAATTGCTTGCTGATGTAATTGTAATTAGATAGGAAATACAATCCCTTAATACTGTTATTCCTGCTGTGATTCTAAGTCATGGGCTCACACGATCAAAAGAAATTTCTTAGGAAATGGATCCAAATCCAGCTTAGATGCTTCAGTTTCAAGTGATAGTGAGAAGTTCTAGATGCTTAAAACTTAGTACAAATTATATGTACATTGTCACTTGTTTAATGCATGGAACATAAGTTCAGCACTTGAATTTGCCTTTTTTTTTCCTTTCCTTTTTTGGAATCGTATGCAGTTATTTTGCTCCTGTATTTGTTACATAAAATTGGCATCTTTGGATGCATCTGTCGGGGGCTCTGCAGAATGACGTGGACATGTATAGCTTCATACTTCTATGCATGGGATTACTGCTGCACTTTCATGTGTATCAAGCTTGGCAGTGTCAAAAGAACAAGAAGACGGCGCCATAGAAGAAGAGACCTGGAAGAAGAGTTTGAAAGTGAAGGAGGAAAACACCGGTATGGGTCATCGAGCGATTCGAGTAGTGTCCCTGAACGCATTGAGTTGAGAAGTAGTCAACGGGCATCTCGTAGATGGAGGATGAACCACAGAGGTTCTCAAATGAGAAAGGCATTGAGGCCTAAGAGTCGTGGAATTCGAGTAAGAAGCGGTCGAACATTGGTCTATGGTAAGCATAGAAGAAAATCCAGTGAGGTTGTGAATCGTTTGGGTGAGATCCATAGCCTTGGAAGGCATGGATCATCTAAGTTTGTGCATGAAGAAATAAGGTACAAAAGAGGAAGGCAGAAATGATAACAAAAGTAAGTGTTTTGAAAACTTATTTTTTTCTTTCAAAAATTGACTTAGCTTTTAAAAATATTTTTAAAAAATTAATAATAAAACAAATACTAATAAGTGAAAGTAGTAGTTGTAAACCTCATTTTTACAAAAATGGAAAATAGAAAATAAAATGGTTAAATTTGGGGCTTAATTATTATTAAGGTAAAATATTATTTTGGTACATCTACTTTCTTCGTCCATTTTAATCATTTTTTTTATATCCGTGAGTGTTCGGTTGGGTCAGCTTACTAATTTCTAAGGTAGGTGATCATCATGGGATTTGAACTCATTCTCTCTTAATTACCTTAGCCCATTTGAGACTAATGAGCCACCCATGATGGTTCTTTCTATTTTAGACTTTGATATCATAGTGTGTATGTATATTGCGTTTGTTTCAATCAAACTTTATTCTATTAATTTGGCACAAAGAGTCATAATTTGTGATTCAATTGATTAGCCAAATTTTGAAGTTAGAACAAGTTTTATAACTACAATGTAATTCAATTGGTTAATACACATGTTATCAAACTTAAAGGTGGTGGGTTTAAATCATCTACCATACTTGAAAAAAACAATGAATAAATTGGTTTATAGTTGGATTAAATTAGCAGAAATTTATGTAAAAATTAAAGTCAAAATTAGTCATTGCACTCTAACAACTTCATAATTACTTCAAGATTGAAATTGGTGTCTGTCTGCTAAGTTCTACTTAGAATGTCATTAACTTAGTGGTAGAGGAATTATTTCCACAAGATAAAGTGTGACATTTGATTTAACTTAGTATGTAAATGAATTCTTAAAGTGTCAATATTACTTTTGTTTATTAAAAAATAAATTTAAAATATGTCAATTCGAATCTAACTTAATTGATTAAGACATATATATTCGGCAAAATAGTCAGAATCCCTATGTCTCAATGAACTAAAAAACAAAAAAAACTTGAAAACTTTGCATAAATCAAACATTTGTAACTCAAGTTTTTCAACTATAGGTCATGTTGGTTTAGGTTGCAAAAATTTTCAATCACAATGATAAAATTTTCCTATAATGTCTCATCCGCGAGTCAGTCCTTTCCCATATAAGGCCGGTTCATTTTTCAAAACATTGTTTTGGAACTTAACAAAATTTCTCCAAACAAACATAAAAATGACCCATTTAAAAAAAAACGTTATATGAATAACATAGTCTTCTTTTTTTTCTTTATTTCTTTTTAAGACGAAGCAACTTAATTTAGCAGCCTCCAAACATCAGTGATGGCTGAGTTTGGTCCAAACACTCCCCTTGGAAAGAGAGGAATTTTCCTTACTTAAAAAAAATATATATATATATTCTAACCATTTATCCAATTTTCTAATTTATTTAATAATGTGTCAATTTGACAAAATTCAATCTTGTAAGTAGTGACTCGATGAACTTCCGTGATTAACGTGAATTTCTTTTTAATAATGTCGTTGAATAAGATAAAAATAATCAATTTCTTTTAAAAATTGAAGAGATGGAATATTTAATAGAATTAGATGATGGTACCATGCTTTTTAGGATGACATTACTTTCACCTTTTTATTATTTTATCCACCACAAAAATAATATGCGTGTGTCATAGACTTTAATATGATTTGTTGCCCTACTTTTTGTGTTACATTCATGCATACAATTATTATTTCTTAAGTCAAATATTTTTCCACAAAGGAAAATTATTGTACCATACTCCCATAGCCTAGCTAGTCTAGTCTAAAGTCTTCTTCTTTTTTTTCGACACAATTCTTGTATAATTCAAAGTTTTTTAAAAATAATTACTCGAAAGACAAAAATATTAATAGTATAATTTACAAACTCGCCAAATTGAATATAGCTCAACTGATTAAGGCATAAATATTCATATCAAGTTCAAATCTCCCTACCTAAAAAAAATAATAAATCACTCGATATTATCGTGTTAAATTTTGAGATGTGCTGTCCTAATGGCACATATGAATGAAAGTGGGCTAATATTAAATTATTAAGATGTAAAAAAGACACTAGTTTTATCAAATATATTCAATTTTTTAATCAATAACAAATTGATTATGCTCGTATTGATGTCTATAATACATTTTATATATTAAAATTGACAACAAACAAAATTAATAAATATTAGCTTCCAAACATACTATATCCTCACCTTCACTATTTCAGCTTATCTTTTTATTTGTACATTGTGTTTTTATCTATTTCTTATGTTTTAGATTAAAATAATAAATTCAAACTATGAAGTTGTCATGGTCAAATCTTATTGGTTCAAGTTTTGACTCCCAACTTTGATTACCTACTTTGATTGGATTGATTTGAAGAATATTCCCATATATATTACTCTTTTTCTTTCTCTTAAGAACAATAATGGAGATGGTGACCTATATATTTTTTCTAACACTAAAGTTCACATGTTACCCCTTTAATTATAGCTAGCAACAATCACGTGTAATATCACATATTAAAAATGGCGTTTAATGAATTTAATTGTATATCACATATTAAAAAACTCTTTAAAATTATTTCTAAAAAAAATCTTCAAAATTATACTAAATTTTAAATTTTGTAAAAAAAATAAAGTTAATTGATTAATTGCATTTTTTATATTAAATTTTTTATGCATTCTTTCCGTGTATTTATACAGTATCTTTTCAAATATTTATAGAATTAATGTATTTTAAATTAATTTAAAAATGATTATTTCTATTATAAAAGTATTTTTAAGATTTATTGTTACTGCAAGTCAATAATTAGAATAAAGAAGTAAACACAATAAATTACAATTTAGTATTTTCATATAAATAATATTCAAATTAAAAGAGTGAGTTTTTGTGATTCAATTATTGGATGTTGCAAACAACGATAAACTCATCGAATCACACATTCTGGATTAACTTATCTCTCAAACAAATTTATCGTTATGTTGTGTTTTATATAAACAATTATTAATCACAATCGCACCCGTATGCGAATGGACACACGATTTATTTCAACATATACCACGACTCAATAGTTACGTCCCATAGAAGTTTGAAGGAAAAAATAGGTATTAAACGTTGAGGGTAAAAGTGGAAGACAGATATTATCCTCAATTTGCCTTCAGCCGCTCGCGAGCCCCGACAGACTATGACCGGACACCCCTATTTAGAAAGAATGGTCAAAGGTTTTGTGTCTCTATATATATAGTATAGGTAAATACTATTGAAATTTGATACAAATATAAATATAACACTCCAATTAGTCAACTGGTTGATAGAATCCATATCTTTTATTGCCTATTCAAATTAAAAGATGTTGGATTTGTAAGGTGATTGCAAACGACTGTGGCTAAGGAAGGAAATGATCATGGATATATAAGAGTGGACAATTATCTCCATTGGTGTGAGGTATTTTGGGTGGAACCAAAAGCAAAATTGGGCTATGTCCAAAGCAAACAATATCTGAGGTACTCGGAGTACCGTTGTCCTCAATAAAAGATTCATATAAATAAACTTGGTTCATCCTTATCTCCCAGTCAATCTAGATTTTACCAACTAAATCTATTAAACTCGTTTCTCAATTATTTTAGGTGCTTAATTTAATATTTAAGCTTTATTTAAAATTCAAACGATTCTCATAAAAAATAAATGTTTGAATTAAGCAGATCAAATCAAGTTACAATAAAAATATTATCGTTGTTCTTTATTATTTACCTTTAACACAAAATCATATAAAAACCCAAGATATTTTTTTTTTTTTACAAAATAAAAAATAAAGCGAACATGTTATTTTAAAGAAAAAAAGAAAAAGAACATGAACCTACATATTGTGACAGGTCATTTATATTTGTACGGAATTAGTTAATTTTTAATGTCACAGACCAATAGAAGCTTGCCACGAGTACGGTAGAACTGCAGTTAAATTAGGTAGACGACAGGGAGTGTTCGTATTGAATCAGGCAGATTGTGCAGGTCACCGTCATCCCCATCACCGGCCACGTGTCAATCACGAGGATGTGGAAAAAGAGATGCTCATTTATCTCGTGGTTGATGAGGTGCTTGTGACCGCCACTTGGATGACTTTTTTTAAAATGGGTAACGTGGAGTCATCTCATTGGCCCGTTACACACAGGAATGATTTCCCGGCAAAAGACAAAAATAATGCATGTAACGGCCACCGAAAGCGAGATCGGTCGTGCCACGTAAGGCACTCACAGTTCCACGCGTTATCTCTTTCTATTTATCTATTTTTAATATTTACTTCCACGAGTTCTTGTCGTGTAAAATTAAAAAAAATAATAAATAAGATATTCTGAAAATTTGTAATTTATTACTGGAGAAACATAAATTTTGGATTAGCATCGTATTATTATTATTGAGAAAACTATATTTTATTTGGAGGTAATTATAAATTAAAATTAAAGATAAAAATGACCATTTTCAAATAATCTCAAATATCTTTCATTTGTCCATTTAAATTTGTTTTAATTCGGCGAATAAGATCATACAAAATTAAGCCCCGACTTAGTGTACAAATCCATTTGATATTATCTTAGCTCGAAACCCAAATCAACATAAGACTATTATAGTGGTAATAGGTCTAAATCCACTTAGAGAATTGAGCTGAATCCAAAATTCTCAATACCTAAATATTTTGAAACTAATTGGGCTCGTAACCCAAACAGAATCTAAATCCATGGATTGGGTCCTAATTAAAGCCTAAAACATTTAGGCTTGTGAAACCTCTATAAATACGGAGGTCTCCTTATTTTCAAATGATTGAAATTTAAGAATGGAGATAATTCACGATAAATTGAAGACTATCTCCAAGATTTGAAAACCAATTATTATAAATTAAATCCACTAACATAAAAATTTAACTTCATGATATAAAATTTCTCCATAAATATCATGTGAATAATTATTCTACAAAACAGCAAGTTATTGAAAAAATCAAATATTTTTGTTTTTGCATCATAGTACAACTTGGTTACTTAAGTTGCCGGGGAAGTAATATTGTCTTTCTAATTTACTTTTTTTTTAATCTTATATTGTTCACATTCAACCTAAAAATTACAATTAAGAATAATGAATTTCTATTGTTTTATTGTCGTTTTCTAGTTCTAAGTTCTAACACAAAATTTGAAAAGTAAGCTTAACTTAAAAAACCAATCAAAATGTACAGCGAGTATACTTAAACAAAAGTTAAAATAAAATTATATCATCGAAATGAAAGATTAATAGTTGTACTTTTGCACGCCAGAAATAATTGATACTCTATCATGCTTCATTAAAAGACGACACCAACAATATTTACAACTTTTTGTTAATAATACAGTGGCATGATTATATCTAGCCTTATCATTGATAATAATAAATAAACTATTATTTTGTATACTTTCGATTTTAAGGTAGTTTAAAATTATGTTTGTTTTATTTATATATTGTCAGTATTTATTTATTGTAATGTATCAAAACATTTATTTTAGTTTATAAGTGGAATGACTATTTTAATAAATTTATTTTTACTTTTTTCTTATTTATTTCAATCATAATTTTAATCTACTATTTCATCTACTAAATTTATTAAATATATTTATAATTTTGTGTATATTATTTTTATTGTACATACATTTTGTAATATGAATTAAATTGGTCAGCTTTAAAAAAAAAACTACAATAATTAAAATAAATAAAATTAAAAAATATGTTTTAGAAATATATCAATCAATAAAAAAGTACAAGTACAAAATTAGTATTTAAACTCGATAAATAATTTGGAACCTATCCAAAATAATAATTAAAACGGTAAGTGGTCACACATTGGACTAGGATGATGGTTGTATTACTAGAAATTTCATCCAACCTCCAGTAGCACACGAAATAAATTGTGGCCGACGTGTCATGCTAATCCATCGTTAAAACAGCCGGCCGACTCCACCCGTGA
The DNA here is from genome assembly GCF_001995035.1 of Momordica charantia. Next base: position 1,412,078 of record NW_019104488.1, read on the forward strand.
TCTCGTTGTCGTACCCAACTCACGACGTGACCCGGAACACAACCCGACCCGGATGACGCAGCATGCGCTACAGTCCAAAACACATTTCGTAAGTAATGACCAAATCATGTAATCAAAAGAAAAGAAAAAGAAACAAAGAAAAAAGTAATGACCAAATCACCTCCCCCAACTGCACTGCCACGCACGCGCCCCACTTTCTAGTTCGACACGTGTCAAGCGCGGACCACGGGAAAGTTTTACCATCCACGTGTCTTCTAGAAACTGCATCGTGATGAGCCCACGTGTCCCCTTTCCTCTCTATAAAACCCACCCCCTTCTCCTGGTTCTAAGTTTCAAGCGCCGCAGAAGAAGAAAGGAGAGAGAAGGAAAAAAAATACGAAAAAGAGGGGAAACAGAGAAGATCAGATCATGGCCGCCGATTTACAGTTGCCGCCAGGATTCAGGTTCCATCCAACGGACGACGAGCTCGTGATGCATTACTTGTGTCGTAAATGCGCGTCGCAGCCGATTGCCGTGCCGATTATTGCCGAAATTGATCTCTACAAATACGATCCGTGGGACCTACCTGGTAATTCTCTATAAACTTTACAGAAATTAAATTATATTAATCGTTTTGGAGAGATTTGCAGAGTTTGATTGGCAATTTGTAAATTTTGATTTACAGGAAAGGCTTTGTATGGGGAGAAGGAGTGGTACTTCTTCTCGCCGAGGGACCGGAAGTACCCTAACGGTTCCCGGCCAAACCGGGCGGCTGGGAGTGGGTATTGGAAGGCGACAGGAGCCGATAAACCGATAGGCCGGCCGAAGCCGGTGGGGATTAAGAAGGCTTTGGTGTTCTACGCCGGAAAGGCTCCTAAGGGAGAGAAAACCAATTGGATCATGCACGAGTACCGGCTCGCAGACGTGGACCGCTCGGCTCGCAAAAAGAATAGTCTAAGGGTATATTCTAATTCTCATGCCCTATTTTATTGTTCTAGATTTTGAATTATGTTTATTATAAATCATAAAATCCTGTTTTGAAAAATTAACTAAACTACAAGTTTAAACAAAAAAATAATTAATTTCAAAATTATTTATTGATCTCTGTTTCTTTTAAAGGGAGATAAGAAAATTATTGGAATAAAAAAAAGTTAAAATTCCATTATTGGAAGGTCGGGCCTGCCGGTTGTTTTCATATGTCGGCGGGGTTGGGTCCGGCGGAAACTTCTTGATGTTGAGGTATGTCAAATTGAAATGAATTGACTTTTGTATGTGAAAAGCTGCCGTAATTAAGTAAAATTACTTCCGGAAAAAAGATTCCGTCTCATCTGATATAGACGACGAACCGTCACAGATTTCGAAGAATTTTAGCCTAAGCCTAAAATAATCGAACGGCCCTATTTTGCAGCTGGACGATTGGGTTCTCTGTCGCATATACAACAAAAAAGGCACGATCGAGAAGCAGCAACACCCCGTTCCGATGAATCGGTCGGAACTCAACACGATCGATTTCTTGGAGGAGGATCAGAAGGAGGAGAAGCCGCTAATTCTGAATGATCTGGCAGTTTCCGGCCGGATTGTGTCGCCGCCTCCGCCGTCAACCAGCGTGGTTAATGACTACATCTACTTCGATGCTTCGGATTCGATTCCTCGGCTTCACGCAGACTCGAGCTGCTCGGAGCACGTGGTGTCGTCGGAGTTCACGTGCGAGGTGCAGAGCCAGCCAAGATTGAAGGACGAGGTCGGATTTTCGTACAATTACATGGACGCTTCCATGGACAACGCATTCTGCTCGCAGTTTCAGACGGTGACCCAGATGTCGCCATTGCAGGATATGTTCATGTACCTTCAGAAACCGTTTTGAATCCAACATGTCGACTTCAATCGACGTCAATTTCTCGGTTGAAGTGCCCTTCAATCGTGCGGTGGCTCGAGACGGTGGTCGATGACTGTGCCGTGCGACGATTGCGCATAAAAAGGCCCTAATGATGAAATACAGAACCGCGACGGCGGTGGCCGAAATTGAAACCGACTTGTGTTGTATTGTATTAGAGCGATGTGCATTTTAGCACGTGTAATGGCCAATGTATATATTGTGGCAAACGTGCCACTTAATGGAGAAACCTTTTTAATGTTGTGCATGTGCTTTTGAAGTTTTTTTTAGTTCTATTATACTTACGATATTAAATTACTACAGGAAAATGAAAATTAGGAAAAGCATGTTTCGTTAATTAATTATTATTATTAAACAGATCAAATTTCATAATTAATTAAATACTTGACGATGACCTCTGATAAGGTTGATGATTCTTTGAAATACCCGAACATTTTGTACCAAGGAAAACGAAGAAATAGCAGAAAACTAATGGGCTTTCTGAAATGATCTAAGGCCCATATTTGAATCACGAAAGCCCAGTTTGTGCATGTCGAATCTTACTTCCGAAATGGGCCAAAAAGCCCAAGACTTTATACGAGCAGACAAGGGTTTTGCTCTTATGTTTCGGTGGGCCTGGGCCTTCTTGTTTGAGCTTTTTTTTTCTTTTAAATAATTTTAATGATGAAGAGGTATTTTTGAACTTTATATGGGTTATTTAAGACCAATTTTGTTGTTTATTAAGAATAGAAAGCATATTATATTATAAATATTTTTATAAAATAAAAAAAAATATAAGTGGATGATGTTATATTATAGAACAGACACAAAACTCCAAATTTTATTTGACGAATTAGCACAACCCACTCATAAATCCAAAGGACTCCAAAAACAAAAAGGAAACAAAAAGGAAAACATGGATAGATGCATGGTTTAGGGAAATTGGATGCCGTTTTGCATGGCAAGGGCTCACATTGTTGGGCCCCACTCTGTCCAATAAGATGGGGGGCACTCGACAGGACATCCCTTTCTGATAATGAAAGGGGCCTTCCCTCCCTATTGTTTGGTTTCTTCTCATTATTTTCCTCCATGTTGCTTCATTCTCTTTTGTTTCTTACCCTTCTTTTCTCTCCTAATGAATTAAAAAAAAAACTATATAGAATTATATATTGTTGGGTCTGATGATCAATTTTAAACTGAACTTTTAATTTTATCGTATTGAAATTTCGAGCTCTCAAATGAGATGGATGATGAGTTTTTCTTAAAGAAACTGGGTAAGTGGCAAAATAAACATTTCAGAATTTTAACCAAAACAAAAGAAAACATAATTTGTCCAAAAGGAAAGCCAGGCGGTGCACGTATGGGTATTGATCTTGGCTTATCTCACACCAAGTTTATAAGTCCAACCAACTTCCCAAAGGTTATTCTTCCAATGTGGGACAACAACAAGTTTTAATATTTCTCATTCGCAACAATAGTCGTAGCCGTAAACGGATACCTGTCTGAATTAGCTCTATCTATGTACGAGAAATATATAAATAATGCAACTATGAATCTCACAGAAAGGTCTTGGCTTAGAATTAACCCTCTCGCGTCCTACTTATAAATTAAAGGAAATGTTCCAAATGAGGGCTTTTTATTTTAATTTATGGTTTTATTCCATGTGGTCAAAAAGTAATTTAATATTTAGAGAATATGTTTTACTAAGGTGGATGGATGTCCAACATTGACATGTGCTGTGGGATTCTCAAAGATTCAAAATCCTAATTCAGAGATCAAAAAAAAAAAAAAAACCTGCTGATGGAGCTGTTTACATTTGTACATTCACTATCTGTACGTTGTGTCTTATTACTTTATTTATTTATATTTTTTATTATTATTACTTTATTTATTTATTTATAGCTTTGGCATGTCACATACTAGTCCACAATTTTCAATACAAGCTGGTTTCTTTAGGGAATATTTCAATGTATTGTTGATTGATAATGCTGTCTAACTATAATTAGGGGTCTAATTTAAAATGGATGAAATCAACTAAACTCGTAAAATTGAGTTACTTAAAATAGATGGATTGAAAAAGATCGATCGGCTTCAAATTGTATATTTTGATATTGATAATACGTAGAATGTTAATTGTTGCTGATATCAAATGGCTTCGTCATTTTTTAAAGTGAAGTCTCAATCTTCAAGAAAAATATCATTTATTAAGATTCTTGTCCCTCTTGGTATACAAACTTGTTATTGAGTAATAATTGAAATTTATGCATTCTATCATGATTTTGGTTTTTCTATAACTAAGCCACACAAATGTGCATTTTTATTAAAAGGAAAAAAAACTCACTATTTAAATAAAAATATATTCTTTTGTTGGTTGTCTTAATTACAGTGCAATAAGAGTTTAAAAACATATTTAACTAATGTATTGTTTAGAAATATCTCGCAACAAAAAAGTCGAAGGTTAAAATTTAACTAATAAATAAATCAATAAATAAAATTAATTAATGATGTCATGGGAAGTAAAATTAATTTGATTGGCTTGGTAATACTTTTTTTTTCCTAACAAAATAATCACATGACACGATAAAGATATATCATCAAAACAAATAATTATATAGTTTTGTAATCTCGAACGGTTTAATTGACCGTTAAAAATATGTATCTCGACAAAAAAAAAAAGTTGAAGATTCGAATTTCTTAAAAAATAGGTTTTGGAAGGTTTTTTAAATCCAATGATTTTGGTTTACATCATGGTGGTATCTCTTGAAGGGTCCACTAAATCTTGACCACATGGGTGGTTCTTACCTATGATTTCTCCTCATTTTCCCATCTCTTAATTCTTCATTTCATGGCCACAAAGTCTCTGTTTGGCCACAAAATAATTTTTTTTAGGCCACACAGAATTGTCATTACTACAAATTACTATGATTGCAAATTAATATTAAAGGACTATTTTACCTCTTCTTTTATTTCTTTGTTTTTTTAATAAAAGTAGGAAAATTTAACTTTTTTTTAAATAAAATATTAGAAAAGTTATATTTAATCATTTATAAAATATATATATAACAAGTATATAAAAGTTTAATCTAATAATCATATTTTTTTAGTCAAACAATTTGCTTTTCAAAATATAATATTTCTTGATTTTTTTTTCTGTGAACTCATTACACGCGATTACAAAATTATACATGTATATTTTTTATCGAAAAAACATGTTAAAATATACATGTATATTTATATTTTTAAATTATGTTTATCGACAAATATATTTAATAAGTGTATTTAAAAGTCAATATATTGATATATAAATAGTTAGATAGTGGTCTCGATTTGACCAAAGCATTTTAAGGCTCGTTTGTTTGTGAACTTGTTTATAATGTTATTAAAATAAAAACATATAGATTTTTTAAAACAATAATTTTAAAACAGAGGTTATAAATTAAAATGTAAAAAATAGATTTTAGAATATGTCTAAAATTTAAAGGTATTTTAAAATGTAAAACTAAAACAAAGAATAGATAAGCTCAATTTAAAAAAATAAAAAAATAAAAAACTTTAACAAGTTTTTACCTACTATATGCTTACAATGGAATGACACAATTAGCCTAGAGTAATAATTTACCTTAATTGTCCTATCTCATCTACTAAAGAAAAATGTTATCTCTAGCTCGATTTAACTCATCATATTATAGACTCATGTAAGGTCTCTTCTTTTATCAATATGGTATCATATTAATATTCATGGGGTTCTATCTTATAACCAATTGGTAGTGAGATGAGTAGTCAATGTCTATTATAAACCAATGTAAGTTCCGTTTTTTTATCAATGTGAGATTCTTAACATTCTTCACGCCAAACACGTGAAGTATCACTCTTCAATATATATATATATATATATATATATATATATATATTTATTCTTTAGATAGTAGCAATATGGTAGGTTAAATTCCAAGCAAAGTTTGTACAATATTTGTCAAGTGGAAAAAAATATATAATTTATTAGTCAATAGGGCAATTAATATGATATTATTGCATGGTGGATGTTGTACATTAAGAGTTCATTACACGCAAAGCTAATAATGCAAACGCTCCCTTAAAATTTTTTGATTGTTTATTATAATTTACAATCTTTCTTCTCCTTTAATTAATTAGGAAGTTGAATTTGGAAAGGCTCTCTACAAAAAGTTGAATTTGGAAAGATAATCAATTTTTTATATTTATGCTTTTAAATTGTAGTTTTTCTCTCCATCCCCTCCCTATTTTTGTAAATAAAAAAGGAAAAAATAACCTAGGATTTTTTTTAGTTCAACAACACTAATCGATTCAAACCTCTGACTTTTTCATCTATAATGATATTGATTATCCAACTATCAAATTTTGGTATTTGACTTATAAAGTTTTTGATACATTTATTTTATACATATTTTTTACTTTTTGGGATTCATATTCCTTTATTTTCATTATAATAAATATAAGCTATTTTAATGCTGGCATAATATGTATTAGATTTAAATATCACACGCTACAAAAGTTTTTTTTATAGACATTTTGATCATTCTTAGAGGTTAACGGTTAAATCTCTCTGAAAAATGGTCTTTAACAAGTGAAATGCATTAGGGATGACGAGAGGTAGGGTGAATTGCATTTCTTAACTACATTTGTAATCACTATTCATGCCTTGTTGTCAATTTGAGAAATTGATCGAGAAATTCTCACTTGATGATTGGAAAAAAAATATTTGTTTCATATTTATTTTTGATAAAATAGTACATTGATATTTATATTGTTTACCATTTAAAAAAAAGAAATTTAATATGTTTTTAATAAAAAAGAATGTTAAAAAATACTTGTAGTTTCTAAGTAATTATTTAGCCCACAAATTTTAGTTTGTAATAATTTAGTTTTTGTACTTTCAAATCGATAAGAATAGTACTTGAACTTTAATATGTAACAATTCAAGAAAAATCTCATCAAAATTTGAATTTTATTTTGCAACAATTTAAGCTTCGTAGTTTATAAACACATTTAATCTATCATTATTTATCGACCTACATATACAAACAACCTCATTAAATACTAACAATATTTTTTACGACGTTCTCAAATATATATACATATATATATATATATGTGTTTTTCATGATTGAGATTAGATTGTTATAAATTTTAAACTACAATTATTACGTACTAAAATTTAAAAATTAAGACGTCATAAATTAAAAAATTATATAAATTAAATGGTTTCTTGAAAATAAAAGAACACAAAACCCAAAATGGGGGATAAAAATAAGATTGAAAGGAAAAGTTTGATGGTACATGAAAAGGGGAAACGAAAAAAAGAAATGAAAGAAGGGGAAATTGTGCGTCGGGGAGTGGGGCCCACGGCTTATTGTCACTCGCTTTTCCACTCTTCCAACCGAATCCCAATCACCCGCGCTTTTATGACAAATCAATTTATTTATTTTTCTTTTCATTTTCAGAAAATTAAAAGTAACCAGAGAAAGAAGAGACGAAATAAAAAAAAAAAGAAAAAGAAAAAGAAAAAAAAAGGAAAGAGGAAAACACTGCACTCATCACACATGGAGCAGAGGAAGCGAAAAGACTGAGAGACTGTAAAGACTGCTTCTCTCTCTCTTTCGGGCTGCCGTTTTTCTGATTCAGTTCTTCCGGAGATAGCGAATTCCCAATTCTGAGGCGAAATTTTGGTACATTTTCAATTCACTAATTCCTTGTTGCACTTGGGAAAACGACGTTTCTCTTGCCCTAGATTCTGTGGCGCTACCCTCTGCCTCTGATCCGATCTCCATACTTTATTTTATTCATTTTTTTTTGTTTAGAAAATCTTTTGCTTCTCAGTCTCTTCTTTCTTCGGTGACTTCAGTAATTGGGTTGCTCATGCTGCGAGATCTTTTCCTGATTCAGCTTTGATCTGCTTGCTGCTGCTGTGTTTGTCGGCGGGAGATCAAACCCAGTGAGTGAGTGAGTGAGTGAGCTCCCGTGTCACCTTTTGCTTTTGGAACAAATTGCTTTTCTGGCTACTTGGGGATGGAATTGAATTGGGTAGTGCCGTAATTGAGGATTTAATGCTTGTGGGAAGGAAGAAGCGACCTCCAACGTGTGGTGGAAGGGGGAAGATTTTGTGCATCTGGTTATTTGAATAATTGGTTCGTGTAAGCTAATTAGATTGCTTGATTTTTCTTATCTAAATCATTTATTTTGTTGTCTTTACTGCAACTTCTGTCTGCAAATTTTCAATTGCTATGATATGACCTGAAGTTGTCTAGTTGCGGATCTGAACTTGTTTGCGTTCAAGATTGCTAAGCGTGGCTATCAAAGAGTATTTTTGGCGAGTATGCTGTAGCTTTCACCATTAGGCAGTAATTCAGATTGAATGAAGAGCATCTTTTAACGATGTTTCTGGATTTGGGATATAACGAAAAAGCAGTAATTTGATATTTAATCGTGTGTGCATGTACGTCCCATGATGTCTTTGGACTTTGTTGAGTTATTTCTGGTAGATATTAGTATGGATACTTGAAAGTTTATGGGTCTACTAGGCATTTTAAACACGTTTATGCGTTTAGTTCACTGCTTCGTCACTGGTACTTAAAGTAGAAAATAATTTGAGGAGTTTTGAGTTTCTATTCTTCAACTTGCAGGTGAGCAGGGTGAAAGCTGAGGCAGTGAATTCATGAAATGTCGAAGTCCCCCGCCTCAGAAAAAATTGAGCCCCTTTCACCTTCTACTTCTAGCCCTGGGTAGGCTTGGTTTCATCCTTTATCTTTTCTTCTTTCTTACTATTACTCCTAATGGAAAATTTGGTATTAGATTAATGCAATGTTTATACTCCTCTCGAACTGTGTTAGAAGTACTCCACAAATAAACAAATATTGAGATTTACAGCTGTAAACTTATCCTCAACTTTCGTAGGTTCTAATTATTAATGCTTACCAATTCGTGTAAAATGTATCTCATTCTTGTTTAAAATGAACCTTATGGTTATAAGATACTGAGGATGAATAAATTGCAATTATCAGGGAAAATAATGGAGCAGGAACTATGGATGATCCAGAAACTACGATGGCTACTGTTGCTCAACTCATTGAGCAACTTCATGCAAGCATGTCTTCATCAAATGAGAAAGAACTTATTACAGCACGCCTTCTCGGAATTTCTAGAACAAGAAAGGATGCTAGGACACTTATTGGTTCTCATTCTCAAGCTATGCCTTTGTTCATCAATGTCCTCAGAAGTGGGTCTTCTGCAGCAAAAGTTAATGTTGCAAAAACTTTAAGCATTCTATGCAAAGATGATGAACTACGATTGAAAGTGCTTCTTGGTGGGTGCATTCCACCATTGCTCTCACTCTTGAAATCTGAATCGATTGAGGCTAGTAAGGCAGCGGCTGAAGCAATCTATGAAGTTTCTTCAAGTGGCCTTTTGAATGATCGTGTTGGTATGAAGATATTTGTCACAGAAGGTGTGATACCCACCTTATGGGACCAACTAAACCCGAACAATAGGCAGGACAAAGTTGTAGAGGGATTCATTACGGGGTCTTTGAGAAATCTTTGTGGAGACAAGGATGGTTACTGGAAAGCCACGCTTGAGGCTGGGGGAGTGGATATCATCGTTGATCTTCTCTCTTCTGACAGTGCTGCAGTTCAGTCAAATGCAGCTTCTCTTCTAGCACGACTAATGTTGGCCTTCAGTGATAGCATAGCTAAGGTTATAGAATCTGGAGCAGTGAAGGCATTGCTTGGGCTTGTAAGTAAGAAAAATGATGTTTCTGTCCGTGCAAGTGCTGCTGATGCTTTAGAGGCCCTCTCATCAAAGTCAACTGGGGCTAAGAAAGCTATTGTAGATGAGGAAGGTATTCCAGTACTTATCAGGGCAGTAGTTGCCCCTTCTAAAGAGTGTATGCAGGGCAAGCATGGTCAGTCTCTGCAGGAGCATGCAACACGAGCACTGGCCAATCTCTGTGGTGGGATGTCTGCATTAATCCTTTATCTAGGAGAACTTTCACAGTCCCCTCACCTTTATGCACCAGTCGCTGATATAGTCGGAGCACTTGCATACACTCTAATGGTTTTTGAGAAGTCCTTTGATGAGGAACCCTTTAATGTTACCAAGATAGAAGATATTCTTGTAATGCTACTAAAGCCTCATGATAACAAGTTAGTTCAGGAGCGTGTCCTTGAAGCTATGGCTAGTCTATATGGCAATATCTCTCTCTCAAAATGTCTAAATCATGCAGAAGCAAAAAAGGTGCTTATTGGACTTGTGACCACTGCTGCTCCTGATGTGCAAGAGTACCTAATACCCTCTTTGACTAGCTTATGCTGCAATGGGGTTGGTATCTGGGAAGCCATTGGCAAGAGAGAAGGAGTTCAGTTGCTTATATCATTACTGGGGTTATCAAGTGAGCAACATCAGGAGTATGCTGTTCAGTTGCTGGAAATCTTGACTGACCAGGTTGATGACAGCAAGTGGGCTATCACTGCTGCTGGTGGAATTCCTCCATTGGTTCAGTTATTAGAGACAGGTTCCCACAAGGCAAGGGAGGATGCAGCACATATTCTGTGGAATTTGTGCTGCCACAGTGAAGATATTCGAGCCTGTGTTGAAAGTGCAGGTGCCATCCCTGCATTTTTGTGGCTCTTAAAAAGTGGTGGATCAAGGGGGCAGGAAGCCTCAGCTATGGCACTGTCAAAACTTGTCCAAACTGCTGATTCTGCTACTATAAATCAGCTATTAGCTATGCTCTTAGGAGATTCTCCAAAAGAAAAGGCTAATATAATTCAAGTTTTAGGTCATGTGCTTACTATGGCATCATATGAAGATTTTGTGCATAGAGATTCTGCAGCTAATAAAGGACTTAGAACACTTGTTCAAGTTCTTAACTCATCTAATGAAGAAACTCAAGCTCATGCTGCTTCTGTTCTAGCAGATTTATTTAGCACAAGGCAAGATATTTCTGACAGTCTTGCCACCGACGAGATTGTACATCCTTGCATGAAGCTCTTGGCCAGCAATACTCAAGTTGCCACTCAATCAGCTCGGGCATTGGCTGCCCTCTCCCGGCCTAGCAAGACAAAAACAACGAATAAGATGTGCCATATTGCAGAAGGGGATGTCAAGCCTCTGATTAACTTGGCTAAAACATCTTCTGTTGATGCTGCTGAAACTGCAGTTGCTGCTCTGGCCAATCTTCTGTCTGATCCTCAAATAGCTGTAGAAGCTCTGGCAGAAGACGTCGTCTCAGCTCTAGTGAGAGTTCTGGGAGAAGGAACTCCAGTCGGTAAGAAGGGTGCAGCTCAGGCCCTTCATCAATTGTTGAACCACTTTCCGCTTGGTGAAGTGTTTCCAAGCGAAGCTCAGTGTCGCTTCATTGTCCTTGCTCTAGTTGACTCCTTAAGTTCCATGGATGTGGATGGGAATAATGTTGCAGATGCTTTAGAAGTTGTTTCACTCTTAGTTAGGACCAAGCTAGGAGATAGCTTCACTTATGCACCATGGTCTGCCCTTGCTGAGGCTCCTTCAAGCTTGGAACCGCTTGTATACTGTCTTGCTGAGGGGCCACCTCTACTGCAGGATAAGGTGATAGAAATTTTGTCAAGACTATGTGGAGGCCAACCTGTTATTTTAGGTGATTTGTTGGTTGCAAGATCAAAATCCCTTGATTCTCTTGCTAGTAAAATAACGACCTCTTCAAGTCTAGAAGTAAAAGCTGGAGGGGCTGCATTACTTATTTGTGCTATGAAGGAGCACAAACAGCAATCGGTGGAAGCACTAGACTTGTCTGGATATCTTAAACCACTTATATATGCTTTAGTGGGTTTGATCAAGCAAAATTCTACTTGTTTCTTTTCAGAAACTGAAGTTAGGACCCCTAGAGGTTTTATGAAACGACCTACTTTCATGGAGGGAGATAGGTTTGATGCTCCTGACCCAGCCACAGCCATGGGAGGTACTATTGCACTCTGGTTGTTGTCCATAATTGCTTCTTTTAATGTGGAGAACAAGGTTATAGTTGTGGAAGCGGGAGGACTTGAGGCCCTGTCTGACAAGCTTGGTAGCTATACTTCTTCAATTTCACAGGCAAGTCATTTGTTAACTTCTCAAATTGCTCAATCCCCTTGAAAAATATTATTTCTTCTATAAAGAAGGGGTACATATCTTTCTCACCCTCCCGTTGTACTGCTGTTACTGTGTCCGGTGCTTAGGCTTTTTTTATTCATTCAGAACTGAAGTTATTATTATTGCAGTCATTGCTACCCAAATTGAGAGATTTGGATGAATGTGCCTATTTTAGGAAAGTAGTTGAATTGAAATGATACTAATAGTATGTATACTTTAGACGTATGATACCAATGGCATGCTTTCCTTTTAGATTGGATTCTTACAGATTTGATGTCGAATATCATTGTAACAGGCAGAACTGGAGGATATGGAGGGTATATGGATCAGTGCCCTGCTCCTCGCCATCGTATTCCAAGATGCAAATGTTGCCTCGTCCCGTGAAACCATGAGTATTATACCTTCACTTGCCTTTTTGGCAAGATCTGATGAGGTGAATGATAAGTTCTTTGCTGCACAGGCAATGGCGAGTCTCGTTTGTAATGGTAGCAAGGGAGTCAATCTTGCCATTGCAAATTCTGGTGCTATTGTCGGGTTAATTTCTCTAATTGGGTTTGTGGAGTCAGATATGCCAAATCTTGTTGCTTTGGCAGATGAGTTTTCTTTGACACGTAAACCAGATCAAGTTGTTCTCGAGCGTCTATTTGAAATTGAAGATGTTAGAGTTGGGTCAACTGCACGAAAAACTATACCTCTTCTAGTGGATCTTTTGAGACCATTACCAGAAAGACCTGGTGCTCCTCCTGTTGCTGTTCAGCTCTTGACTCGTATCGCTGATGGAAGTGATGCAAATAAATTAATGATGGCAGAAGCTGGAGCTGTAGATGCTTTGACAAAGTACCTGTCTTTGAGTCCTCAAGACTCAACAGAGGCTATAATATCTGATCTATTGAGAATTTTATTTAGCAACCCTGATCTTATTCGTTACGAGGCATCGGCCAGTTCCTTGAATCAACTTATAGCTGTCCTACGTCTGGGGTCAAGAAGTGCAAGATTCAGTGCTGCAAGGGCCCTTTATGAACTTTTTGATTGTGAGAACATTAGAGATTCTGAGCTGGCCAAGCAGGCTTTCCATCCATTAATTGACATGCTCAATGCCACATCAGAAAGTGAGCAAGGTGCTGCTCTTGCTGCATTAATTAGATTGACTTCAGGACATTCTTCAAAAGCAGATTTATTGAATGATGTGGAAGGAGGCCCGCTTCAAAGTTTATGCAAAATTTTAACTTCTTCATCATCCTTGGAGTTGAAGACGGATGCTGCAGAACTATGTTTTGTGCTGTTCAGTAATATCAAAGTAAGAACAAATCCAGTTGTCTCTGAATGCATACAGCCACTCATATTGCTGATGCAATCAGATTCAAATGCAGCTGTAGAATCTGGGGTCTGTACACTTGAAAGATTGTTGGACGATGAACAACAAGTAGAGCTCACTTTACCCTATAACATTGTGGACCTTCTTGTTAGTTTGGTCTCTGGGACAAATTATAGATTGATAGAAGCTAGCATCTGTTCTCTCATAAAGTTGGGGAAAGATCGGACCCCACTGAAAATGGATATGGTTAAGGTTGGGGTCATTGATTATTGCCTCGAGTTACTACCAGATGCACCTAGTTCACTTTGCTCCTCAGTGGCGGAACTGTTTCGCATTTTAACAAATAGTAATGCAATTGCTAGGAGTTCAGACGCTGCAAAAATTGTGGAACCTCTTTTCTTGGTTTTGCTTCGTCCAGATTTTAATTTGTGGGGGCAGCACAGTGCCTTACAAGCTCTTGTAAATATTTTGGAGAAGCCGCAAAGTCTTGTGACTCTAAAACTTACTCCTAGCCAAGTTATTGAGCCTCTGATTTCATTCCTTGAATCCCCATCCCGTGCCGTCCAGCAGCTTGGGACGGAGTTGTTATCTCATCTTCTTGCACAAGAGCATTTCCAGCAAGATATTACTACCAAAAATGCAGTTGTGCCACTTGTACAGCTTGCTGGGATTGGAATATTGAACCTACAGCAGACAGCTATAAAGGCATTGGAAAAAATATCCACTAGCTGGCCCAAGTCTGTTGCAGATGCTGGAGGTATTTTCGAGCTTTCGAAGGTTATTATACAAGAAGACCCTCAGCCTCCTCATGCTCTTTGGGAATCAGCCGCCATGATTTTGTCAAATGTTTTGCGATTCAATGCCAAGTACTATTTTAAAGTTCCCGTGGTTGTTCTCGTGAAAATGTTGCATTCAACCGTGGAGAGCACTATCACAGTGGCTCTCGGCGCTTTAGTCAATCATGAAGGAAATGATACATTAAGTGCCGAACAGATGGCAGAAGCTGGCGCTATAGATGCGTTGTTGGACCTTCTAAGATCTCATCAATGTGAAGAAGCCACTGGAAGATTACTTGAAACTTTATTTAATAATGTCAGGGTGCGAGAGATGAAGGTTTCCAAGTATGCAATAGCACCCTTATCACAGTATTTATTAGATCCGCAGACCAGATCACAGCCCGGCAAGCTTCTTGCAACTTTAGCGCTCGGAGATCTGTCACAACATGCAGGACATGCAAGAGCCAGTGATTCTGTTTCTGCCTGTCGTGCTTTGATAAGCTTGCTTGAAGATGAGGCAACAGAAGAAATGAAAATGGTGGCCATTTGTGCTTTGCAGAACTTTGTCATGCACAGTAGAACGAATAGGCGAGCAGTTGCTGAAGCGGGTGGAATATTGGTTGTTCAGGAGCTTCTTTTGTCCCCGAGTCCAGAAATTTCTGGTCAGGCAGCATTGTTGATAAAATTCTTATTTTCTAATCACACGTTACAGGAATATGTATCAAATGAGCTCATCAGATCTTTGACAGGTAGTTTATGTCTGGAAGTGTTAAATCTCTTTGTTGTTCCTTTTTCCTTTTTATATTTTCTTCTACACTAAACTTTTGTTTAGGAGAGTCCAAGAAGTGGTAACTAAAAATTGGGAAATGGTCTAATAGTAGCTATCTTTAAGCATTAGTGCTTTAAGTATGATCTTAGAGGTCAAGTTCCTGCAAGACAGGAAAAATCTAGTATGTCGACCTGAAGGGGATGCTAATCTTTTTCTGGTGGTTTTTTCTCAAGTAAAATTTTCCCTGCTTATTTCTTTCTCCCTTAGGTTTCTAATATTGAAAATGAGTTAAATCGAATATTTTGCTATGCAGCTGCACTAGAGAGGGAATTATGGTCTACAGCAACAATAAATGAAGAGGTCTTAAGAACCTTGAATGTGATATTCACCAACTTCCCCAAACTCCATATATCTGAAGCAGCTACTCTTTCAATACCTCATCTGATAGGAGCTCTAAAATCTGGTAATGAGGTAGCTCAGGAAACCGTGTTGGATACCTTATGTTTGCTAAAGCATTCCTGGTCGACCATGCCGATAGACATTGCAAAGTCTCAAGCAATGATTGCAGCTGAGGCCATTCCCATATTGCAAATGCTGATGAAAACTTGCCCTCCTAGTTTTCATGAGAGAGCAGACAGCCTTTTGCATTGTTTACCAGGATGTCTGACTGTTATTATTAAGCGTGGAAACAACCTAAAACAGACGATGGGAAGTACAAATGCTTTCTGTCGATTGGCTATCGGCAATGGCCCTCCTCGACAAACTAAGGTAAGTAAGCTACATTTGGGCCACCCGCTTTCTTAAAACCATTTGTTTTCTTCCGGACTGTGTTTTCCTTGTACTTGTTTCCCTTTATTCTTTTACTTGTTTCCATGTGATGTGCTGCCCAAGTCGAACACATCTTGGAACGGGTCTCGATCTAGTTGTATAATGAAACTATGAGTTATGCTTAACTTTTTCCATATGATTTTTTGGGGTTAGCTAAAGTTGTTTTCTGGCCATGGTTAGGTTGTTAGCCACAGTACATCTCCTGAATGGAAAGAAGGATTTACGTGGGCATTTGATGTGCCTCCAAAGGGGCAAAAGCTGCACATCATCTGCAAAAGCAAAAGCACTTTTGGAAAGGTAATTGTCCCTCTGTTTAGCTTTAGTTCATTCTCAGAACCAATGGGCACCATTTTAATGCAACCAACAACCATCTCTTATTACCTTAGTTCTAATTGATAATGCTGGTTCTTTTCAGTCTACTTTGGGGAGAGTGACCATCCAGATCGACAAAGTTGTAACCGAGGGATTGTATAGTGGATTATTCAGCCTAAATCACGATGGAGACAAAGATGGCTCTTCTCGGACGCTCGAAATCGAAATCATCTGGTCCAACAGAATATCAGACGACGAACTATGATGTTGCTGCACTAGTACACAACAAAATAATGGAGGAAAGCTGTGAAGCTAGAAATTCTGCTTAATGAGGGCGAGAAGGTAAGTTTGCTTGTAATTATTGATGTCATATGGAAGTTTCAATTTTGTAGCATGAAAAATGAAAAAGAAAAAGGACCACGACCACGACCACCTTAAAATGCAAGTGTAAATTATATTTCTTAAATCTCCTGAGAATTTGGAAGGAAGAAGGGAATTCCCACGATATAGGGAGCTGGAAGAAGAGGGTACTTAGAATTTTGTTGTACAGAAGCCTTAGTCTATAGAATGCTACAATTACAAAGAAACACTACATGTCAAAATGGTTTCAGCTTTCGCACGAAGGTGCTGCTTTCTCAATCATACATCATATATAACGTCTATTGCTGCATTATCTGCCAACCCAACTTCTTTTTTTCTTCTTTTATTTTCAGTTTTCCTGTATTCATTTTTCAAAATTTGCGTTGGTTGGTTGGTTCGGTTGGTGGAGGACCGAAACCGATCCATTAGAACGCACAAGAACCCGACTGACTGAAGACTCGGATTGGGTTAGTTAGAACGAGTAGTAGGTTTGGTTTGGGTATGTAGAATGGAAATGGTCATAAATATTGATAAATTTGTTGAAACTTCATGAAAAATTATAAATTAAGGATTTTGTCTTCAATTATGTCGCATCTTTTTTATGGTGTGGGGTTAAAAGCCAACCAAGCTGCCTCAACAAAAAAAATTTTGTTGGGTACAACGCGTGGGGGCGGGGACTTAAACCCGCGACTTTTTGGTAGATAATTTTTTTTTAGTACAACAAATGGAGGTGAAAGGTTTGAACTCATGACCTCTTGATTAGAGATATATGTCATTTACCCGTTGAGTTAAGCTCGTGTTACAAATAAATTTAAATTTAAATCGAATGGACTAATAAATTTTCAGTATATGCTTATGAAATCATATTGAATGATCGTTCAGTTTGATTAAATTGCTTGGTGAGTTTTCTTTCTAAATACTTTTTAATTAATATGCTTTCCACAATCGTGTTTTTTCCGTTAGAAGTGATTCTTTTCAAACTACTTTTTGGTGTCTCTTCAAAAACTATTTTTGAAGCAATACATAAAAAAAATAATTATTTGTTAGTAAATAGGTAGATTTAGAAAAAAAAAAATTACTTTGTCATTTAAAATAATTTAGAAAGTTACCAAACACTCTCAATTAGTAATTCCATCCGGAGTGTTAGTAGGAAAAGTGGATTTATTTAGATAAAAAAAAAAACCTTTTTTCAAAGTTATCTTAAACACGCCAAGTTTAGTCTATTGTTTTTATATTTTGATGCGAAGATTTGACCAGAGAGAGAGAAAAAGGGTCACTGGTTGGGTAGGTTTTAATACTCTGAAGATTTAAATGAAAACTTAAAGATCTCATTCTTATAAAAATATTGACCTTCATAAATATTATTTAAATTAAATTAAGTATGTCAATTTGAGCCTAGTTTAACTAGTTAAGATACCGATATTTCACCATCTCGTATTGTCAAAATTAAAAATAAAAAAAGTGTTTTATCTTTTTTGAATAAATTTTCAAAAATTATTATTAATAATACGTCGACAACGATTTAATAAGTAGTCGATTTTTTCTGAATAAAAATGCCGCCTATATCGTTATGCATGATTTTTCGGTTTTTATTATTGGTCAATCTTTTTTTGTTCATTTTGCTGTGAGAATTTCATCCTCATGCAGATCCAAACAGAGTTATTTATCCATCTACACCAAATTATGAACTGCCATTTCCAATTCCAATTCCAATTCTTGATTTACTTTTCAAAATTGAGTGAATAAGGTAACGTCCTAGATTCAGATTCCCGCTCTCATGTTTGTAATGGTAATATCTAAAAAAACTGATTTCCAAACTTTTATTTTTCTTGAGAAATTTTCTTCATATTTATTCATACGACATTCATGCATGTCCTTGGTAATAAAGTAAGCTATTACTTCAACCACTTACCAACCTGATCCATAAGTCAATTTATTACTTATCCTTCTAAATGTTGGAGGGTCGAACCCTCTTCCCTTCAAGTACGAAAGCTATTACATATTATATGTATACCTTTCGCGAGTCATTATATTGATCTTCTCTTGGGTTGGATAAAATTCTCCAGCTAACCATTGCTCACCTAGAATGGGGAAATTTCTTAATTAGTGTTGATGAAAGTAAATAAATTGATGTTCAGAAATTAAAGCATTTTGCATTATACAAATGAAACGGTAACATACCATGTTTCATAGGTCTTTTATTACAGTTTGCAGGAGCCCAACCGATACGCTGACTCTCGTTGTCATAGATTACAATCTTGTCAAGCATAGAGATATCTACACATGAATTTGAGGGCCAAAAAAGAAGAATGTAAAAAGAAGTTTAAAAGGGTAAAAAAAAAGCATGGTAAGAGAAAAGTCAAATACTTTCAAAATGTTCATTTTGTTACATGTACTTTCAACCTTGATTCATTTTAGTCCCGATAATTTTAAAATTTTCATTTTGATCTATGTACTTCTAAAAAGTGACTGTCCGTTTATTTTATTTTTAATATTATTTTTTCTATCACAATTTCAACACGACACTACAATCAATATATTTCTTAAAATTTAAACATTACTTCATACTAAAAAGTTTCTCTTATGTATAAAATTTGTGTTAAAATTTTGCAAAGAGGGACAAGAATGATTGCTTTTTGAAACAACATGGGTCAAAATGAAAATTTTCAAAATCCAAAGACTAAAATAAATCAAAATTAGAAGTGTAGAAACTAAAATCAACCTTCTCAAACTACACTAGTTGAAATGAACTAAAGGAGAAAGTAGACTGAGAAAAATAGTATTTTAACCTAAAAGAAAAGAATCTGAAAAGTGGTTCTTTGTCAAAAGTATTTCTCATCTTACCTCCAATCAGGTTATCATTTCCCAATCCTACTTGGGACCCATTCGAAATCCCGAGGCACACATTACCAAATTTCTGTAGAAGAAAGAAGAGCTTAATTCTTACAGTCTGTTCTACAAATCCTACTTTAAATGAGACAGATGTCTGGGAAACTCACACTGATTATTAGATAAGCTTCAGGTGGTATTTGAAACTGGTTCTTGGAGTTTGTAAAGCCCAGGGCCAGGGGCTTGAAAAAGTTCCTCACATCAGCCACAGATTTGAAAGCTTTTGTGCCTTTCCAGCACACTGGAAGGGTTTCATCTTCAGGTTCATCTCTTAGTTTTCCTTTCAAATCATTCTTCAACTGAGATGTGAATTGTGATTACAGATTATTAGTTTACTTTCTACAACAGCTCCTACTTCTCATAATATCATAGCCAAACACATTTATAACTGTAAAAAAAGTTATTGGGTTTCCATCTCACCAGTTTCTCTACTGCTCCATAGACTTTGGAGTTGAAGTAAGTGTAGGAGCTTCCACTGTCAAAAGTCAGGGTAAGGCCTTCACTTCCTACAGCCTTTCCACCATAATAGACCTCTGCAGGTCCAACTGAGTAATTTCTGAGAATGAGATCAAATAAAAGTTCAGTAATCTTTAAGAAGCAATGATGAATTACAACAGAGCTATCTGATTGATTTCTCATATGGCTAACTGACCCTCCCGGAGTGCGTAATATTGGCGTCCACGACATCTTTGAAGATGGAAAAAGGTCACCTCCAAAGAATAGAAATCCTCCCCCTTGTCCGCTGAGGCAGTGGCCGATTATGTTGCTTACAAGACCAAGGGCGCTTAGCTGAGCTACAATTGAAGCTTCACTTCGACCAAGTCCAAGAACACCAGCTATTGAAGAAGACGGTTGTAGACCACCATTCCTCTGTTCATATCCACAGCTGCAGTCAAGAGAATTAGAGGAAAGAAAGACTGGAATCAATAACTTTTGGGTAGTCAACCAAGTAATAAACTGTACCAAAAGCTAAATAATGTCAAAAATGATACTGGTATGAGTTATGTACACACCCAAACCCCAAATTGGGAGTAAGGAAAGCGCCATTAACGAATCTCAGGGGAACTAAGTCTCTGACCAACACGCCAGTGGAAGATCCATGGTCAGCATATTCAACTTCGTAGTCACATTGATCATTGGGGTTGTTGCAAGGGACCTGGCCTGGGGAGACGAGTGCTGCACACAGTGGTTCTCCACAGCGCACAGCGTTATTGTGGGGTCTATATTGCTTATCACGAGGCTGCAGAGTCATGGATACACAAAATTACGCTAGAAATTAGTAATAACTATCCGAAATCAGGAGAAACGGAAAGCAACTATAACGAATAAACCATCGATTTGGATCCAACAAACCAGAGTGCAGCCAGTACATGGAGCATCGCATTGGACCCAAGTGAGGTCACTCCCAGTGTCGATATCGAGCTCAAAAATCTTCGGCGGATTGCCAATGTTGATGGATACCGTAAAATACCTGCAGATTCCAAGCCAGAATCGAGGAAATTTTAACAATCTAGTACACAAGAGACGATACAGAGAATCAAAATTAAACATCGAGTAAGAATGCAGAACACAAAAACACAAACCCTAGAGGATAAACGTTTCCTTGCACGGAAAACAAAACAGAGGCACCAAAACGATCGGCCTCCAACTGCCCCCAATTGGCGACGGAAAACTTGTCGGACAAGGAAACGGCGAAATTCGCAAAGAGAACGGAGACAATCAACAGAAGCAACTGACGCATTCTGTGTCCTGAAACAGAACTCGATTTCCTCTTCTCGATTCGCTTCGAATCCGTACCGAGAAAATGGGGCTTTACTGGTGGCGTGAAGTGATGAAGCTCAGAGCACTGAGAGGAGATTAATGGCGGCTTTGGAGTGAGCAAGTGGACCATATATATATACAGAGCGAGAGAGAGAGAAAAATGGTTGCACTTACGAATCTGTGAGAAGGGAAATTAATGGCAGTCGGAGAAAATGGAATTCGGCTGACGACTTTCAGGTTGTTGTTGCAGACGAAGAAGAAGATGAAGACAGAGGATAAATTATTTAGTTTCCTAAAAAAAAAAAAAGGAAGGGAGAGAATTTAACCGCGTTCAAAACGCGGGACGCCATTGGTCTTTCAAAAGGTCGAAATTACCCTTCTACTTTAATTAAAAATTTCTTTTTCCATTTTTTAGTACTAAATTTTTAAGTTTGGTTATTTATGTATAAATAAACAGTGAATAAAATTTTAAGTTTGGTTATTCATTGATGTATAAATTTTCGCCAAAATGAAGTGGCAATTGGTATATATCTTGTGAGTTGGATCCCCCACCTCACATATTGTACTAAAAACAGTGAATATGATTAAATGAGCAATAAATGTCCAAGTTGGAGAAAGTTGTCCCTGACGCCATTTGTCTTCTTATTTTATTCAAAATGTCAAATTACCTTCCTCTTGGATATTACTCCAGTTAAAAAATGTCAAATTACCTTCCTCTTGCATATTACTCCAGTTAAAAAACACTTTAGGAAAGTGATGTTTTAGTCTATAACAATTTAGTCATGGTATCTTTAAATTAATAATAATTTAATCTTTATAATTTAAATTTTGTAATGGTTTAGTTCCTACCATAAAAATTCTAATCAAAATTAAGTGTCGGTTTTTATTAGATAACAATTTAGACTTTATAGTTTATAAATATATTTTGTCCCCCGTCGTTTTGTCGATTTATATGTATAAGAAAACTCATTAAATATTAACAATATTTTTTACTATATGATTAATTTTTAAACCACAAGGACTAATTTGTACATATTAAATTCATGAATTAAGTTGTTACAAATTTAAAAGTAGACCAATAAATGGTTGTTCCAATGAAATTACCCTATTAATATTTTGGTATTTGAATTTTAAGTCGTGATTATTTCCAGCAAACTACCTCCTTTGTTATTGAGTGATTATTCAGATATTTGTTTGCATTCGTAAATAAATTGTGAATGGGGCCAAACAATAAATGTCAAAGTTGAAAAACGTGTTCCACGACATTGCATTTCCTCCTTTGTCTTAGAAAGGTTGAAATTACGTACCCTTATCTATATTCTATTATTATTATTTTTAAAATTTTATTATATTTGAATTTTAAGTAACTTATTTGCTTGCGGATATAAATAAATTGGGAATACGCAAATATATTTCAATTGAATTTATATAAATTAATATGAATATAACGGTTCAAATATCTATATATTGATTAAATTTATCTAATCTATAACTTGGGTTCATTTAATCATATTTGACATGGTATCAAAGTAGGAAAGCTATAAGTGAGGAACGCTTTTGAATTTGATAGTTTATTGATGTTTAAAATGGTATGAGAAAAAATAATCTCAATCATGATTTTAAATATCTGCCGACACGTCGACATTTTCATCGACATATCTATATTTTCAACATGACATTTCTATTATAGTAAAAAAATCAACAAAATATGAAAATAAAAATCAACAAAATGTCATTAATATATACCTAATATTAATATTAATTATTTTAAACTAATTTAAAAATAAAAAAATATTTATTTGTTAATTTAAATATTTTTTACGATTTTTTTTTATATTTTTAACTTTTACAGAAATATAGGCTAGTTCTCATTCTACAGGGACAATGCACATAAATTTTTTCCAATTATGCAAATTCGTATAATTTTATTTCATACATTTCATAAGTGGAGAATAATTGTCTTCGCTGGGCCCATCCCCTACGTGATTTTTTCCGCTCCGCCATAACACTCCGCGTATGGATGACGCGCCGTCATAGCCCGCGTAAAGAGCGCGTACATATAACGCGTAGATATTACGCCCCGCCATCGACGACTTCACTATATATAGAAGTGGAACAGGGCATCGCCATTGCGATCAAACAGCGATGGTGGAGCAACACAGCGACGGTACGATTTTCTCGATCTCTGCATCTGACGCTCTCTCTTCAACCTCCTTCTTCCGCTATGGAAATTCGTAGTAAATGATGAAACCTGAAATTGATAAGAAAAAACCCTAACTAACAAGAAGCAGCGAACTATTTCTAATTTCATCGTCTCTTCATCTCTTTGAATCCGTTCTTATCGATTAGAAAATGAAAGACCAAACTGATCGCAGAGAATTTCACTGTTATTATCCGAATCCACAGGCGAACGATATGGAAGAGAATGCGTAGTAATGGTGGATCTCACGGGAACAAAGAGCGAGAGGAAAACCTAGACTAAGCGGTAGGCAGCTCTGTAACCTTCTTCTTTGTAAGCACTCTGTTCCTATTGCTGTTTATATGTAATCGATAAGTTTGATTGTTTTGGTGCTAATAGATTTGTATAGAACGTGAATCAGCATCAACTTGGGAGTCGAGCTTTGTTGTTCCTCTCCTCCCATAACTAATATCAATTCCTTTTATGGTGGTGATATTAAAATTATGTACTATTTTTAATACAATATGAACTAGTTTTGGTAACTCACTTTTGATGCTTCTGAACTTGGATTGGTTATAAAACATCTAATACAGTCCTCTTGGCTCTGGATTATGATGGAAATGAAATTACCAAGAAGGCTTAAAGATTTGCAACTTTTTGATTCTATGTACACTGTTGAATTAAGAAGCTGAAGTCAGTGTAACTCACTTTGGTCTGATGTTGCAAGTTTCAGGTTTAGTGCAGATCAAATTTTTAAGAACAAGATGTTTGTTAAAGCAGACCAAGACCAGGGCTCACCAATTGATCTTGCTGCAAGTTGGAGGGCTTATCAGGTCAGGAGAATCCTAAGCCTTACATATTATACAATGTTCCATTGGATATTATTCTATTTAACAACAAAAATAAAAATAAAATCAAATTTGCCAGCATTTTATTATCACTCACCATCGAGCCTTTGATTAAAAAATGGATTGGATAAGTCTCCTTTAGAGTATTAGTCATTCTGCATCATTGCTCTTTGATTTATGTTCTTCCTCAGTACATATTCTAATCTTCGTTATTTTTAGTGATGTGCAATGCAAAATTATATGTAGATTATCACATCCTTTGTTTTCAACATTGGCAAATAAATAGTCCTGGTGATTTTGCCCAAGTTTCTGACTGATTAAAAGTAGTAAATAATTTGAGGAGTTTTGAGTTTGTTTCATCAACTTGCAGGTGACCAGGGTAAATTGAGGTTGTTTATTTATTTTCCACAGTTTCACATTACACATGAAGGAGGTTAGCTCATCTTAAATTTAGAAACTCATTTATATATATTTGGAAATGAATACACAAATTTCGCTGTTTTAAATTTGAAGGAAAACATATAGAGCAGTGGCATTCCCAATCGTGTGCAGTACTCAGTAGCTCATTTTAGGCAATGTGCAAAACATTTATATTAAAAAGTTCTCTAATTTATCCCTTTAAAATTTTAGAATTAAATTTTGTGTCATATTTCCTTTCTCTCATCTGTTGTGTACTACAAAAAGAATGTAAAATTTTGTGGCTCACTCCTAATTCAGAAAAAGAAAAGAAAACTACCATTTCCAATTGAAGCTTCTCTCTAATTGGTAGAATTTACCCATTTTCATTTCTGAAATTTTGATTTTTACGAACCTACTGGCTGGATTTCTACATATTTATTTATACAACTCTACGGTTCATATATGTGGTAATTAAACAAGTTGTTAAATATCTGCAATTTGAGAATAACCCAAAACTATATCATTTTAACAACCTTCAATCTTATTACAAGGGGAATAATCATTTATTTTATCCTATGTAAACCCTTCAAATACAAAAGCTATTATATTATATATATACCTTCGCCTGTTATTGATCTATCTCTTTGGTAAATAACCAACTTCTCCAGCCATTACTCACCTAGAATGGGAAAAATTCTTAACTGATGATGATGAAATGTAAAAAGTTCATGTTCAAAAATGACTCTACAATGCATTATACAAATGAAAACACCACTTACCCATGGTTCATTTCTTGGGAGGTCTGTTGCAGTTTGCAGGTGCCCACCCGATCTGCTGTCTCTCGTTGTCATAGACTACGATCTTATCGAGCAAAGAGATATCTGTAACAAATTTGGGGGAAAAAGAAGTTGAAATGTTGGAAGAAAGCATGTAAAAGAAAAGAACCTGAAAGTGGTTCTTTGTTGATCCAACAGTGTTTCTCATCTTACCTCCAATCACATTAACATTTCCCAATCCTACTTGGGACCCATTCAAAATCCCAAAGCACACATTACCAAATTTCTGTATAAGAAAGAAGAGTCTTAGATATGGTGATGATACTCTCGATATATGGTTTCAGTTTAACTATGGATATATAGATAAATGAGATGTTTGGGAACTTACACTGATAATTAGATAAGCTTCAGGCGGTATTTGAAACTGAACATTCTTGGAGTCGGTAAAGCTCAGGGCCAGAGGCTTGAAAAAGTTTCTCACATCAACCACAGATCTGAAAGCTTTTGTGCCTTTCCAGCATACCGGAAGGGTTTTATCTTTAGGTTCATCAGACAGAGGCTTTCCTTTCAAATCATTCTTCAACTGGGATGTGATTAGAGATTATTAGTTTCTTTCTAAAACACATTTATGAGTGTAAAAAGATTTCTTGATTCCATCTTACCAAGTTGAGTACTGCTCCATAGACTTGGGAGTTGAAATAAGTATAGGAGCTTCCACTGTCAAAGGTCAGGGTAAGGCCTCTAATTCCAGCAGCCTTCCCACCAAAATAGACCTCTGCAGGTCCAGATGAGTACCTCCTGAGAATCAGATCAAATACAAGTTCAGTCACATTTAAGAAGCAATGATCAGTTACAACAGTTGTCTGATTGCTCAACGCTCACTGACCCTCCAGGAGAGGGCATTATCGGCGTCCACGACATCCCTGAAGATGGAACAAGGTCTCCTCCAAAGAATAAAAATCCTCCCCCTTGTCCGCTGAGGCAGTGGCCGACTACGTTACGTACATGACCGAGAGCGCTTAGCTGCGATGTCATGGTAGCTTTACCACTTCCAAGGCCCAGGACACCAGCTGTTGAACCACCATGCTTCTGATCATATCCACAACTGCAGACAAGAGAACCAGAGGAAAGAAAGATTAAGGACCAAAAAATTACTGTTGGCATAGCCAAACCAAGCAATCAACTGATATGTTATATACACACCCAAAGCCCAGATTGGGAGCAAAGACAGAGCCATTAGTGAGTCTCATGGGAAATAAATCTCTGACCAATACGCCAATGGAAGATCCTTGGTCAGCATATTCAACATCATAGTCACATTGATCATTAGGGTTCTTGCAAGGGACCTTGCCTGGGAAAAAAAGAGCCGAACACAGCGGTTCTGCACAACGCACAGCGTTGCTGTGTGGTCTATATTGCTTATCACGAGGCTGCAGAGTCATGGATGGCACAAAATTACGGTAGAAGAAAAGAAAGCAACTATCGAATAAGCCATCAATTTGGATCAAACTAACCAGAGTACAACCAGTACAGGGGGCATCGCATTGGACCCAAGTGAGGTCACTCCCAGTGTCAATATCGAGCTCAAAAATCTTCGGCGGATTGCCAATGTTGACAGATACCGTAAAATGGCTGCAGATTCGAAGCCAGAATCGAGGAAATTTAGACGAGAGACGAGAGAGAGAATCAAAATTAAAGATGGAGCAAGAATGTAGAATACAAACCCTAGAGGATAAACGTTTCCTTTGATCGGAAACGCAACCGACGAAGCAAAACGATTGCTCCCACTCCCCGATTGCATCCGGTCTTCGAGGGAAAACTTGTCGGAGAAGGAAACGGCGAAAATCGCGAAGAGAATGGAGACAGGAAACAGAAGCCGGCTATGCATTTTGTGGTCCGGCAACAGAGTTCGATTCCGCCTTCTCCTTTGGCCTTGAATCAGAAGAATCTCAGAGCAGAGAGGAGTGTAATGACGGATTTGGAGTATGAAAAAGGACCTATATATATATATATATATATATAGAGAGAGAGAGAGAGAGAGAGAGAGAGAGAGAGAGAGAGAGAGAGATGGAAATTGGAATTAGAACTCAGAGCGAAGACTTTGAGGTCAGAAGCAGACGCAGAGGAAGACGCTGAGCAGAGAGAAGAGAGTTTAAGCGCGTTCAAAGCGCGGGACGGGGACGCTATTGGTCTTCAACCTTTCTTCAAAAGGTCCAAAGTACCCCTACCTAGTTTATTTTTTATTTTTTATTTTTTTTGACAATACATGAAATGGAAAAAAAAAAGAATAAATAAAATAACCTGAATGCACGTGAGGAGACACCATCTTGGTGACTATTGACATTTTAATTTTGTTTTTAACCTGATTTTTTTTCTTATTGCAATTTCAGGTACATGTACATTCAATATATTTCTTCAAATGATTTTATATCAGTTGCATGTGAATTTGTATTGAAATTTTGAAAATAAAATCAAAATTGTCACTTTTTAATAATACTAAGACCGAAACTAATATTTTGAAGGTAGATAGACCAAAATGAACATTTTGAAAGTATAGAGATTAAATATAAAACATAGGGAACAAAATAGTATTTTAACCTAGTGGTGTTTATCGTTTGACTTTAATTATTTTATAATGATGTTTATGCTCCTGGCACTTGACACGATAGTGTTCATTCTAGAATTGGAATTTGATAATACTATCACTTATTGTTTATACCCGTGCTATCACTTAGTTTTTATGTTTGTTCTTGTTTTTGTTTTGTTGTTGTCATTCTTATTCGTGTTTCTACTTCATTTTATTGTCATGTCTCTCTGATCTTATTATGTCTCGATCGAGATCCAATATTTCTCTTGTTATTTGCTCACAAACAAAATAATTTACGCTCTCTTTTTTAAATCTTGAATCAAGTGGTAAGCAAAGTATTTTTATATAATTCTCTTAGTTAGAGGTTAAACTTATAGAAAAAAAGACACATTTACTCTCCCAAGAGACCTATAACTACATAACAGTTTCACTATAAATTTTCAATCTCATCAAATTTGACTAAACTTTAGATAAATATTGTAATTTTTACTCTATTTAATTTCTACTAATAAAAAACAACTAATTTTAACAAAAAAAAATGTAAAAACCTACGAAGGTTCACGAATTTAATTAAATCAAATCCGATAGAAAATAAAGTTTGATTAATATATAAAATTAATCATGAAATAACTCTACCAAAACTAAAAAAATTATATTAAATTAATCATGAAAGAACCCCGCCAAAACTAAAAAATTTCAACAACAAGAAATACCAATCTAATATTGTTTTTGTCTAAATATTATCAATTCCACACCAAATATATGTTTTATCTTTTAGTATCTAAAGTATATATATTTTCTTTTTCTATAATCTCTATTTAGCTTTTGATCCTTTGAACTTAAAAATTTTGTGATTACCATTATTAATAAAGGTGCATATAATATTCACAATATCAAGTTAACGTACGTGATGATATCAACACACTATTTATAAATTATTATTACTTACTTTGCAAGAGCTATGTATGGAATAGTAATTTTAAAAAAAATAATACTATTAATAGCACTGAATATTATTAATTAAATTTCACTTCCATGAATAATGTTGAAATATTGGGTTTTTTTTTCAACCAACAATATTATTGTGACTTATGATTAGAGGCCGATGATAGGCATATATTTATAAAAATAAATTAATTTTTATTTTAATAAAAGTACTTAATTTTTTATTATTTTTTTAAGGTCTAACCTATTGTGGAGTTACAAAACCAATTGCATTTTTTCTTCTTATTTTTCAATAATTGTTTCAAGTTTTAATTAATTTCATTAAATTTTTAATATTCCGAACTTGGCAAATGGCAAATATGAATCAAACATTTGAAAATAGCTAAAGAATTTTTTTTTTCTTTTTTTCTCAATAAAAAAAGAACTATTTTTCTTTTTAAATTGTTATTGACTAATAATAAGTTTGAATTAGTCATCACTAACTACACAATATGTCTCATCATACAAATTAATAAGTACCAAATTATTGTAAGAGTTGTCAATTTTAGCTTAAACAATTCCTAAATTTCTCATCAAAATACATTTCGCTTCCACTTTTGTAATTTATTTTATTTTGGTTGGTATCTCTCTTTATATTAATAGGATATTATCTTCCTATTTTTGATCCACATGATTAATAAAATTTGGGTTCTTCACTTTAAAACTCAAATTCAAATTTCTCAAATAGCTTATACACCAATTTTATACGATTAAAAATAATCTAATTATATACTTTTATTCCAATCCAACCCATGAGATAATTTTTTTTAGATAATAGAAAGTATTTTAAAATAACCCTATTTTAGTAAATTCACAACCTCTTTGAGATTGAACAGTTGTATGCTTTTAGACAATCCAACTAACTTTTGAAAATTGAAAAGTACTTTTTAAAAAAGAGAAATCTTTATCTTTTTAATTCATTTTAAAACAAAAAAAATATATATGTCGATGTATTAAATTTAATATCAAGATTCAGTCTCCGGTTCAGATTTCATCGACAAAGCCTTCCTAATTTACATCTTTGTTGAAAGAATTTCTTTTGTAATTTCTTACGTAAAAGATTCTCTGGATCTCTGCCTAAACAAGAAAATTGTTGATAAATTTTCAAAATGACATTTTCTTTTGATCCAATTTTTGTTTCTCCTTATCAGTAAGGAAAGACAGAAAAATTTCAGGGTAGTAAACATTCTCGAGAATTTCTCTTACATCAAATAATTTATAAAAGAATAATAATAACAAGGAGTAAGTATTTTATGTGTCCGCCGAAGCGAGTTCAGTGGTAATTAGTATATATCTCCAAACCAAGAGACTATGAATTCAACCCCCACCTCCACATGTTGTACTAAAAAAGAAAAAAATATTTTATGTGTCCAAACTTTAGAGATTAAAAAAAATAATGAATTTTATGTGAGCATGAGTTTGAATTCCACCGTAATTTCAATTTTAATACAATTTTAATACTAAGCAGGATAATATTATAATCATTAATATCTATAAGAAAACAGGTTTAAATTTAATTTTGGTACTTCAACTTATTTCATTTATATATACATGCATAACGTGGACATGTATCCAAACTACGTTAAGTTGAAAATCAACATTGAGTAAATCAAAATAATATAATATAATAAGGATAAAAAAGAATTATCATCGTTCAAAAAGTTAAAAAATTCTCTCAACAATTTTTTTTATGTCTAGAGACCAAAATATAATATTATAGTGTACATAGTCTAGAGACGAAACGAGATTTAATTAAGCTTAAAAGAAAGAAATGGA
The DNA here is from genome assembly GCF_001995035.1 of Momordica charantia. Next base: position 1,442,629 of record NW_019104488.1, read on the forward strand.
TTGGTTGGAGATAATGGATAAATACAATCAAATTAACATCAAATAAAGAAAACAAATTTTTTTTTTTTTTTTCATTTGCCTCTTAGGACGGTGCCACGTCATCATCTTCTTGTTAACTGAATACCCAAATAAAAATGCAGTTTCAGAAAAGCTTGGTTATTTTGTTAACCTTCACAATTTTTGTGGACGCAGTAAAAAAAAACATCTATTTTCTTTTTTCTCTCTCTTTCTCTCTCTCTCTCTCCTCCTCCCTCTCTCATGGTGGATCTTCCCCAGGCTATTGGCATCTCCTTTCGAAACTTCTGCAAATCCTACAAATCTTTCTTCAAAAAATGGCATTCTAAGATCAAATCTTCGAAAAAAGATTCCGATGTTGATCAGAAGCGCGAAGGTTCGTCCGACGCCATTGATGGACCTTCAAAGGTACGCCACCTCCATTCTCTCAATTCTTTCCGCGGAATATCACGCCTCTTGTTCAGTTCAATCAGGATTACAAGTTTTTGAGGATTTCGAATTCATATATTCGTCGTTCTTTCTTTTCATACCGATTTCCGGATCCTTGATCTGCGGATGATTTTGATCGATCGAACAAGCCCTAATTTGAAGAAATTGACCAAAAAAATTCACTCGATCGCGTAACGGATTTTTTTTCAGGATCGTGAAGACGTTAAACGCGAAGGACGAGCGACGGCGACGGCGACGGCGACGAAAGGCGTTCCGAGCTTCAGATATGGAGGGAGCATGAGAGAGAATCATGATCCGCTGAGTTTCAGGCCTCGAAGCTACGACAGTGGATTCTCTCTGTCCCGGAATGCGAGTCGGAAAAGTCAAAATACGCATTCGTCGTCGCCTCTGTTTCGGAGCGTTAGCCGGAGAAGCACGGAATCGTCGGTGCCGTCTCGGGTCAGCAGCGGGCGGAGGAGCGTCGACTTGGTGTCGTCTCCTCCGTTACTGTCGAAAAGCGGTAGCCGGAGGAGCACGACGCCGATCATGTTCTCAAATTCCTCCGGCGTGCTGAAGCCGGCGCCAATCGAGAAGCAGCTCGAATGCACGCTGGAGGAGCTCTGCTTCGGATGCACCAAGAAAATCAAAATCACCAGAGACGTCCTCTCCAACACCACAGGGTTCGTTCCTCTCCTTACTAAACCCTAACGCCTATTTCCCTTTCAATTTCATATATAAGATTTTCCTTTTTCTTTTTACATTTTCACTTTTCTATATAATACAAATACATTCTTTCCTAAATTACAAAAATACCTCTCAAACTTCGATATACACACACTACACAACTAAGGTTTGGTCTCAATTTGATACATTGATATTTCTCTAAAAGTTAAATTAAAAAATCATAAAATATTTAAATTAACAAATAAATATTTTCATATTTTTAAATAAGTTAAGAAATAATTAATATTGATATTAGGTATATATGGATGATATTGTTCATATTTTGTCAATTTTTTGTACTATAATGGAAATGTTGATTTACCTCTCATTCGATTGGCAAACCGCGACGGATATTTAAAACCATGCACACAACGGATATTTAGAACCACCATGCACCCAAGACAGCTACAAAATTTTATATATTTCTTTTTCTTTTTACATTTTCACTTCTTTTATATATCTATATATATATAATCTTTAGTTAAATTACAGAAATATACTTCAATTTTACTCTTGTTTCAAAAATACCCTCATCTTTTCAAAGATTATCCTAAACATCAGGTAGTTGAGATAGAATACGATGTGGCAGTTATATTTCTTATTTGTCCTCTTCGTTATTATCTACCTAATTTTGTTTTATTCCCTCTTTTTAAGTCTCTACCTCTCTTTTCAGGCAGTGGTTTCGACGTTTTGGATGTTTGATGAATGATATTTTTGGAAATTGAAATATACATATTATAAGAAATAACTTTATAAAATATAACATTATACAACCTCTAGGGATGGCAATTGAATTTGGAAAAGATAAAATAAAATAAAATCTGAGAGATTGTATTGGGTGGCGATTGACAGGCAAACGACGGAGGAAGAGGAAACGCTGACGATAAACGTGAAGCCGGGGTGGAAAAAGGGGACGAAGATAACATTCGAGGGGATGGGGAACGAGAGGCCAGGGAGTTATCCAGCCGACATGTCGTTCGTGATTGCTGAGAAACGACACGCGTTTTTCAAATGGGAAGGGGACGACTTGGAGATGACGGTGGAGATTCCGCTGCTGAAAGCTCTAACTGGGTGCACAATTTCGGTGCCGCTGTTGGGAGGAGAAGCAATGAGCTTGGAGATAGACGACGTCGTATCGCCTGGCTACGAGAGGATCATCCAAGGCCAAGGTATGCCAAATCCTAAAGACGATGACAAGAGAGGCGACTTGAAAGTGAAGTTTCTGGTTGAATTTCCAACCCAATTAACTGACCAACAACGATCTGATGTTTGTCGAATTTTAGAGGATGGTTGTGTCTAATTTCTAGTTAACGAATTTTATTTAGGAATTAACTCAATTCTTCTTTTAATTTGTTTGTTTGTTTTGCTTGTAATGCATGTCTTTTGGTTTTTGAGCGAAAAGTGTGCAGTCTTTGCATTTGATTTGATTTATTTGAGGTAGAACAAGCTTTAATCTATCTTTTTTTTTTTTCTTTTTCATAGATAGAGCGTCGGCTTTTGTTTGGGACGCTCGTTTCTGACCCTAATCCTAACTCTCTTTGGTTTCGTATGACTTTTAACCCTCTTTTATATTTCAAAGTTGACCCTATTGTATTTTGATCTTTGATTCAATCGTAGATTCTTTTGGTAATTTAAAGTGGATTTGGTAACACTCTCTCTTTTTTTCTATTTCTTAGAAAATTTAAACATTTGATAATTATTTCGGTTTCTCCATTTCTATTTTTAAAAAATATTTTCAAAGTTGTTATGCAATTTTATAAGCAACAAAATAAGTTTATTGTTCTCATTTTCAATTTTTTTTTCAAAAACATAAATGAAAATATTATTCTATCACTCTGACTCATTTAATTTTCATATAAAACTTTTATTTTTTTTATTTAAAATTGTAGAAACCATAAAGGACTACCAACCAAATATGAGAAACAATTACTAACACAATTCTATTTTTCTTTACTAAAAAATTAAAAAAAAAAAGGGTTTTATAAATAAAAAAATTCTCGCACGGACTCTATAAGATTGATAAAAATAACTAAAATAAATGTACAAGTACATAGAATTGTCTTTATGAGAGAATTCCTCAATGGGAGATTCTCCAAATCGAAAGATAAGGCAAAGCCGAAGACAAGGAGAATTCTTGGAAGGTCAAGGGAGCTTCCCAACCACAAATAACTTTAATCCATTTATAGAATTTATTTCTTGAACGTACTTCTAAATTCTCTTAAATGAGTATACAATAAAAAATCCCAAACACTATTGATACTGAAAATATGGCACATTTTAAAATGAAGAGGAGAAAAAAGAAAAAAAAAATCGTAAAGCAGCACAGGGGAATAAGACATAAATAGGGAAGATGTTGAGAGAGTATGAACATGCTTCTTATATTACCATCCAAGCAGAGCTCGAATGATTCCCAGTATGCCACCACCAATAAGAGCCTTGAGAATTCTCAACTTTCCCTTTGTGTATGGCGGGTATCTAATCGGTGCATCGCCTGCGAAACTCCGATAAAGGACAGCCTTCTTATGGGTAAATGCATCAAAAGAGAACTTCCCATGGTAGGCTCCCATTCCACTCTCTCCAACTCCTCCAAATGGTAGTGTCTCAACAGTGAGCTGCACATATGGTCAAAAAAATTTGGAGTCTCTTTAATATTTGCGTTGCTAAATTCGTCGAAGAAACATATCAAACTAGAAGGCAACGAGCATAAAGACCAAATCTTTGATTTTGAGTTAAAACATGAACAATCACTGAAGATTTCTCCCATGACAACAAAAGTGATCACAGAACCTTTTTTTTCTATGTAATACTTAGAATCTCTCTTACTATTTTGTGACTACCAAATTCAAATCTGGCAATTATCGCTTTATTTTTATTTTGATGAGAAAGGGAGCTTTCCTTGAGACAGATGTTATACTTTTTCTTACTAATCAAAGACATTCTTCTTTTTTGGTATGGTATCTAAATTATTGAGACAGATATTATATTTTATTATATTCTCTTGTCTATGGTATCTAAATCCCACACATTCTATAAGACATCAATTCTAAATGAGGATATTACCATTTAGACATATATGCTATGCAGAGAATTTTCTGACCAATCAAGTTATACTTCTAGTGCGTATTGGATTATAAGCTGAAGAAGAATTCTTACATGTAAGGTGGTGTCATTGATAACCACACCCCCTGCAGAGATACAAGCCACAAACCGTTCCTTGAGCTTTTTGTTGTTGGTAAATAAATACGCCGCAAGTGGCTTTGTGCCCGAGTTCACTATTTCGAAGCTGTCCTCCACTTTGTCAACCTGCTCCAGCCAAAAAAAACGAAGATTGTAAGTACTAAAAAGAGCAACTTCCTAATATTAGCAGTTTCAGTCAATCATATGACAACGACCTGCCTTTTTCCTGTATAACAGATACAGTGAATTCATTTGTTTGTGCAAATTATTGATGTCAGAAGTAGTTAAGGCAATAAATTCCCTTAGCTCGATGAAAAATATTTACTGTTTATTGTAAATAAAAGATTTCACACTTGAGAGGGGTAAATAGAATCAATAAACTTTGTCCTATGCAAAAGAAGTTTGCAGAATTAATTAACATCAAGTCTCTTTGTTATCTTTTTCCTTATTTTACCTGATCAAAACAAAGCTATTAAAAGAAGTGGAGCAGTCTATTAGTTTTACCGTGAGAATGGGAAGTAAGGGACCAAAGATTTCCTCCGTCATAATCAGAGAGTCTCGAGGGACATCCAGTAAGATGGTGGGAGAAATCTGTCTGCATCATGGAGAAGATAACGCTTTTTAGCAGTTAACATTTAAAAGATGAACGAACAAAATAATAGGCCGGTGATATAATTTAACATACAATTTGCTTTTGTCCTTTTCACCTCCATGCACAATCTTGTCAGAAACTTTATCATCAGCTAAGAGCTTTGACAAGCGATCAAAGTGGTTAGCATTCACAATGCGAGACAAATCTTTGGATTCCAGCTGATTCTTTCCATAAAATATCTCCAGTTCTTGTTTCAGAGACTCCACCTAGAAATATGAACAGAAATTTGAGGATAACGAAACCGAGCCCATGCAACGAACCAAAGTTATTTTTGCGTAAGAAAGCGTACTCACCAATTTTGGAGCAAATTCTTTCGTAGTTATGATATAGTCAGGAGCAATGCATGCTTGTCCATTGTTACAACCCCACTTACCAACAATAATCCGCCTACATGCAACCTTTGACAAACATATACATTTTAATTTGTATAAGATGCTAGCAACTAAAGATATGGTAGAGCATTAGTAGCCAATTGAACTCAACTGGAAACAAAATGATGCTACGAGGAAGGGATAAAAAAAACAGAACTTTACCTGTAAATTGATTCCTGAATCAACTACTACTGGAGACTTTCCTCCAAGCTCTAAAACAACTGGTGTAAGGTGCTTAGCAGCAGCAGCCATCACTATACGTGCCACTCTTCCATTGCCTGCAAGTTAAGAAGCCAGCAGTTTAAGATAGAGAAGATATGGGCAAAAGGAGATGGGGGAAAAGCCATCAGAAACCATCCTATATTTAATGCCAGAGGTTATTTTTATCAACATCGTACCACCACCACGTCTTCTTCAGGATTCCAAAAGATTTTTATAACTAGAATTCTTAAAGATAGATGTGACAGGCGAACTAATTTCAACACCTGAAGCCAAAACTGAAAAACTTACTACTTCTGACCCTTACAGGCAATTTTATGAATAAAGGAACTACAAGGTCATCTCTAGAAACTGGGTCGATCTATCTTTATTCATTTTATTATTAATGTCACTCAAACCTGCAGTGACTCCTCAAGTCTCGAGCCATTGAATTTATCATACATACCTACCTTGGTTCAATAAGGATAAATATACATGAACTGAAAGCACAAAGAAGTTGAAGTATAAAGTAGACTGCAAGCAGACAGTATTATCATATACTTATATTAAACAAACTTGCCCTTTTATTGTCAAGCTCAAGGGAACAAACCTGTGTAAAATATCTTGTCCCACTTTTGCTCCAGCAAAGCGGAAGTTTCAGAAACAGCACCCTCAACAACTTTTACACAAGAGGTATCCAAATATTTCCCTACAAGCTTTGCCATTAAAGATGATGTTGCTGGAGAGATTTCTGACGGCTTTAGAACCACAGTATTACCAGCTGCAATTGCTCCAACAACTGGATCAAGTGATAATACTGGAAAATGTTGACAACAAAGGTTAGTGTCTACAAGACCGATTGTTAAGATAGTTTTAAGGCTGTATATGATTTTCAATAAGTTATGACAAAAACACGTATTGATTCTGACTTACAAAATGGATAATTCCAAGCAGAAATGATAAGAACAACACCCAATGGTTCTGGTACAATTGCAGCAGACGAAGGAAATGTGGTCACTGAAGTTTTAACCTGCAATGATAGAGCATAACGTTATCAACAGTCAGGTAATGGGAAATACAAAATATATATCAGACTAGATGTCCCATCGGCAGAAAGTTTGTAATACCAAATACCTTTTCTGGTGTCATCCAACGCTTGAGTTCTTTAAGTGCCAATTTACACGCATTTTTTACCATAGCTATCTGCATAACAAGTCACAGTCAGTTTAAAGGGGAAAAAAAACTTCAACTGATCTCAGAATAAATGTAGCTGAAGAACCTTCATAAAATAATTAACTGTAATAGGGGAAGTTGGTGGATCTTCCTCTCGGCATAATAGTTTGAACAATCAGCGATTTATGACCATTGCAGTCTATGAAAATAAGGAAAACCAAAACTAGTGGAAGTTCTAAATGACAGTAATGGAAAAAAAGGATCTCAAAATGCATAGGTGGTAGGTATCCAATATCGTATAGTTGTCTAAACCCATGATCTTTCAATATAATAGCAAGTCAAACGGTTGCAATATGAATTGAGTTTCAATATTTGGCATTAGTATTTTGTAACTTCGACTAAAAATAAATTATTTAACTTTGTGGAAGATACCCAATATAGCTTAAAGAAGTGCAGCGCCACATGACCATACCCCAAAAATAAACTATATGTATAGTTCTTCATATTGTGCAGAGAACCCAAACAACTTGACCAGAAGCCATAAAGTTAACTAAGAAGATGCATGAATGCATGGGCGCTTTATTGCTTTTCTTTTCATAAGAACAGATCATTATTAAACCCTGGCATAGAAATACACTTCTCAAGCAAACTTCTACTCTTAGTAGAAACGCCAACTTAGAACACAACACAACCCTCCTAGTTATGCAAAATAAGTAGAACAAATCTATTTGTTTCTCCCTCACGTCAGTCAAATTCATACTTTTCTTATTCCTCATAGCTTCTGAATAATGAAAAACAAGATGTCAAGTTGTTTGCCAAATGATGCCCAAGCGGCTAATAATATAAACCTAGAAAGATTTGAAGTAAACTTACCATCTAAAAAATCCATTCTAAATATACCTTGTAACACTTAAATTGTCACCGGTCATGTATTAGGAATTTTCTGTCAACTTTCTAGTCAAACGAAAAAATTCTCTTCCATTTCCTACGATTAGTACCAGTACTTTCTTCAAGGCAAATAAGAGAAGACAGGCAAAAGAAAGCAATAGAAAAGGCAGGAAGAAATGTGGTATCAAATTCCAAATAATTCCAATGGTCATGAATAAAGAGAGAGTTCTACTTGACAACTAACAAGACAGGAGTCAGGACATGAGCCTAATAAATGAGAAGCTATAACTTTGAAATCCGGTTGAAGCAAAGAGTAAGCTTTAATAAATATCTTCCATTAATGGCGGACTGGTGGGTTAACTTCAATGATCACGTGGTCCCACACAAACTGCGACTGCGACTTCGACTGCGATGCACTACTGTGTTTGGTGGATGTGAGAAAGGCACAAAGAATTTTAAGGATTGGGCATTTAGACTTAGACAACGGAACAGAACATTTATGTTCAACATCCACACCAGATTTATGAATCTGACGAGACTCTGATACCAAAACCATTAACGATTCGAGCTATTGCTTCAAAAAGGACAAAAGCGAACAACAGTGAGGGAGATTAAGAACGGAGACCTCGTGAACGATGGATTCCAAAACAGGCTTGGAGAGGTCGGAGCGAAGCGCATCACAGATATCTTCCTCATGGTCAACGCAGAGCTTATGGAGGCTCTGAAGCTGCGACACTCTCCATTCGTAGCTCCTAGTCTTGCCGGAGGCAAAACTACCTCTCAGCTCCTTCACCGCCACCGCCGCGTCGAACACCTCCTCCTCCGACATCGCCAGACGAACACCACCGCAACCGCCGCCGCCGACGACTATCAGTATACACAGAGAGAGAGAGAGAGAGAAGGAGAGAGTTGTAGGAATTGGAATGAGCGATTCTTGTACTGTATTATAGCTTCAATCGGAGGAGATATCGATGATCCGTTCGTGGTCTCTGGATTTCGGGGAGCAATCAAATCGTTGAGACAGAGGATTCACACTCTCGTATACTGCACAATTCCGCATTCGCCATCACACAGCTCAGCGATTCTCTCCATCAGCATACAAGAAAGCGCGTCTACCCCACGCGCTGCGTATGCGGTATGGGGCGTTTTCCTTTCTGTCCACGCCTTGCCGCTGGAATGGACGTTACTCTGGCGCTTTTGAATAGTTTATTATTTCTCAGATTTGTATTTTGTAAGGTTTTTATATTACAAATTTGGTATTAATTTTAAAAGTTTATTATTGCGTCTAAACTTTGTTCTTTTCACTTGTTTTTTTTTTTTTTTACTCGATTTTAAATTTTAATATAATAAACTAACACAATTAATCAAATAAAACATAGAAACATAGAAAGTTACCTCTTGTGTGCATCCAAAATAACTCTATGATATTAAATTTACCTGCGAACTCATTTTTCGTAAGTCCTTTACTATTTACGATTACTCTTATTGACCATTAAATCAAACTACGAACAAAATTAATTTGAGACTCCTAAAACCATACAAGTCAAATTTAAATTAAATAAAAGTACATAGACTAGATGTGTGTTTAGAAGTGATTTTGGCTATGTCAAAATCACTGGTGGAGCATGTTTGACAAATTAAAAAATTAATTTTAGGAAACATTAAAATCACTCACGTAAATAGAAAGAGCCAAATTAAAACTATGTTCGAGCGATAGGAGCTTGATTTATTATTTAATTATTTTAGAATTAGTTTGAATCATTTTTTTGACAATTGATTTTATTTTATATATTTTTTATTGACCATAAATCATACGATGATAAAGACTAATTTGAGACTTCTCCTCAAACCCAAAGAATCAAATTTAAACTAAATTAAAACTTTTTAAATTATTGGCATCAAATTAAAACTATCTTTGAATTAATTATTTTAGAATTAGTTTGATTCATTGTTAACAATTGAATTTTTTCAGTACATCTCTAAACTTTAAAATGTTTGGATTATGTAGTCTTTCAACTTTGATGTTTGTTTTATTTTAGTTTTAACCTTCAAATATAATTTGTATTAATTTCTAAACTTTATATAGATTTTTTATAGTCTTCAACATTAATTGTTCGTTGGTTATTCAACTATACAATTTATTTTCAAATCCCATAAAATACTTGCTCAACTATTAACCATTCTAGATATCTACATATTAGGTGAATAGAATAGGTGAGTGAATAAAGCATCTGCTTTTTGTTTATATTATACCAAATAAACCATTTAATTTGATACTAAATCTTCGTATATCACATAAGATTGATAACCTTTTTTTTTCCTTTTTTTTTATTAGTAACATATGATCGTAATTTAACAACACATTATTGCAGGGAAAAAAAAAAACTCAACAACCTATACCAGAATGACCAAAATATATTATGCTTAGTTAATCTCCAACGCAGTCAAATTAAATCAGTTATATTATTTAAACCAAAAAATCAATTTAATATAACATTCCAATTAAAAAAATTCAATAGAATATTTCTTAGAATATCAAGCTCACATCAAATTCAACCACCTATTAAGTCCTATTATAACTTAATGTAAACTTTAATTAGTCATTTATACGCTTTAACTATGAAGATGTCGAACTCGAAAGAAGAAATTAGATGTATGTTGTATTAATATTGATGAAGTTCCCACTCAAAATCAATTGGCAATAAGAGGAATAGTCCATATATATTATAAACTATTGTAAGGTCTTTTTTATTTTCAAGATGGATCTAACGAGCTAAGTTTAAGTGATTATTGCAAATAAATATAAGTATACAAAATTTGAATTGTCAATTTTTTTTTTTTTTGTTGTTTTGAACTTTCAAAAAGAAGTTCTCAATCATATAATAATCTGATTATTAATTTTTATATGGACAAAATATAGGCGTTTTATGGAAATTTCCTACGAAAATTGAAGTAAAGAAATAATTATAATAAATCAGAACAAACGACGAAATTTGGAGGGAGAGAGAAAGTGGGTAACCTCATGAGCAAAGGCTTCGAACTCGGGTTTGGAAAGATCCGAATGGATGGCGTCGATGATTGCGCTCTCGTTTTCATCCATCAATCTGCACAAATTCTTCAGTTGCGTCACTCTCCACTCGTACCTCCGTGTCTTGCCGGAATTGTAACTCTCCCTCAGCTCCGCCGCCGTTCTCTCCGCCGCTTCTCCGTCGAACACCGCTTTCTGCTCCGCCATCGCCGCGCGCTTACAGATAATTATCTTATCAGATATGGAATTTTCCCCCAAGGGATATTGCGACTTATAAAGGATGGGAGAAAGAATACAAAATCAATTAGGAAAGGGAAAAAGTAATCAGTTTTGTTTTGGCATAGGGCCCATACTTTACTTTCTTCGGTTTTATCGTAATCTAAGTTTTAAAATTAGAAAAAAATAATAATAATTACTGTATTTTGTGCCTAAAATTTTGAATAAAAAAATAACCAGTGAACACTTCTATCGTGTTTACCTTACCTCGATCAAATATTGACAAATGAGAAGTCAACGCTTAAGTTTTTTTTAGTACAACAATTTGGTTTTATGGGAATCAAACTTCCGATCTTCAGAGAAAGAGTATATGTCAATTATCGATTATCGGTCAAATAACTAATGTTGTGTCACTTTTTCATCGTTAGATGGACTTAACTTATAGACTTAATTAATTTACAAATCATTAAAGATTTATTTTTTAAATATTTCTTCAATTTTATCAAATTTTTAAAAATAAACTAAGAATAGCTGCATAATAAACGATAATGACAACTTTCTATACAAAATCCAGAGGTACGTAATATTTGAAATTTGAAGAGCTAAATTAATTTAAAAGTCTACCGTAATTATTAAAAAATTGATGTTATATTAAATTTAAAAAAAAAATCATTAAATAATCACTAAATGTATACGAAACCTTTGCGATTGGATCCTTTCCAACTTTATTTAATTTTAGGAAATTTGACAGTGTTGTTTGAATTTATTTATTAATTTATTGGGGCTACTTAACATTGACTTCTAAACTAAATAAGTTAACTCATCGTTGTAAGGAATATATTTATTTTTATCCTCTTATATACATAGCATTTGTCAAAGCGAGCATAACTTAACGATAATTGACATATATCTTCAACTACGAGATTGTGAGTTCGATCCCCACCCCCACATATTGTATCAAAATATATATATACATACATACCTAGCATTTATATATTACGACTTTAACTTTTCTTAATAGATATGAAGATGAAAAATTGAACCGTCAAGAAACAAGCATGTCTTAACTATTGAACTAAGCTCGTATTGACAACTTTAATTTCGTTTAATTTAGTCATTACAATTAAATATATATATATATTCTCGATGGTTCGTGATGTTATATTATTTAAGAAAACAAAAGGATAAGCTACAAAAGATAATCAAAGAATGAGAAAGAAGAAGAAACATCTTTAGACAAGGTAATGATCAATCATTTTCAAATGGTTGTAAGAATTGGCAAACCTATGAATCTATCCCTTTGCTATATTAATGGGAAGATTGTGTCATACTACCAAATTGTTGGCCAATTCACCGAAAAAAAGAAAATATTGGGTTTTTTTTTTAATAAGAAGAAAAATTGAACCATATTATTTAAATTGTATGAATTAATTTAAACAATTGTTGGATTACTTAGAAATCACATATTTGAAACATATTTATTCAATATAGTAATATTACCTTTTTGTAAGTATTTTGATCAGATGTGGCCCAAAAAAGGTAATTTGATTAAATTTTAATCATAAGAAATAAAAGTACTCTTTTTAATACTGCCAAAAAAAAAAAAGGTTTTTACTCTAACTTCTAAAAGTAGTTTTATGAACGCAAAAATAGATTGCTTTGAAATTAAACGATTTCCCCTAATAAAAGATAGCTTAGGGAATATTTGTGACATCATGATAAATGAGATTGTAGATTGAAATATAAATTGATTTGAATGTATTATATTATTATTATTTGTATATACTGATGAATGCAGAATTTCATTAGAAAGATACGTATCTCCAACTCGACAGGAGACTACACACAAAGTTGGATTCGGAAGCGAGTTCGGAGAATTTGTTTGGTAAATAGCCGAACTTGATTATTTGTGTTACAAGTATTTCTGAATTCGACTCTAACGTTCGAGGATACCCGTGAATTTGAATTACTAATACTAACGTGACATCTGTAAATACTTTGAAATTAAAAGGACAAAATAAGCAAACTTTTGATGTCAAGAACTCAATTGAATCATAAAATATCCGGAGTGCTAACTACTTTTTTGTAGGACCTTATCTTTGAGTGTTTTTTAAGATGTTATTGTTTTAATCGACAATTTTTGTTAAAACATACACAAAACCATACAAAATATGGGTTAGTTTTATAGTGTTCGGATTTTTTTTTCTTTCAAAACTTATTTGTGAAATATTGCTCGTTTAAAATGTTTTAGATAAATAATGCGTAGTTTGAAACTATTTCAAAAAATAATAAGTCCAAAATTTGTCCGCCACCTGGTCATCTCTATCATGCAATTCTAAAGAAGTGATTATCGTCCGACCACCTTTTTATTTTTAATATCATTTTATTTTCAAAAAAATCCACACCGACGATGTCATATGGTCATCTCTTCGTAATAAATGATACCTTAGGGTGTTGGCGCAGTGGCAAGAGGATACCCAAGATCCAGGTTCGAGTCTTTCTGTGTCGAGTAGTTAAAAAAAAAACAAAAAATCTAAAAATAGTATGGTCGTCTCTGGTGGACCAAAAAAATAAAGAAAATAAATTTTTTAGTTTAATAATAGAATTGAAACTCCAAAACGAGCATAATTATTTACATATATTCTCAACCAAGAGATTGTTTCCACTGCTTAAACATAAATAAATAAAAAGTAATAATTGAATTGAAACAAGCCTCATGAACTAGCCCGGTTATAATAGCCAAAATTTAGAGATTATATTTATAATTCGATGTGATTGCATAAGTAAAAAGAGGAATATTTAAAACAAAAAAGGTTGGTGGGAAATGCAAAAGCAATTGGGTTTATGTTTGGAAAAGGAAATTGGTGAAATTTAGTGGTCAGTTCAACAAACTCTACCTGTAAATGTACAAATTTCCATCAATA
>NW_019104488.1:1456432-1498364 GCF_001995035.1 Momordica charantia
TGTACACACTATTTATAAATGTGGTTCTAACTTCTAAAAAGTAAAAAGAAGAAAAAAAAAGTACCAAATGAATTGTGAGAAAGCAAAAAATAATTTTCAAAAGCATACAACTAAAATAAAATGGTTATAAACGATGATCATCTCTCATTTATTTTATTTTTGTTGGAGTTGAATAATTGTGTAGTGAGATATCAAACATTTAATTTTTTAAGGAAGATAATCGTGTCTTATTCATTTAACTATATTTGAATTGAAGATAATTTAGTACCTGTTTGGTTGGCAATACAGATTATGTGGTGTTGTTTTCAAATTCACTGAATCAAATGGATTTAGTTGATATGAGGATTTGAAATTTTGGTCTTTTAAATTGTTTTCGGATTATGTGATTCATGTAAATTATTAAAACGATTTTAAGTGTTTTGAGATTTGGAATTTGGAATAATGCAGAATTATATTCAAATCCATTAAACTATAATAAATATATTATTTTAGGTTATAAATTATTTTTATTTTTATAAAATTAAAACATGTAAAATGTGATATATTATATAAAATTGTAAAATTAATAGTTATACAAAATTCATAACAAAAACGTTAATAAATTAATTAATATTATTTTAGATCAAACCAAATATTTAGTTTGTAATTACTAGTTTATAAATATATTGTTATAATCATGTTGAACAATTTTTTAAAATTCATATCAAATTATTAAATATGTTGCTAAACACATACTAAATACTAAAAATAAATAATACAATTTTATTTTTTTCGAATCTCTTGTTTTTAGATTTTTGTTTTTTTATCACCAACGAAATACGTCATTTATCTTTCTTGATTATTAGATGAATAATTCCAATAATTTCTTTCCCATTTTCAATTATATGCTATCTGAAATGAATTGACACATCACTGATAGAAGATGGAATTGTCAGATACTTTTTCACAGTGGTGGATGGGCCAGTAAAGATTTTTGTTAAACAGATATATTTAACAATAATTCTAAGGTGATTTTTGGAAAAATCTAAAATCAATTTAAGTGATTCCCGATCAAGTACTTGGAAAGTAATTTCTCGAAGTATTTTTTTATAAAGAAAAAAGTAATAAGAAATTAATTTTAAAAAGGGTTATTGTTAAATTTCGAATTTTTGTTTCACTTTCATATTAAAAATTTATATATATTTTTTAATTTGTCGTCCTCTAATTTTATTTATCTTTAATTTGGTTTATTTCTTCAAATTTTTTATCCCTAAAATTTTGTAAAATCTCTCTAAAATTTTAACATCTATTTCTAGGTTTATTTCTCCCTTGAAAAGTTTTATCTCTCACCCTCTAAAATTTCTCTCTCTAACATTATTTTCCTCCATGACTTTTTTCTCATTTTAAAAATTTTGTCAAATTATCTCCTTCAAAATCACTTTTAATCATATAAAAATCACTTCAAAAGTGTATAACTAAATATCAAAATAATTAAATAAAAGTTCCTTTCACAAAATAAATTATTTAATCTCCTTACTAAATCACTCGTCCTAAAATCATTTCCAGGTCCTTATAAGTTTCCAACATCAGCTGACTAATATAAAAAATAGAAAAATAAAAATAAAATAAAAAAATCTCTGTGTTGAGAAGTTTGTGTGAAAGCCCAAAATATTCAGAAAAATATAGTTTCTGTGTAGTTGGGCGGGCCCAACATGAATCTGATCTTGAAGCTCGTAAATGCTGGCCCAGTGGTGGAGCTACGGCCCATTATCGCATTTTGAGATATTTAATGAAAAATCGTGTTATATAGCTATCATGTATTTTTGGATGCAACGTCCCAATTTTCTAAGTTAAATTTTGACAAACATTTTCCATCTTTTACTTTCATATTCAGTGTTTTAAATTTAATATCAATACATAATTCAATATAATATGTTTTTTATTTGAAGGTTTTAACTAAAAAGTGTCTATTTGCAAATTTGAATTGGTTAAAGTCTTGAAGTAATTTGAGTATCACTCGACGGTTAACACATTTACAAGTTTAAATCTCTACACTGTAATTGTACTTTTTTTTTTTGGTATTAGGATTTAATAGAGTGGAATCTTTATTCCGATGGCAGGACTTTAGGGATCAAATATTTCAGGGAAGGTTCGTGATTTATTTTAAAAAATATGTATGCATTAATGAAAAGCTAAGATGGGATTTGAAAATGAGATAATAACAAACTTTTGACGAGAAATTTGGGGGGCGTGGAAAGACCTGAGATATTGAGTTGTGGGGCCATGGCAGCGACATTTTGAAATTGGGAAAAGTAATCTTACCTTATTGCCCCGTCGACAATGAAAGGGTATTGAAAAGTTTTGCTTCCAATCGGGAAGCAACGTCTCATTACCCTTCTACTCTTCGAGGTCTTTTGTTTGATAGGAATCTATCTTCTTATATGGGAGCTATCCGAGTAATTTTATATGTCCTCCTCTAATATGAGTTTCTAAGATTTTTGTGTTGACGGTATCTTTTTCTAATGATTTTGTCCCTCGTCTTTTTGTTCTATAATATTTTTCTATCAATAATATTTATTTATCATTTATTTAATTTTATTTTAAAAATAAATGTATGCACTAATTCATTGATAAATGTCTAAATGTAATTTTATTTATATGCTACATTTAGAAATAAAATAAACATCGATGGTATAATATCTTAATTTGTTTTTAATTCAAATCTAGGGTACAGTCTTTCGTTTATTTTACTCTTTCAATAGTCACCAAACATAAATGTAGCATACATTTATGTTAAATATATATTAAAAATATATATTAAATTAATAAAAGTACAATTTTTATGTGAATTAAAATAATATTAAATTCAACATATAAATTATATGACGACTGGTAAGGGTATTTTTTGAACATTACATAAATTTACAATATTCCCACGGATAAATCCTACAAAACATAGGTGGTTATAAAAAATGAGATTCCAAGCATCTGAAGATGTCGGACATCTACATACTCAAAAAACAACTTAAAAAACAAACGGTTCCTAAGGACATTCTAGAAATAATACTTAGCTATTTTTTAGTGATAATTGATATCTGTCTCTGATTAGGAAGTCATGAGTTCGGATCCTCTACCTCCATTTCTGATTAGAAGGTCATGAGTTCGAATCATTTGCCTCCCTTATTGCACTAAAAAATATATTAATGTCTAATGGAGAGGATTCGAACTCATCACCATTGTTATATTTGTTGAATAAAATTTAGGTCACAGTTAAATCCAACAAATCTAACTTGTCTCAAAACGAAGAGGTTATCTTCTTTCACCTTTGGTCAAAATCGTCCAAACACATGAATTATATATATATATAGAAAGAAAGTTGCTTGATGTCAACTTTTATTTTATTTTTAATCAAATTCGAATTTTTTAATATCACCTGTATTTTTTTTATGAAAGATTCTTAATTTGCATAATTTGTAATCGTAACTCGTTATTTAATTACCAAACAGTTTATAGAATATAATAAATAATTTTAATTATTTGCCATTTTTATTGTTAACCCCGTTGAACTTGATTAAAAAAAAAAAGATAAAGAAATTTCGTTCCACATTTAAAAATAGTTGGAAAAAAGAAACAAAGTAAATAGAGAAAAAAGACAGACAGCTATAAAGGAAACATAAAGATCTGGTCGCCGTTTGACAAAATCGGGGCCATGCATCTGATGCCCATTAGATGCCACGTGGCAACATGCAGAACTAGGGACCACCGTAATTAAATGCTCTTGTCTGCACGCCGTCTCCGCCCTCCCCGGCTGGCCCATCCCCGAAGTACTCCAAATTCCAGAAGCGTTTTTTTCTTTTTTCCTTTTTTAACTTTTTGTTTGGACGGATCTGCCCTTCCCCTACTCCAGGCGTGCTTGGCACGTGAACCGCCGGATCACGGGTTCGGTGCGCCCATACCCATTACTACCCATGCCATTTTAAAAAATAATAATAATAAAATGTCAAACGTGGGCCCCACTGCCACGTGGTTTTTGGAGTTTTTCATAGACCACCCGTTTTTTAAAAAGTTGCAAAGTGTGAGTATTAAATCCTAATGTATTTTTGAAGGGGAATTTTTAGTATTTTAAAAATTTCCAAAATCATTTTTATGATCTAACTGGATACAATGGAAATTTTGAAAAATATTTTCTAACGAGCTAAAAACTTTTTTTTCTTTTTTATCATTATAAAGGTTAACCAAATATGCTTTTATTAAGAAAGTATTTATCCTTCAAAATTATAAAGTTTGAAAATAACATATAAATATTTTTTAAAAAATTAAAAATTAGGAGAAGCCCTCTAAAACAGGTGGAATGGAAACTAACATAATTTTGCTTTTGTTTCTATTAACATACTTATAATAAAAATGCTTATGTTTGAAGAAATTTGATTATTTTCTTGCATTTCACTCTATTGACAAAATAAACAATAAGAAGATAGAGAAAGGGTAGTTTTTGGAAAAAATAATTTATAAGATGGGCTTAAATGGCAACTATGAAAAAACGACATTCTGCCCAACCAAACAACCGCGTTCATCCAATCCCTTTCCTTTTCCGTATCAAATTTCCAACCTTCCCAACTTCAATTTTGAATGTATGGTCTATTATTTTTAATCCCTTCAAAGATTTAAAAATTCACCATATTTATACAACATTATATATAGATTTGTATATAAATATGTATCTTGGGTTAAATTCACCATATTTATATAACTTTTAATTTTGTATATGATAAAATTTTAACTTTTAAAAGCGATAAAAATAAATTTTGAAAGTTAAGATATTTTAGAATTTAGGAATCTATTAAATACAAAATTGAAAATTTAAATATCCTTTTGAATTTTTCTTAAATACCCTTCAAAAACATAGAGAACTAAATCATGAATAAAAAAATTTGTAGGTCAAATATTTTTCCTAGAAGCATCCTAAACATACATATAATGTTTAATGGCATTTTTTGTACGCTCAATAGATACTTTCATCTCAAATTCATAATATTCGGTTCCAACATTAGAGCTTTTTAGATCCAATTACTTAGAGTAACATGGTTCAATTGTTTGATTCAAAGATTCAAAAATACTTGAGAATGTAAAATAAAACATTTATTAAATATTTTTGTATAGTTTAAAAGTGTATAATCAATGTAAATAAAATAAAACATCAATGGTGGAATTTCACCATATCATTTGTCAACTATGTAAAAACACGTCAATCTAAATATAGTTCAACGAGGGTTGTAAGAAAAAAACTCTCTAAAAACACACCTTAAAAAATAATAATATGTTTTAATAAAATACATATAATATAAAAAGAAAAAGCTGAAAGAAGGTTTAAATTAAAATTAAAATTAGCAAATTATTAAATGGAAATTAAATTAGCAAATTATTAAATGGAAATTAAGTCCTTAGAGCCTGTAAAAGCAAAAAGTAAGCCTACTATTCAATTACAACGAAAAGGTCCACCCTCTCCTTTTCTTTCACAACGACATCATTGTAAGAACACAACAGGCGGCAAAAATGAAATTTTTTATTTAAAAGTGGAGGAAGAAAAAAAGGGCTGAAAGCAGCAATAATGACAAAAACAAGGCGGTTACCAATGGCGGGTTCCACGAGCCTCGTGTTCCCCTGTTTCTGCCCTTCTCCTTCTCCGATTCTGAAAATTCAATTTCTCTGAAACACACAGAAGAGAGAGAAGAAGACCCAGCGGACAAATTTGCCCAGATCTCCACCTTCACGAATCCCCACGTTTCTGGTTCTCTTCTCTTCTCTTTCTATATTCAAAATCGAATTCTCTCTCTGATTATTGTGATTTTTTTATGTTGGGGAACAATTAGAAATTGGTTTGCTACTTTTATTTTCAGAATTGGGATTCTGTAGACTGTAATAAATCCAAAAACCCCATTCTCTCTCTTTCTCTGTGTGTGTCTCTGATTCTGTGCTCCTCGCATGGACGGCTATTACGCGTTCTCATCGATCTCAACGGTCAGTGGTTCTTCCTCCTTGACTTGGTGCACGATTTCCCTCTCTTTCTCTTGGGTTTCTTTTAACTATTGGTTTCGTAATTGGAGATTTGATGTAATGTGTGTAACTCGGAGCTCGGCAACGGCATTACCCGTTGGAGTCAGTTTTTTGTATCATCTGATTCAGTACTTTGTTCTCTCTCTCTCTCGCATCCGTTTTATTAATTCTTCCGCATTCTATTTTTGTTCAATCTGATTTGATATGCGGGTTTGTTCTGAAATTTGCTTTTCTTGTCCAGTAGATCATTTCTGGATCTGGAGTGGTTGATGTTGCTAATGATGCTTCTACCTGTATTTCATCTCCATCGACGATGATTTCGAGGGGTATGCTGGTGTTGTGTAGTGGTATTGGCCTAGGGTTTTGCTCTAGGGTTTTTCTGTGGTTTCTGTTACCATGGGCTGTGGAGGATCCAAGGTCGACGAGCTTCAATTGGTAAATCTTTGCAGAGAGCGGAAGGAGTTGATCAAAGCCGCGTCTCGACACCGTTACGCTCTTGCCGCAGCTCACGTTACGTATTTTCAGTCCCTCAAAGACATTGGCGAAGCCATACGCAAATTTGTCGACGAAGAGATCGTGATCTCTGGTGTCGATTCATCATCATCCCATGGCTCTCCCGTCCTTACTCTGCCCTCAGATGAAGGAAAGGGGAAGAGGAAGAAACCGAAATCGGGTGAGAAACACGGAAACTCATCATCTTCGACCTCTATTTCACATTCCGTTTCGATTTCGCATGAGCACTCTCCTCAAGAGGACGAGATCGAAGGTTCTCACTTGCATATATCTTCTGGATCGGAGACTGAATCTCTTCACAACTCTTCGGGTCATATTCATATAGAGGATAGCCCAGAAGAAGATGGAGGTTATAGTCATAGCCATCCTCCTTATGCTTACCCACCAAGTGATTGGAATCCTCCGGTGAATACATACGCCTACTATATGCAGAGGTCAACCACTCCAGCGACGACTGTAACGTATGATGGGCCGGAAACACATACAGCTTCAGATGGGCCGTGGCCTGATCCGTCCTACAGTTATTCGGCATATCCCCAGTATGGAAATGGAGGTTTCTTTGGGTATTCAATGGGTTCACCACCGAATTATAACCCATATAATCAGCAACCGAGCCGCCCTGCTCCTCCACCGCCTCCGCCTTCTCCCCCGAAGGTCTCTACTTGGGATTTTATCAATGTTTTTGAGGGCTATGATTATGGTTACCCGGATTATAATTCGCAGAATAGATATGGGTATGGTTCTATTCAGAGCAGTCCTGATTCCAATGAAGTGAGGGAGAGGGAAGGAATACCTGAGTTGGAAGATGAAACAGAGCCCGAAACTCACGAGAGGAAGAAATTGAATGTGGAAACAGTGGATAAAAATATGAATTCAGGGGAGGGGACTTCAAATTTTGTTCCACCACGAAGTAGCGAGGACAGTTCGAATTCAGTGCCATTACAAAATAGTGGTAGCTCTGTGTTATCTAAAGAACAGGGAATAAATAACAGTCCCGATACAATTGTGTCGAAGAAGTTGGAAGAGGAGGAGCCTGTGGAGAAGAAAGAGGTGAGTTTCGAGATTGAGGAGACTTCGACGTTGGATATCGAATCTTCTAAGAAAAGTAATTTAGCCACATTCATTGCCCATGGTACAAGGGACATTCAGGAAGTTGTTAATGAAATTAAGGATGAATTTGAAGCTGCTTCTAGCTACGGGAAAGAGGTTGCAATGTTGCTTGAAGTGGGGAGTTTGCCTTATCGGTCTAAGATCACTGTACTTAAAGGTTGGGACTTAAGAACTGCTCTTCCAACTTTTTCTTCTTCAGATTATATCCTCAAAACATCTCTCTCTCTCATCTTTTAAAACGAACACTTTCCATAATTAATCTGCTAAATGCGCTTTTGTGGCCTCTTGATGTACCTAATAATGTAAGTCCAGTATTTATGGCGCATCACAATCTTGTGAGCTGGGTTGCACACAACTTGAACATTTTCTATTAAAGAAAAAGGAAAAAGAGATTAAAAAAAACTGAAATTAAGAGATTAAAAAAAACTGAAATTATCTTCATTTATGCATATATGAATATAATGTAATGCAGAGATGCTGCAACTAAAGAAAAAACAGTATGATAGCAAGTATTGTTATTTATGGCCTTTGGTATTCTAATCTTGTTCTTTGGGCTTACAACAAGTCAAAAGCTGTGAGTTTGAATCTTTTTGCTTGATTTGGGATTTGTCTGAAGTTGAGAAGTTTGATTCCAGAGTAACCTTGGGACTGAACTTCAAGAAGCTGCGCCAGACGCATTTGTAAAATATTATGGTTTTCTAAATACTTATAAGTTGTATAGTATTTATTTCCCACTGCTTTTATATTGGCGAATATTTGTTTTCCATTTCCTGATGTTCTTAAAATATGGTATACATAGAGAGGAGAAATTAGTTTGTGGTGTTATAAAGATCATGTTATTTTGCAGTTGTTCTTTCTCGGATCCTGTATTTGGTGGCCCCTTCCGCAGCATCCTCTCAGCCGCCACTGGTTTGGTTGGACTCTAAAACAGTAAAAATGGCAAAAGCGTACTCTGGGTCTGGCAGTTCTGGCAATGAGTTTAACTTGAAATCTGGGAATCTTTCAACTACGCTGGAGAAGCTTTATGCATGGGAGAAGAAACTGTACAAGGAAGTTAAGGTATTGATGCATATAAGCTTTGTGCTAAACTTTCTTCTTGATTATGGAGTAGATTTGAGAAGCTTTATTAGGGCAGTTGTTCTAGTGATCCTTGCCAATCGACTATAGTTTTGTTGATTCTTCATGCCTTTTAGTATGATGTTCTAAGCTTGGTGTAGGCTAGTTTTATAGCTTTTAGTTGTGGTGTTTGGATATAAATAACTTAGACTGGACTTCTTTTTTATTTTTGCTAGGATGAAGAAAAGTTACGTGTTATTTATGAAAAAATGTGCAAGAAGTTGAAAAGATTAGACGACCGTGGAGCTGATTCCAACAAAATTGATGCTACTCATGCCTCCATTAGAAAATTATCAACCAAGATCGACATCTGTATCAAAGCCGCTGATGCCATATCAAGCAGGATACATAAGTTACGGGATGAAGAATTGCAGCCTCAATTAACTGAACTGATTCACGGGTATTTAATTACTTCAGTTCTTGATTGCTCAATACTTTTTAAGTTTATCGTTGTAGTGATTTGTTAAAATAGATTTTATATCGTCATCTTTGGTCTTCATTGTTATTAAAGCCTCTTTGTTACATGCAGGTGGATGAAAATGTGGAGGTCTATTCTAAAATGCCACCAGAAACAATTTCAGGCAGTCATGGAGAGCAAGATTCGCTCGTTAAAAGCAAGAACTGGTTCTCGAAGAGATGAGAGTTTGAAAGCTACTCTGGATCTTGAAATGGAACTTCTCAATTGGTGCACAAGATTTAACAATTGGATTCGCACCCAAAAAGCTTACGTTGAATCCTTAAATGGATGGCTCCGACGATGCCTTAACAATGAACCTGAAGAAACCGCCGATGGGGTCGCTCCTTTTTCACCAGGTCGAATGGGAGCCCCGCCAATTTTCATAATTTGCAACGATTGGCACCAAGCTATGCTTGAAATCTCAGAAGATAAAGTGGTAGGCGCCATTCATGGTTTTGCTTTAAACTTGCATGAGTTATGGGAAAGGCAAGACGAGGAACAACGTCAGAGAATCAAAGCCAATTTTGTCTATAAGGATTTTGAAGAACACCTTAGAGCCTTAAAAATGGAGAGGATGATAGCACGTGACCAAGACGACGCATCGCAAAAAACTGCCCTGACTAAAGTTCCTTCTGAAAGTGGAGTTTCACCACCGGATGATCTGAAAGTTAATTTGGGTTCATTGAGGAAGAAGTTAGATGACGAGAGAGCAAAACACAAGGATGCCATCAAACTGGTTCATAACGCTGCTTCGAATAGTATACAGGCCGGCTTGGTTCCCATTTTCGAGGCTTTGGAAAAATTTAGTTCTGAGGTCATGAAGGCTCATGAACAAGTCAGGCTTTAAAACTCATGAAAGGCTAGTTCCTGAAATACAATTTGGCTCCAAGTATCCTCGTCGGATTCACTTACAGGTACATGGTCTACCACATTTTGCTCCGAATCGAGTTGCATGGGACTGGACTATAGCAGGCCGACTGCAATCGGGGGATACGCGACGACATACAACACTTGCACATCCTGAAAATCCTGGTATGAATTTATTTCAAATTCCCCTCCCATTCATGTACATATACAAGCCAATGAGATCACCTGATGTGCATGTATATTACTAGGCTGGCAGAAGGAAGCCATGGAAATGAAAAATGAAGAGAGAGAAGGTAGAAGTGAGAGTTTTGCAGAAGGAAGTTGGATTATAATTTTGAAGAGAAGTTAGATTATAGAGGTGTGTGGGATTTAATGATGGTGGTTGTTGTTGTGATTGATGCTTTGAAGAGCTGTGAAGATGGTGCTGAGGAGCTGAAAATTTGTTTTTGGTTGATTAATTTAGCAGCTGCATAACAGGAATGTTGTATAGAAATTCATTTATTGGAGAATTTGTTGTACAAGTTTACATTACATTAGGTCCTAGAATGTCCAGATGGAAGAACTAACCCAAATTTTGATCAGAAAAAACTAGAGGGCTGTTATTAGATTTTCTTTTTATTTTGTCTGGATCCAAGAACCAAATTTTTTACTTAATTGAAGGTGCTAGATTATGCTTATTTATTATTCTTTTTTTTTTATCTGTATTAGTTTACGTACCCTTCGACTAATTTCATAAGACAATCATTTGATCTTACAATATTTAGTATCGAGAGGCATGCCACCATCACATGAGGTTTGTTATGCCTAAAAAATTATTGATAATTAAAACGTTTTTGGTATTACAATTCAACGATTGAAACATGAGACTAAGATTAAAATCGATAAAGGGAGGTAATTAATGTTTTCTTTTAATTTTTTCTTCTTTTTTCTCTAAAGAAAGCTAGGTTGCCACGTGATTAATGACTAGTGAGCCATTGATAAAATTCGACACATGTTTCAACCATCAATAGGCTATTAAGCTTTCATATTAAAAATTAAAGAGGAAGAATAATTACAATTCTAGCGTAATTTATTTAAAGTTGCAAAAATACATCAATACAGTAGATAAGCCATTAATGCAGCCAAAATAAGTTATTAACGAATTTTTTTACTTAAAAATAAAAAATGTAGTCAATAAATGATATAATTGAAATTAGTAATAGAGTAAGATTATACTTAATCACGATTTATGTTTACAAACAGAACTATATAAAGCATGTAAGAGGTTATTTGGATAAAATAACTATACAGGTAAATATCTAGATTAATCACTGATTATTATTTTTGATTACGAGATTCGAATTCATGACCTTTTGAAATAAATATCAACTACAACTAAGTTAAATTCATAATTATTATCATTTAAGTTGGTTTATTGGTTCTAAAAAAATTATATATTCGTAATTATTTTAAAAAATTGACATATTTTTAAAAATCACATATTTGTGTATATAAATTAAATTATAAATGTATGCAGGTGCGGGTCCATGGACCATGTTTGTCTGAATTGGAGGGACATATGTAAATACGTACAAAAGCACATGTGAAGCACGTGGTTGCAAACTGCCTTATCCACATCCACGTAGCAGCGTACGGCCTCTCCCAACAGAGCCCCCGATTCTCTCTCTGCTCTCTACACTCAAATTCACTGAGACGAGCTCCGATCAGCGGCAATGGCCATGGCTATGGCGTCCTCCATTTCTCTCTGCTTCTTCACTCTTTTTGCTTTACATTCTTCATTCCTAATCCTCGCACATTCAGTCGCCGGAGCCTCCGAGCCCGAGGAGTTCGTCGTCGCTTTGGATCATTCTAATTTCACTGACTTCGTTAGCAAACTCGACTTCCTTATCGTCTCCTTCTACACTCCCAGGTATACTGATTCTTCTTCTGCTTAATTGATTTGCGTTTCTTTTCTCATTAATTTGTGTTCCTTGCTTGTTTCTTCTGCTATTTGTGTTTCTCTCCTAACATGAAGCATGCGAACCATTGGTTTCTTAATTTCTTTCTCCGTTTTCTTCGTATCTTGTTCGTTTTCCTTGTATTTTTTGGTAGATCTGTCCAGTTACCAAGTATCCGACCTTCTTTTTGTTTCCGCCTATTAGTTGTGGCGGTCAATTAAACTTTCACCGATTCTGCTATTGATAGTTATGTCCTCTCATTTCAGATGTGGACATTGTAAGAAGCTGGCACCGGAGGTGACGATTTATGTTCTTAATATCAGTAATTTGTAATCTGATTTTCGGATTTTGGACTGATTTTGACTCTCGAGGGTTTGGGTACCTTATCTGCTAGCTGACTGGGTTATTATGTATTGAAACATTTTGTAGTATGAGAAGTCTGCGAATATCCTCAGTAAACACAATCCTCCTTTGACTTTAGCAAAAGTTAACATTTTAGATGAAGCAAATACGGGGCTTGCTGGATCCAAAGGCGTCATTTCTATGAAGATTGTGAGAGATGGAGGTAAGGTTGTTCAAGAGTACAAGGGCCCTGAGGTTGCAGATGGTATTGTTGAATATGTGAAGAGACAGTATGGGCCTGCCTCTGTTGAAATAAACACTCTGGAGGCTGCCCAAAAGTTCATATCTGACAAGAAGATTGGTATTGTGAGTTTTGTATTTTCCTTTTCTGATTGCTTTCCTACTTGGTGAATCCGCCGGAATTTTTATGGTTTCTTTACTTGCAGGTTGGCATATTCCCTCAATTTTCTGGGGAGGAGTTTGACAACTATACCATCGTAGCCAAGAAATTGCGTCCTACGGAGGAGTTTTTTCATACTTCAGATGCCAAACTTCTTCCTCGTGGCGAATCGTCTGTCACTGGTCCCTTAGTGAGGCTGTTCAAGCCATTCGATGAGCTTTTTGTTGATACCCAGGTAATGGAGACTTCTCCATGTCTCTGGTTTCTTGGAAACCAATATTCCAACATCTCGCAATATGCTGCAAACTGGGATTCTAATGGAAGCTACATTTTCAGGATTTTGACGTGGATGCTCTTGAGAAATTTGTTGAAAAATCAATTGTACCAACTGTAACTGTCCTGGATGGCGACCCTAACAATCAGCGTCTAGTTAACAATTTCATGCTTAATGCCAATTCGAAGGTCAGAAGAAAAATATGAACTATTTCTTGGTTCATGTAGACGATTTAGTACAAGTAGAAAGATATGGAAGTTTTGATTGGATAAGTGAACCGGTTCTTTTTCTAAAATGGTCATCACCATTTGGAGAATATTCTAAAGTTCTTTTCTCATGGGTTATCTAATTAAAATTTCACTTCCAAATTTGTAGGTCATGTTGTTCATAAATTTTAGCAGTGAGATTGCAGCTTCCTTTAAATACAAGTACCATGAACTTGCTAAGCTGTACAAAGGAGATAGCTTCAGTTTTCTAATGGTTGATATTGATGCTGGTTCTCATGCTCTTAAGGTTCTTATTATCATTGTAACTTTGAAGTTTATTTATTCTGTATATGTTTTATTTGTTTGGTTATTCCCATTTAACATGTATGTTCAATAACTTTAATGTTCTTTGTTCTATTGTTTTGGGTAAATTATAGCAATTTGGAGTTAAGGATGATCAGTTACCTGCTATCCTCATACTGAATGTTAGAGTAAAGTATCTAAAGACCAATGTGGAACCTGATCAAATTTCTTCTTGGTTGAAGAAATATAAGGTGATACCTCTCCCTCAGTTGAAGTGTTTCGTTTCACTTCGGTTTTGAAGGCTAATTAATTCATATTTTGCTCTGATATTTTCTGGTGATTGAGTTCCATTATTGCAGAACGGGGAATTGCAACCATTCATAAAATCTGAACCTATACCAGAGCACAATGATGAACCCGTGAAAGTAGTGGTAGCTCACACATTTAATGACACAGTCATCAACTCGGGGAAGAATGGTATGTATGAACACATTCATTGGAAGATATGTGAATTAAAAAGGCTATTTAATGCTGTATTTTGATTCTAAATCACAGCAATTTAGCAATAACAAAATTGGTATTTAAATTGCTCGTAAATTGGTAAACTTGACTTCGTTGGAAATGTCATCTGTCGGTTCTGGTTAATGCTCTGTAGACAACATCCAAATGGAAGTGTTTATAGAGTGAAAGCAAGGATTGTTGAGAATTAGCGTATGAAATATAACCTATGAAATTGACTGAGATGACCATAAAATATAGAATTTGGTCATTACCTTGCTTTGTTATTCAACTTGTATTTATTAGTTGCATGACTACAATTTGCTGCAGTTCTGCTTGAGCTTTGTGCTCCTGTGAGTAAAAACTGCAAAGAGTTTGCTCCAACTCTGAATGGTGTTGCCATCTCATATAAAAGCGACCCGAATGTCGTAATTGCTACATTCGTAAGATACATTACGCTTTTTATTTTACTAAAAAAATTATTGTTGATTTGAAATACCTATGAGGATGCAATTGATTTGTAAATGCCTTCATTCAGAATCCTTTAGAAAATGACTTGGTACATGGTGAGTTTGAAATCTGGGGATTTCCCTCAGTTTACTTCAAGTCAGCTACTGGAAACATATTGCCATATGAAGGGTATGACACCAAGGAAGACATCACAGATTTCATCGAAAAGAATAGGTCGAAAGCTGATGATAAACATAACGATTCAAATTTGAAGGATGAGCTCTGAGGACGGTAAACTCTGCACGCTCACATTTTCTTTGGTATGTTTTTTTTTTTTTTTTAATGTCACAATAGTTATCAGAGTTCCTATTACAAATTTCTTTCCATTTTGTACAGAATGTTGAGTGCTTCGGAGGGAGCAGTTTTCATGTGATGCCTTCGCCTTCTCAGTTGAGCATGGAGATTTTTTCGGTCAGTTTATTTTCAGGCTTTGCTCCAATCAATAAGATGACTTGTTCGAACTTGAGCTGTTATTATAATAATAATTTCGATATGTTCAACATGGCAACCTCAATTTTTGTCCTCCGGAATTGCTCTTTTTCTAGAAGAAATGGAATGAAGTTGTGATACGAAGAGATATAGCCATTTAAAATGGGCAATTTTAAAAAATAGTCAAACAACTCCCCATTTTCAATAATAGTTATGTTAAAAACAGTAAAATCTCCTACGAAATTACCCACCTTGAAATGATTTTAAAATTAATATACTATTTCTCCTTTTTTAAAGGAGAATCCTACCTATGTTTTAGATTTTAATTTAATTCAAATGTTTTTATAATCTACCTATATTTTCTAATTCAAAATTTTCTTAACCAATTTTTAATAGGATTATACTAACAAAAATATTCATTAAATTAAAATCTAAAACAAAAATTTAAACAAGAAAATCATTATAAAAACTCATACTACGTAAACAATAAACAAAATAAGGTGAATGAAGGAACAAATATGGCATAAGTGAGCGGAGGAATAAATACGGTCGAAGGTGAACGGATGAACAAATACGATCGAAGGTGAACGGAGGAAAACAAAAACGGCGAAGGTGAACGGCGGAATAAATACGACCAAGATGAACGGCAGAAGAAAATAATTTGAAGAAATAAGGTGTATTTTTACTAAAATATAAAACAATCTACTAAAATATAAAACACTTTACCTCAAACCAAAAAATCAAACTCATCGTATAAGCCTCTCTCTCAAAGCGTTGCGTTTCCCATCGTTGTTCCTTAATTCCGACAAGTTCCATGATTCCTTGATTCCGTCAGTTTATTGCGATCCCTAACAAGATTTATCTCCCTCTCTTGATTTTTGTTTCCCATTGCCTAACAAGATTTATCTCCGATGTGATGTATCCTCCAATTTGGTTAGTATCTAGGAGAGATAAGGGAAATTAGATATTTTGTTTTTGAAAATAATAACCAAACAGAAAGGATACCCAATGTAAAAAACAAACCCGTAAAAATAGTTAAAAAATACTTTACAAATGGACATTTTTTATTATCAATGATTATTCGGCCATTCTTCAGAATAAATTGACACCTGCTATAAATTCTAAGTTCTAATTTGGACTGGTTCTAATTTCGAACGAGCCCATTTAATTTGGACTCATTCTAATTCCGAATGAGCCCAATTTTTCATATCGGCCCAAGAGGCTCAAAATTAAGTGGGTATCTATTAACTTTCTTAGATTTTCTCCTCCAAATCATCCAATATTAGATGGATATCGAAGGAACCAAGCCGGTATAGATTTTTGTTCTCTTTTTTTCTCTCTTTTTTTTTTTGGAAAAAAGAATATTTTAATAATTTTACAATAACAAAAAGTAAAAAGAGGTTGCAAATAAGAATTTTTTGGGAATGGTCAAAAATTGCAATTACCCAACCTATTTGCGCTTTCTCTCTTGTTATATATATATAGACACACATAGCTTCAAAATTTCAAACCAATACGTCTAAAAAAAAAGAAAAAAAGAAAAGAAAAGAAAAGGAAAGGGAAGAGCCTTATCTTTAAAGCTATTGACAATTATAAAAATCTTTTACATTCGTAAAATCAGAGCCATAAATACCAATATCTCATGTGTTGATTTAATTTAAAGTTTCAACCCCATGGAAGATAACAATGTCTTATATTTTGAATTACATTCAGAATCACTCGACCATAAATTGAACTGTTTGCAATACAAGCAAGCAATGCAATACCTGAATATAGGTATAACCAGAGCAAGAGGAAACGCAGAAATCAACACATTTCTCGGAAAATTCACATGCATCGTTTGTGTTCGTTATTTATACACAAGCATCAAGCGGCACGTAGAATGACCCGAAAAAAAAAACAAAAAATAATCTTTCTTTCTAAAGCCATACTGATTGTGATTGATATGTACAGGAGGATGTAGTAAACTGGTGCATCAGCCAGGAACAAAATAATCCATCTTCTCCACAGGCAAGTTGAGTTCTGATGTTTCCACCTGTGTCACCCAAAAAGTGTAAAAACCAATACAACAGATCCTCAGACTTGAGCTTCTAAAAGCAAAAGCAGCAATTACCTGTTCAAAAGGAACAAATATAAAAGGCGTGAGACCCCGCTTATGAGAAACTGCAGGCACATCTGGATTGTGAGTTTCATCGTCTCGCCACCTTTCCACTACGCCAAGGATGTCTTCTTCGGGATCTCTAACTTCGCTATTATCCATACCGCTAGTAACGAGCGTCAATAGATCCATTCGGTTATTAGCCCCCGTCGACGTTCCTCTTAGCCTATATGGCAAGCCAGATAAAGCAAAAACAAAACAAAAAATAATAATAATGTCAGCTAATTGTAGTAAGTAGGACACAATTTTAAAAAACCGAACAAGACTAGAACACACCTCAAGCGGATTCTGAGTACAGTAGGACGCAAGCCCGGGTACAAAACGGCTGCTTCAACCTGCAGTGATATGAATATAAATTCTGTATGTAAAAACTGAGAAAGAACGAACAGGTTGCACAAATAGCTAAAGCTTAAGAACCAATTCTCTCCCAATGCAAGCTTCAAAGAGGGTCCATGCACCATATAAACACAATCTACTGGCTAAAATCTGAAAAGAGTTTGTAATCTATGGTCCTCCTTTTGATAGTAATGAAGTGGTTTCTCATTCGAACAAAACATTCCGAAAATAAAACGATTTAGTTTTACCTTATCATCTGACAATGTATAGTGTCCACCAAATATACAGTCTGCTTTCGATGCACGGAAGTTCATGCACTTAGCCACATCCTTAATCTTCTGTGAAGAATTCTACAAGTAGCAGTTGAAAAGGAAATGGCAGCAATTAGAAAGGAACACAAATATTAATTATTTGTAAAGCAAGATAGATGATAGTTTATTAGCACCTTGTAGAGAAACCGCCCAGAAGGGAAAAATCTAATGTAACGGAAGTAGCAAACCTGCAGAGGTCGGGGAAAAGGGAAAAGGGAAAAGGGAAAAGTGCCACAATTTAGCAAAGAAAAAAGAATGGGATAAGAAAAACATTAGTTGGACTATAATTTTTAAAAATAATTGAGAACTACTAGATTGTGATTGATCTTAAAATAATTTCGGTCTTTTCATATCCTCAACCCATAATAAAAGGCCTGTGTGCCCCCGAGAGACGGTCCAGTTGGCAAGGAACTAGGGGTCTTTTGGTCATATGACTTAGAGGTCTCAAGTTCGAACCTTCTTGTGAGCTTAATACCAAAAACCTTTGATGTCTCTCAAGTGCCCAACTACCAGTTCTAAAAAAAAAAAAAGCGCCCATTACACTCACAAATACCCTTAAAGTAGCAGGCTGCAGGTTCACATAACAAAAATTAAATTTCGCTGGATTCACAATTCCCATATGCAGGAACATGTCAATTGGGGGTCAAATAGAATAGCAATTAGAAAAATCACCCTTAGAGCAAATCAATACTTAAACTACATTTATATTTCATAAACGCATGCTCCAACAAGTTATGTCTAGCTAATAAAATTCCTCTAATAAAGGCTTACAACTTAGTAATATTGATTGACAAATTACATCCCCTCCTAAAGAAAGAAAGGGGAAGAAAAAGATCATACCAGGTGAACTGGATTGGTAAGCCTCCACTCTGCAATCCCGGCACGTATATAAGTATTCCTGCTGACATAAAGACCTGAAGTTCATATGAAAAAATCAGATAGCGAGAAATCAGCAGTAAACATATTCCATAGACATCAAATGGGACAAACTCCAGAACAACAACAAAGACCTCTTATCCACAATTTTTCAAAATTTTCAATTCTCAATTTTCAACCCTAACTCTTCAGCTTTTTTGGTGCAGTGGTTTCAAGACTTTCAAGTCCAGCTACATGGTCGTGAGTTTAAATATCGAAGGCATAACTTTTCCATAACTCTTCTACATAGAAAATGTTGCAAGGTCAAGTAATAGTTTCTAATTCCAAATATGTTAAACAAATATTGATTGTTTTTCAGTACATGAAAAATACACAAGTAACAAAATATTGCAAACTGCTGGATCGCCATTTTGTCAGACATTTTCCATGGTACATATCGAATTCTAATTAAATTCAAATTCAATGGTAAAACAGAAATTAGTCAATTTCAAGAAGAAACAAGCCATTTAGGTCACTCATTTCCAAATTTTTGTGGAATTATTGATGTTCACATGGCATCTTAAGGAAGCATGATTATGCTTTCAATCTATGAGGAAAATGGATATTTGCCATCTGAAATACGAAACGATTATCATTTATCAGGTATGAGTCATGTATAATTCATACGAGTAGACCGAAGGAGGTAAATCACATGCTCAAAATCAATCCACAAGAATCCATATATTGCATAGTTCTCATTCTCACCATCGGTGCGGATTCGTGGCCGTAAAAGCCACATTTTTCTCCATGAACCATCATATGTGGACTGCAAAATCTTGTAATTTTCAACCACACCAAAAAGCTGTATAGAAAAGAACCCATGTTAAGTATCATGTTTAATATTTATAAGCTATATGTCAAGATGATTCCATCACTAACCCCACGACAAGTTCACCTGCCAAGCCTTCAAGCAAGCATTGCGCCAGAATACAGGATTACGAATGGTATATCTCCATTTTCGACAAATGCAGGATGCACGTCCCAGGTCATGAGGAGTCATTCTGGCAAAGACCTATTAAAGAAAAATGGAGCTTTATCTATAACTGATTTCGGAAGAAATAAAAAAGTTCGAAATAGGGCATTAATCAACACGAGGACCTTACCTCAAACAGTAATTCATCTGGTAATGAACGATGTATTAACGCTGGATCTACAAATGGCTTCCTACTCGAACTTCCGAACGGCGCAACAGGTCTAACGTTAACCCCGTAAAGATCTGAAATAGAACACCTGAAACAATAAGAACATATAAAAATCCATAATTCAGAAACTAAATTCTACAGGGGAGGGCAAAAAATGTCAAAATCTGGACTGTGGACTGACGAGGATTAGTGCCAAGGGGAAGTACCAAGCCAAGGCCTTTTAGTAATGAAGTACTGAACTGTCTTCAACCGCAAAGCTGATTCAAGTTCAACAGGGACCTTCAACGCAAAATCTGCAACAGAAAAGAAAAGTTGAACCTAGCAGAGTTTAACCCAATTTCAGATATTTGACCTACGAAATTCATCTAACGTTAAAAATATCCCTGACGAAGGTAAATTGTTAGGTCTACAAACTACGATACTCGCTCAAAGCTTGTTAATCTTTGCCCAGAGAAAATATTATGTAAAGAGTTCCTGATAAAAATTAGAACAGCTTATGGATTTCAGTTTTGAGTTCGTATCCAATCCAAGAAAAAGTAAACAGCAGAAATAAGGGAAAAAAAACAAAATCAAGGAGGGCGAAATCTAGAAATTCAACCCGATAAGAACTTGATCGGATTAACATCCCAATACAGAACAGAAAAAAAAAAAAAAAAAAGAATTACCTGAAGCCATGAGCGCGCAATGGAACAATTTTGAGTTTACTGCTCAAATTTCTCGGGAAAATTAAGAGGAAGAAACAGCATGGAGAGATCGGTACCGTTCTTCGACGGTACCAAAACCAAAACCCGACTTGCACAGAATTGGGAATCGGGGTCACATTGAGATTCTGACTCGCATTACCAATCAGAATAGACCACGTGGCCAAGACGTGCCATGTAATTTGACCACACGGTCCGAACCCAAACCATATTCATTCCTAAGTACAATAATTCAATGGGAAGAAAATACATTTCAAGATAAAAGAAAACGAAAAGAAAATTGAATTTTAAATTAACCGTTTCTATCGGTTGCATTTTCGCATGGAAATGAGAATCTCCACCTTCTGAGGAGGGATAAGATACCTCAAACCAATCAAAGTCAAACTAATAATATAAGAAATGAGATTGTGACTTTGTTTTGGTATATTAGCGTCAAACGGTCATCCTATCCATTAGATGAATAGGTACTTTCTCTTTAACGGCCACAATACAGTTATTGAGACAAAATCAACCTCCCACCGTAGAAATGAGATCTTGACTTATGTTTGGGTTCCCTCGATCATCATTTCCTTTCACCTAAACTAGACGAAAAGAGATGAACCTGCCTTTTTCTATTGAAACCCCAAAGTAGAGAGGGAGTTCCATGATAACCTAAACAACTCACTCTTTCTTAACTAGTGAAAGCGACTTGCGTTGGCTTTAATCTCTGGTAATTAATTAATGTTATTAATTAGTTTTTTTTAGTATAACATGTGGGGGTGGGGATCGAACTCACAACTTCTTAGTTGAAAATATAGGTCAATTATCGCTAAGTTACGTTCGATTTGACAATATTATTAATTAGTTAATAACTTTATATATTGTGATTAAAAAATGTTAATTAATTCAAATTCTCATATAACACATAATTGAGAAACAATGTCAATTTGAGAGAGGAAATTAGAGATGCAATAGTAATGATTTGATGACAATACAAAGTTCAATGGAATAGTTTTGTTTAAAGTGAAGTTGAGAAAGGGGTGGAAAAAAGGCTTAGAAAAAATCCACAACTACCCCTTACTTGGGGCATAGTTCATTACCAATTATCCGTGCTAACGATCCATTTACGGTCCTCTTGAAAGTGTTAAGGATCCCACATTAAATAACTACATTCAATAGACGATTCCCTCTTCTTGGTCTGCCCGGTCAAATCAGCTCTTTCCACAGTACCTAAGTAATGAAACAATATCAAATATTTATACCTAACATATTTCAATTGTCAACAGAGTTATCTACCCATGCATATGTACCTCTGGAAATCACTTTATCTACTTCTTTCTATAGAAAAAAAATTAAATTCTTTCATACGCTAATATACGTTTAATCTTTTCACTTTTTATCTCATCTTTCATTGAATAGTTTTTACAGCTCTATTTCTTTTACATTGTTTATTATTTTTTTCCAAAACTTATAAATACTTTTTACCATTTTGTGTATCGAAAATCACTCAAACATAGAAAGCAAAAGATATCTTTTCACCTTTTTTTCCCCTTTTTCCCTCTATATAATGCTCCACCGTTTTAGAGACTTCCCAATTCACTTGATAGTCTATACATGGGAATATTCTTAAACAAGACACTACGAAGGCTGAAAACATGGTAATTCTTTTAGTAACTCAACATTGAAGAGCATATATTATTTTTTTTTCCAAGGAGACAATAACTGATCTAGGGGTTTCAAATGATGGGCAATTTTTTTTTCCTTGATTGGAGCACATATATTTAGGTCAAAGTTAGTTAAACGCATTTGTCTTAGGGCAAGGCAACTTCCATCGCTGAACCAGAGCCGTGAAATCAGATAAGTTCAAGTTCTTCGTTGAGTTATTTGATTGCATGTTTTTCTGTTTATTTTTTCTTGATCAGAACACATTAATGTAACGTTGTTTTATGATGTATTGTTATATTTTTTTCTTGATTGAAAAATAAAAGGTTTTGCATTTTTATTATATTTAATATAACTTTTTTTTAGACATGGAAAAAGAAATAGAAGCAAAGATAAAGACGCTTGAAGAGTATGGGACGGCACGTTCTGATCTCCGAAGATCTGGGAGTATTGTTAAAAAAAATATATATTAATTTCATCCCAAAATGCCATAAATTCTGTTACAGAGTTCACGGGTCAAATGAACAATGTGGTCAAAGCCCTTGAGGCCCTGACTAACAGCATCAATGACATTCTGGGATGAAATTAATGTATTCCTTAATAGTACTCCCAGATCAATAAGATCAGAGCCCTCTCATTCGAGCTCCTAGAGAAGCTCTGGACAAATTTTCAGCAGTATTGTGGAT
Organism: Momordica charantia; assembly: GCF_001995035.1. The sequence continues at coordinate 1,479,318 of NW_019104488.1, forward strand.
TTCTTCGAGCCTCTTTACTCTTTTTTCTATTCCTTTTCGTACGTCTATAAACAAAATTATATTAAATATAATAAAAAGTAAAAAAAATATAACAATGTGAGAACTCACTAGTCTTCTTCTCAAGAATTTCTAGATCTTTTGTAACTTTCTCCATCTGAAAAAAAAATATATATATATATAACATTCGTACTTTGACCTAAATGTTTAAGGAGAAAAATACGCAAATGCGCTTAACCTTATATTCCCTTTTTTTCAATGCCAACTGGAAGGACCTTTTACAAACCCTTGCATTTTACTTGGGTTAGTGTCTCATTTGTTACACCTTTGTGTTATCTAATTAAAAGTTTTGGTTTCCTACTAATTTGAGAGAGTGCAGTGATCGTTGTGAGTCGATTCATGAGTAATATACATAGAGCTTTCGCGTCGCAGCTACGGAACTTTGCGTTGTTCAGGGATGGAAGGCGTTTTCAAAATGAGTGGAGAATCCCCTTGAATTGCTGATGTATTTATTATTCAATTACTCAATCCACTTGCTATTAAGAAGTGGGTTAAGAGCTTTATATAGGTATTTGGGCCTTTAACAGAATGTTAACTTGAGAGATAAAATAGTATTGAAAGTTTGAACATAAATATATTTTATCTACTACAAGCATTTACATATAACAATCTATGGAATAGAAATAGTTTTGTTATCCTTATTTTAAGTGAATCTTGAGAAAGGGATGGAAAAAAGTAGGCTTGGGAAAAGACCAATAAGGCAATAATTGTCGTACCTGGACAAAAAAAAATGTTGCCCTTTCAGCCATGCTTCTTGAAATACACACAATCCAAATGACCCCAATTTATGCTTCCTCTTTTTTGCTCTCTGCTCTCCTTTTTCTTCTGAGTCTTTGGCTAATGCTCCTTTTCTAGAGAAGGGAAAAAAAAGGAAGAGCTTTGGACTGTTTCTTCTTGATGTTGTTTGGAATCTATCTCGTGACGTCGGGGAATTAAGACGCCTTCGGATAGACCAATCAACTAGTATTCCTCATCACCACCATAGTCACCATATACATGACCATACTCTTCCTCGTTTTCGATATCATAATACTCGTTACCATAAGTTTCTGTGGGATCTTCATGTTCTGTGTCAACGTCCTCTTCTAACACCGCATGGGGATCATTGTCTTCGAGGTCCCTACAATGGCTTTGATCAAATGAACTATTCTCTTCGCAGTTCGAGGCTCCCTGCTTTTTGTTTGAACAAGATACAGGCTGCACATAAATTATTAGGCAGTTATAAGTAACCGTGTGACTGCGTACTAATCGAATTGATCACGATTTAGAAGGGTTRAAGTTATGTGTCCTTTTTTTCCACCTTTTCTTCGGGCATGGTTATTTACCAATTACCTGTACTAACAATCCATTTACAGTCACCTTGGAACGTGTGAATCCTAGGCTGAACTTAACCATACCAGAACATGAAAGAAGAAACAAATTGATAAACATACCATGTCAGAGAAGAGTTCATCCAACACATCGAAGTTGACTTTCGAACTAAGCCTCTGCAGAGAAAGGTTGTGGGATATAAGCCAATTACTAAATCGATGAAACACGGTCAAACAATCTAAGTTAGCATGCACAAAAACCATAAATTATGGAAATAAATCCCCACCCTCACCCCCACCCCCACCCCAAAACAATCAGGTGGATTACCTTAAATCTTAAAAAAGTTATTTGAGAAAAATAATAACAGAAAAGTGTTGGTCCAAGTGAATTGGAAAGTTATACACCTGAGGAATGTGAAGTWAAGGACTTGTTTGGTAACGTTTCCRTTTCTTGTTTCTCATTTCCAATTTTCTTTAAAAAAAATTTAAGCATTGTGCAACTAATTTTGTTTTTTGTTTCTCTTTTTTAGAAATATACACGAAATTTTGGAAACAACCCAAACAAGTTTTTTTTTTTTGTTTCCATTACCGATTTGTTCCAAAATATAAATGAAAAGATTGTTGTATCATACTCGAATTCATGGATGTTGGAGCCATGAATCATTTTTCTTTATTAAAAATGAAGAAAAATAAACAAAAAACAATATCGTTACCAATCAGACCCTAAGAAACTTAAACATTAAAATTGAGAATGGAACAGATTCAATGCGATAAATCACAATGTATTCATCAGTTTTTCCGCTGATATACCTTCTTGGTTAGCATTTCACGTGTAGCTTCTGTATCAGCTTCAGCAGGGGTATTGGTTGCAGCTTCCTTTTTTCTTTGCCTCTGCTTTCCAACAGTGTGAGAAAACATAAATCATACATTAAAATKCAAGTGAACTTCCTATCCAATATATTTTTCTTGGATAAGAAACTTCTTTTCTACAGTAGTTAAATACCTTCTTTGACTTTTTAACCACATGTGCAGCTCCAGCAACATCGCGACCTTGTTTCTTAGCTGCTTGTTCCTGAAACCATGAATAGCATTTCTTTGGAAATTAAATTATGACTGAAATGCAAAACACCTTTTTTAAATGYAACCATGAGTGAAGACTTTCTTTGAAACAATCAAAATGTTATTGTGAAGGTTAAGAAGCCTTTAACCTGAAGGTAGTCTTTGTTAATTTTCTCCCAAATAATCTTTTTATAACGTGCCTCCTTCTCATTATTTAGATAAAGATTCACCTGTAATTTGAGAAAAACTACAGTTAGAAAACTATGCCAACAAAAACAGAAATTCAAGAAACCAAAGGCTAAAGCAATTTAGTAGGGTACCTCACTTTCAAGAATATCGCCAATGTCCTCTGACTCGTCATCGGATGGAGAACTTTTATCCTTATRTTTGAAAAACATACTGAATAATGATGCATCTTTAGTCCTCATCTGTAAAGTATAAACAACAGCAACATTTACCAATATAAAAATTCAATCGGTTACAAATAGTTGGACAATGAAAGAAAAGACCACCATGACCATGAAAGTTATATATCTATAGAAGTTATGGACATTAATAGTCTAGTAATACAAGAAAACCTTTGGAAATTACAACTTCCAATTTCTCATTATCATCCCATGTTGCCTTCTCAAAGTAAGAGTGTGTTTGGGAATATGGTAGAATAAGTGATTTTGAAAAATAGATTTAAGTATAATTTATTTTTCAAAACCACCGTCAAAATGATACATTACCTTACAAATCAAATTAAAGTATTTTAAACTTTCCTAAAATCAATTTTTTAATTTGTCAAATGTTCTATTGATATCAATGAAAAGGGAAATGATTTTAGCCACTCCTAACACACCCTAAAAATGGGAAATGATTTTAGCCACTCCTAACACACCCTAAAAATTAAGTACAACAAAACACGTACATCATCTAAAAAAAATGAAAAAACAGACACAGTTGGTAAAAGATACAGTAACAATGACTATTGACTACGAKCTTCTAAATTCAACACTAATGCTAATACCTCGTCAACATTTTTTGAGCAGCAACTTTAGAGAATATAAGAGAATTATACTGACTATCAGTTTCCGAAATCTCCTTCTCAAAATTAAATTTGTTATTTCAATGTACAAATGCAACGTACAGAACAAGACCACAGCCTAACAGCCAGATTGTTTAATTCACTCGTTACAGAAAAGCAAACAACCGCAGAAGAATCGGCTTCACCAGAAACACTACGCATCAAATGCATTCGTTCATTATTGGCTAACCTACATAATTGAACCTAAATATGTTCCAATTACTGAGAAAGGAAAATAAAATAAGCAGAAAGATCCCAAAACAATCTATCCAAAGTTTATATGTATCATTATAGATCATAAACATATTATGATTACATGATAAGATACTTACGATATAGATCAACAGCCAAAATCTGAAGAATGCGATCTACTCACTCGCCGTGATGAAGAAAAAGCTCCCGGTGAGAGAAAATAAAMACTGGTTTCGCCGGCCAGTGATGGAACGAACTCAACGAAGTAAAAAATATTGAAAAGAAATTGGAATCTCGMCGACCATCGGTTACCTTGCCTTGCCGCCTAAAACAAAAGCATTTTAGCTTATATATCGTGTGGGGGAGAAGGGAGAAAAATGGGCTGGACCTTCATCTCTGAGATGGCCCAGTAATAGAGGCTCGAGGTAAATGAAACGGCCCATTGGATTTTATTTCCGAAAATGAACCGGCCCATTCTTATTGGTGGGCTTTACAAACTCGGAACACCTCCATCACAAATTCGGGCCTCTTAGTATCAATATTTCACAAATTACTTTACTATAAATAGTTAGAGCTTCTAGATCTCTTACCCCTGTGTTTTACTAAAACAAATTCTTTTATGGGTGATTTTACAATTTTACGCTTTATTTATTCATTTATATTTCTAACAAGTTCTTTTTTAATAAAAATATTATACTAACTTTTATTAGTTAATAATAATGTGATTTTATTATATAACATTACAATTTTTATTTAATTTTTCTTTGTTATTATTAATTAGTATAAAAAATTGCTAAAATATAATTCATCGTTATTAAATATTTAAAACAAAATAATAATATTTTATTAATAAGAGTCCTTCTAATAAAAAATATATTAAAAGCTGAGTGCCAGCCAATTAGTTATTTATAACTTATAAGCCTTGTCTACATAATTTTTAATTTTATAGGTTTGAATTTCATTGGGATACTTCAACTTTTATTTTATATTTTTAGTTATAAATCATACATTTTGAGTCTATAGTCAAATTTGCAAAGATCGCCCTTAATCAGTGAGAAAAAACTCGTACTTGGTTGTTTGGTTTAATTTAATTGGTTAGCTTATATTTTACCTGACATTCAATGARTAATTAAGTAGAAAAAACTGAACCACAAAAATAGTAAATTGAAATACTCTATAGATTGTTAATTTTTTTAACCATCGTGACTTTGGCCCATTAGTCTACAGGATCTAAGATAAAAGGGTAAAGAATTTCAAGATAATGAGTTCAAATCATGGTAGTCACACCTTACCCATCTCTGAAAAAAGAAAAAAGATAATAAGATATTTCGAGCTCCTAAAATTGAAKGGAGGTTCGGACTTTGTTACATAAATAAGTATGTCTTACCAAAGTAACCCYTCTAATTATATGGAAGGGTCTGCTCAAAAATCATTTTGATCCTAAATCTTATATGTATAATCGTACAAATGATCAAACTCTGATATGCGAAGTTCAGATCGGTCATATCGAAGTACTCATACCTGCAAAACAAAGTCAGTACTATGACGCTCTAATCTATACACAATCCAACCTGTATTCGAGAGAATATATTTCGCTATATGAGAGGCGAGGCACTCTATTTATAAAAGCGAGCTCCCGATAACCTAGRAATGAATTATCTYGTAGAAAAATATGTTTTCCATCTATGCTCMTTTTGTTATTCTTTAACATCGACTTGTAGCTATCGTAGGTCAGTTAGACTGTATAAGACGTAGTAACTCGGATGCACAATATCAAGTAGATGAAACTTAACCTTGTCGAATCCTCTTCAATCAGTCATTTTAATTGCCATGGTAGCTTATTCCAAATGTTTCACTGATAAACAACCCCAACAATATATTTTGGTACTTTTTTTGTAATTTAGCCTTAGATTTATATTTATAGCAAGTTTTCTTTCTACAATTTGTTAAACTACCAAATTCCGTCTTCCATTGAATTTAGACTTAATAACAAGCAAAAAGTCAATATTTTCCAACGAATTGAGACTTGAAATAAACAATACGTGCCAATACATTCCAAGGCATTAGCATATAATAATTGATACAATATATAAAATCACAATATGTGGTGTGCACGATCATCCCCATGGAAAACAACCCCTATAAAAAACCAGAGAACCCATAGCCATAGCCAAAAAAATGGCGATTTCTTCGGCCAGGCCCAAGATCAGAACAAGGCCCACCAACAACAACAAGCAATCCAATAAATCAGTTAACGAACAAACAAAGCGCCTCTCTCATTACGGCACCGTTTTGCTAAAACTAATCGTGTTTCGGATCCCGGCCGCCGCCGTTTTCCTGATACTGCTCGTGTTCCTGTGGTCGTCTTCAACCACCGTAATTTCCGGAAGCTTCGTTCACCTCTGCGTTTCCTCCCGAAAGCTCACTAATAATCTCTATTGCCTCTCCGCCGGCGAGCGCCCCAATTTTGAAATTCCCAATAATATCCGACCAATAAATTCCACTTCCGTTAATGTTGAAGTTTCTGAAGCTAATTCGGAGCCGATGCCTTCCGATTCCGATGAGATTGGGAAGGCGATGGAGGCGGTTGAAGAGCAATTACGGCGGCAGCGGTCATGGATGTGGGTGTCGCCGGGGAATAATAATAATGTGAAGGGGACGGCGGCGGAGTGCGGCGGAAGAGGGATCTACGTGTATGAAGCTCCGGCGAAGTTTAACAGAGATTTGGTGGCGCAGTGCGGGGAGATGGTGACGTGGATGGATCTGTGCAGATATTTGAGTAACGAGGGATTGGGAGAGCCGATTCCGGAGCTTGGGAAAGGATGGCATCATACTCATCAGTACGCGCTCGAGCCCATATTCCATTCCAGGTAAGCTATAAAAAAATTATATATAATATATATTTCTTTCATTTTTGTTCTTATTGGTCAGTAATTTAATAGTTTAATATGATATTAGTTTTTTTATTTATGGTTTAATCAATCTAAATTATAATTAATAGCTAACATGAGCATAATCTACATGTTTTATACACAATTTTAGAGGTTGAGATATCATTTTTTAATTAGGAAACAAGTTTGTGCAAGACTAATTAATTGATTAAGTTTTGTTTTTTTAAACTATTATTGTTTTCTAATGGTTGAAGATATTGTAATTGGTTGGATTTATACATTTTTGTCATGTTTGAGTTTTTTGAGTTTTTTTTAAGGAAAAAACTTTTAAAGTTAAAAATAAAACTTACTCCTTAAACACCATTAAATATTTGACCCTTCATTATATTTATATTAGAGTTAAGTTTTTTCTTCTTTTTTTTTTTTTAATATTTTGATTTTGTGGACTAAGTTCTTTTATTAAGTTTGAAGTATATTTATTGTTCGTTTTTTATATTTTTATATGACAAAGTATTTTTTGTTAGTGGTGCATTTTATTGGTCGACTCATAAAGTAAATATTATTTTGAAGTACCAATTATCTCACTAAAAAATTTAACTTTTTCTCAAAATTTAACCTACTAATTGTTTTAGAATAAGTTTATCCATCAACACTCATCTTCCTTGACTGGTATTAAAAGATTAACAACTCTTTATTTTTTAAAAATATAAAAAATATATATTATTTTATAATTTCAATTATTTTATTTGTCAAATATTTAAATGATGGTAGAGATGAGTGCTATACATGTAGGGTATTATTCATCTTTTTATATCTTGACCTTCTATTTCTTGAGTTGAGGAAATTAGAAAAAGAAAAAAATAATAACACGAATTCTCCTTTATTGGGATTCCAGAGTTATGAAGCATCCTTGTAGGGTTTACAAGCAAGAGGAAGCCAAGCTTTTCTACGTGCCATACTACGGCGGACTAGACATTCTCCGATGGCACTTCAAGAACGTATCCAACGCCGTCAAGGACTCGCTGGGCTCAGAACTCGTACAGTGGCTCGCCACTCAAAACCCGTGGCTCAAAAACTCCGGCCAAGATCACGTCTTCGTTTTGGGCAAAATCTCATGGGATTTCCGAAGAAACGCCGCCAATAATAATCTCTCATGGGGAACCAATTTTCTAGATCTCCCCCAATTGCAAAACTCAATCAAACTCTTAATCGAGCGACAACCCTGGCACGAAAACGACATCGGAATCCCCCATCCGACATTCTTCCACCCCCACTCCGACGACGACGTTTTCGCATGGCAATCGAAAGCTCTAAAATCGGAGAGAAAATATCTCGTCGGTTTCGCCGGAGCCGCCCGTCCCGACGCGCCGGACAATGTAAGGTCAATTATAATCGACCAATGCGCCACGTCACCACCGGGGCTCTGCCGGCACGTGGACTGCACGTGCGGAGACTGCGAGCGACCGGAGGCGGTGGTGAAGCTGTTTTTGGAGTCGGAATTTTGCCTGCAGCCTCCCGGAGACAGCCCGACGAGGAAATCGGTGTTCGATTCGCTGGTTTCGGGTTGTATTCCGGTGTTTTTCGACCCGTTTACGGCGTATTATCAGTACCCGTGGCATCTGCCGGAGGATCATAGCAAGTACTCGGTGATGATTGATAAGAAGGAGTTGGAGAGGAGCAGTGGATCGGAAAATGTGGTGAGGAAATTGATGGGGATTTCTCCACGTGAAAAAGATGAAATGAGAAGCTATATTGTTTATGAACTGATGCCTGGGTTGGTTTATGGAGATTCCAATAATGAGATGGAGAGGTTTCAAGATGCTTATGATATAGCCATTAATAATTTGCTTCAAAGGGTTTCAACGTTGTAATTAATGGTTGTAGTTTGTTAGGTTTTATTTTTCCCCTTGAAGAAAGGGAGAGATTAGAACACATATTTTGTGAGTTTTTCGGTACAATAATAGGTAGGGGTGAGGGCAACTTTTTTATTAATAATATATTGGAGATATATGCCTTAATCAAACCTAATCAATTGAGGTTTGATTACTAGTTATTAATATTCTCCATAGCAATGTATAGTTGTATTTTATATATATTGTGTATTTAAAAGACAAAAATTTAGAAAACATATATTTAATGAAAGGGGTAGATTTTAAAAAATTTATTTGAGTTGCTATTTCAAAGTCAAACAACGTGGTAAAACATGAATGTTAATAGTTTGAGAACTACTTTTTCAACATCAATCAAACATATAGTACAAATTTGGTAGGAAAAAAAAGTATAGACATAATGTAATAATTTGATGGTAATAAAATTAGTTAGCCAATAATCTCTATTATTAGCCTATGGATTAAGGGTTGGCACGCGTGTTATCATAATATACTTATTGATATCAAGTAATCATGCTAAAGTAAAATTAAATAATTAAAAAATGTCACATCAATTAATAAAATTCTTATATTTGTTTTTAAATAAAAGGTATTAGTAATATAAATAAAAAATAATTAAAATATGAAATAATTAATTAACAAATGATGGGACTCATTGATAGATGAAATAGAAATGGTAAAAATGTAAAGAATGAGAATGAGATCGAAGAAGTTAGAGAAAAGAGAAATGGAATTAGTTGTGACATAATAAGGTTTTAGAAACATCCCACAAATTAATTTCATTATTATAATTTAGTAAATGAAAAATTTGATTAACTGGAAAAAAAGTGGGGGAAAAGAAAAGTAGCTTACCCAATACGCAGACGCGTAGTTCACACGCATTCGGTGGCCTTTAAAAGGGTCAGTTCGCGCTCTTTTAGCGCAACGAACTTCATCATCCATCTGCTTCAGTCGAAAGAACTCACTACCAGAGCACTGCTCGCTCCTCCCTCTATTCTTCAACCATATGCTTCATCAATTTTCCCTATGGTTTTCAATTATCATCACGATTCACGATTAGGGTTGGCTTTCCAATTCATCATCCATCTCTGCTTCTGCCTTTACCAGAACCAATTTCAATTTTCATCCACCCGCTTCTGTCAAAACCAGTACCATTGCTCGCGACCCTCTCCCCCTTCATCCATCTGCTTAGGGTTTCCAATTCATGCTCGAATCCAGACTAGGGTTTTGCCCTCTGGCCTTAGCAGGTGGACGCGCGGCAACTTATCTTCGAAATCGGCACTACATTGGCCAAACACACTCGCCTAACCAACGATTTCATTGTCAAATCCAACCGGGTAACTTTTCTACCTTGAGTTTTTCTTACTACATTTTTACGAAGAACGAAGGCGTTTTTATGGGGTTTCGTTTCAATTTCGGGGTGAAAAATTTTCGGCGCAGTCTATATATTGCTAATTATCACCAATTAGGAATGCGAGGAGCGGAGACAGCTTTTGTTCATTCTCATGCGTTACTTTAATAATTCTGGTTATGTTTCATAGATTGTTTTAAAAAATTACACAAAGAAGTTTTCAGTTCCTCTGTTGTATTTTGTATTTCATACATAAGAACTCTGTTCAGGAGATTTTGTTAATTAATTATAATGAAATAATGGATCAGTTCCTGCGTGTTGGTCTTATTATTGATAAAACTCCAAGTCTCTTTCTGTTTAGGGCCAATTCAAGAACCACCATGCTATGTTGTTCTGCTCTACAATTTCTTTTTGCCTGTAAATGGTTTTTTTTTTTCACAGTTGTTTTATGTGCTACTACTTACTTGATATTTCATCTTTCTATTGCAGCAAGTCATAGATGCTTTAGCGTGCTTGGAACAGTCTTATAGTTATGCTTGAGTTGCTGCAAGGATGTCAGAATCAGCTAAAATATTGGTGAGTTCTTGTAAGCCTCTAAGGAAATCTAGAATTAATGGTCGGTGTGAGACTTCTATTAGCTATATGTGCCAGTAACATTTTGCGAGTCATGGTCCCAGAACTACTTTTTGAGAACAAGTATTTAAAGGTAACAAATGATTTATTTTGATGAAATGTATATTCATCACATGGCGACTACTCTCCCCACTATACCCAGGTTCATCTTTATGTTTACTATGCAATTTATCCATTTTTTTTAAATGATCTTTTAAAATTATTTTCACTCAAAAGGTCAAAATACTAGAGACAGTGGTCGGACGTAAATATCATTATAATGCTTGATATTGGATGCAACGCCTTGGTATTGGAGATGTTTAATACATCTTTCTCCACTTTGAGGTCAATACCCCTTATCGGTATGTTTAATAAATTTTACAAAATTTCCTTTTATGCCAATTTTTTAAATTCTCTTTTTTGTAAATTATGTTCTAAATTCAAGGCAACGACCCCTAGGACTAGTTTGAGTTTGTCTTTTAAGTTTTCACTTGTGATACCCTTCCCACGGTAGCTACAACGCACATGAATATTTACTACTGAAAATTGAAGCTCATATTGATCATTTAAGACATAAAACGGCAAATGAAAGGTGAGCTACCACTTGTCCTTCACGTTTTTGAGATATCAGATGGTTTGGTAGACAACTTATTTTGGCCTTTAGTCAAATCAATACTGTTAAGACCACATACATGCTATGTGAAACATTTTCTTTTATTTTATGCAACTAATGGCAAATTTAAGTGTTATATTCTTGCGTCTTTTGTAAATAATGCCTTAGACCAATGCCCTTGTAATGCTAGACATTTGGACAGGAAAAGTGAAGAAGCTTCATGATTTTTGTTTGATTTGATCCAAGTAAGAGTTCATATAATTTTCATTCTCTGTTACGGTATAAGTCTGACCATGGTCTACTTCTACTTTTCTTAGTGGAACTCTGGAATGTACTATTATCAAAGGTTGGACTTCTATGATTGATGTTAGCCAGTTGACAAATATATATAATTATCAGAGAGAGGTGGTGGGTGGAAATACACAAATAAGATTGATTTCTGCATGGAGGTATGCAACAATATCGCAACATACTATACTTCCTTAGTTCAATTCTTAAACCCTTTGTTCTTATAGGGTAAGACCTACAGAAGTATTTGGATTTAACTTCACAGAAGTAAGTGTCGGGTTGGTGTTTTCATGTAACCATTCAATCTTTTACTGGTATCTATTGGAGTTTAATTGTGTTTTGACTTTCGACATTTCTATTATGATGATATGATTTTTTGGATCATTGCACATTCTTGTACTTACTACTGCCTTTTTCCTAGTTCCCTCTTTCCAGTCCAGAAATGGATCATCTGACGTGGAAGAAAATATACATATATTTACAAAGCTATATATGGCAGGAAAGGAAATATAGTCCTCATCTTTGGACTGGACAGACAGGTAACTTGTGTTGTTATTAAAATAAATTGTTAGTGGTACTGCTTGAGAAGATAGGAGCACAATACCACCTTACCTCATACTCCTCTGTCCTATGTTACAATGAGGATAAATGAAGGAAAATACTAAATACTAATAAGATGTGGCACAAAAAAATGTACCTTGAATAATTTTGATTGTCCACAGTTTGCTATCATCAGTTCAATGTCATCTTCTAGCTCCTCGATAACAATTAGTTGAGGACAGAATGGCCTTGGCTGAATTGTTTTCATATATCCTCTGTTTTACACATTGACATTTATTTGTCATGTTCCGTTCTTGTGGAGACAGTCTCCTAGCCACATAGAGTATATAAACTTAGACTTCGATTACAGCATTTGTCTCTTTTTCATTATTTCAATGAAAAGTTTCGTTACAAAAAAAGAGAGAGAGGAAGTTTTTCTGTTCTGGGCTGCAAACTTTTCAAACTCATGAACCAGATGCCTCTTTAAGGGATTTTTCTTCTTTCAATTGCCTTCTTTCTTCACCCTGAACCTTTCTTTCACCATTTTCCTTCTTGCACCCGATTACTTTCTCTACGTGCAGTTTTTTGATTATGCAAGTTTCACGCTTCATTCGAGCGACACCTCTTGTCCCCTCTTTCTCGAGGGATCAATAAACTTCTTGCTTTGAAATGCATTTGAAAATGCTTGTTTGGCACTATTGATTTAGAACATTGAAGTTGATGATAATGGAACTGAGTGCGTAATATCATGAGTTGGCTAGTGGTCAATAAAAACTTAGGGCTTATGAGAAATGGGTTCAATTCAAATCATGGTGGCCACCTACGGAAGATTTATACCCTACGAGTTACCTTAGCAACCAAATATAGTAGGATCGGGTAGTTGTCTTGTAACATTAGTGGAGGTGCGTTAAAGCTATCCCGAACACTCGAATATAAAAAAATGTAACTGAATGCGTGGAAATTGGTTGAGATGTACATGAAAATGGCTATAATCATGCTGCAAAGCTGAAAAATGTCAATCATTTGCCTTGAAAACTTGCAGAATATAGTAAATAACGATATTTTGTAACAAATTGCAACTCATTTGCTTCAACTTGTGATGATACTACACAAAAATTCTAGTATTTTCTGTGGTCTGCAGATGAATCTTTCTATTTAATCTTATCTCACACACCTTTCCATGGAAAAAAAATTTATCATCTTGTAGGTGAGAACTGACCCTTGCCGGTGCAAATTTCCGCATTACTGCCATTCTCAGAGATAAATGAAAAGGCTTAACCGTAGAATTGGTAGCAGTTTTCATTTTTCTTTATTTATCCATCATATTATTGCATATGGTTCTGTAATCTAAGATTTTATAGAGTTGTCTTGGTAAAAAATAAAAATAAAAATCAGAGTATATTTTTGTTATTTTGTTGGATATCATTCTAATGTGAAGAAAGTAATGTGAAGAAAGTAATCTCATAGAATTTATTTAACTCAGCTAGTTAAAGGCCTTTATTTTCAACTATAAATTTGAATCTCCACTATAATGTGTTGTATTGTACTAAAAAAAATTATTTAATATATTTTTAGTGATGGTTTGCAAAATTCTGTGAAGAATGGTGGGATTTTTTTTTACTTATTTTTAAAATATTACTTCTATAAAACTCTCTTTGAAGAGATGATCTAGTCATGTGGTGATGCATGTTGTCTCTGGATGACATGTAGCTAAGTGTTCTTTTTCCCCTAAATTAAGAGACCACCACCCATGCTTGGGCCACATAGTGAAACAAACAATTAAAAAAATTGTTTTTGTTTTTAAGAAAGCATATTTTAAATTAAATTTATTAAAAAATCTAACAAAATCTTAAAAAATCCAATTAAAAAAAGTTGATTTAACTAATTAAACATTTAAAGTTTAAACTGAATCTAATTTTAAAAAGTTAGATCATATGCTACCTTGGATTCTTGGCTTTCCAACCTTTGCTTGTTCCATGGCATTCATCGCAATCCAATAAAGTGTCGAGTCATTGATTTCTAACTCACCAAATTATTCACGACTTGTTCCCCTCACCAATTGAAATTTGGTTTTAGAAATTTTTTAGAACTATTTCTAATGATTGGAGACCAAAATTGTTACTTTTTGAAACTCATGAATTAAATAAAAACCTATTTTAAAATTCAGGACTTGTATTTTACCACATTTTATATTATACCTAAATTATCTTTTTCCTTACCTATTTTTATTTTTAATTTTATTTCATCTCATGTTACTCTTAAGCGCTGCATTTGTATCAAATTTTAAAAAAAGTTACTAAGACTATATAAATATATCTAAATATATGTTACTCAAACCACTATAAACTTTTTTCATTCTTCTCTATGCTCTATAGTTATATTAAATTTTTTTCATCAAATCTTACCATAGACAAAAGGTATTTTTTTCCATCAAATTTTAATATGATGAGCAAAAGTGAGGTTCATCTCTCCAATGTGGATTCTACCTCTCTAAATAAACTTAGAAATCTCATCTTGTACCTAAAATAATTAGGTTCTTCCTCTCATTAGTGGTTTTGATTATCTTATTTCTGTGATTAGTGTTAAAAAACGAGGTTCTTCCTCTCATCAGTGTTTTTATTTATTTATTTTATACATTGTTGTTTCTTTTTATGGCCATCATTCAATTTATTAATAAGAGGGAAGTACAGAAAAAATATATTTATTTTGTATCTTTCAAAAAATTAAAGAGCGGTCGAACCACATTAATATTACCCCATATATTATACATATTTAACCAGCCCGATTCAGTCTTTTTTCCCCCACATAACAGAACGGCCGGTTTTTAATCAGTCGCTTACCCAATACGACGCGTAGTTCACACGCGCTCCGTGGGCGGTAGTCTAAAGGCAAAACTAGTTCGCGCGCCATTATCAGAATTTCGCTCTCTTCAGTCGAAACCAGACCATTGCTCGCTAGTCCTGCTCCCTCCCTCCCTCCCTCTCTTCATCTTCATCCGTCTGCTTCTGCTTAGGGTTTCCAGTTCATGCTCCCCAATTCCGATTAGGGTTTCGCATTTTCCCCTTCGCAGATGGACGAGTCTTCGCTGCAAGTTATCTTCGACGTCGGCACTAAATTGAGCAAACACAATCGCTCAACCAAGGATTACATCGTCAAATCCCTTCGGGTAATTTTTCTGCCTTGAATTTTCTTTGCATTTCCGTTTCCGAATTTCTCTTCAAGAAGTTTGACTACACTGTCGTTGGGAGTGTTCTCATTTGCTCTCTGTAGACCGAGTAAGACGTCGACTATAGTTTTCGTTCATATATATTCGCTTCTAATATTAAGTTGATACATGATGAAATCGTTGACGAAGATCGAATGGGTTTTCACGGGGTTTAGTTTAAATTTCCCGGCGATAAGTTTTCAGCGTAGTATTTGTTAATTATCTCCAATTAAGAATGTGAGGAGGCAGCTTCTGTTCATACTCTAATGACGAATGTGTCTAGTAGTTAGTTGCAGTCGATTTGCACTTTGGACTCGGACATTCCAGCACGTGTGAGACTTGTAAAACATCACTTTATTTTATTTTATCTCATCTCTATCGCTCAACCTCTCTCTGCATCCACAACTAATAATCTCAATATCAAACACTTGAAAGTGTTCACCTCCAATTTATCATCTACACGTATGGTTAAGTTTGAAAATATTTGCATCGTTAATGATTTTGATCATAAAGCCTTCTGGGGAACATATGTTACTCTAATAACTCTGAAGCTGAGGCACTTAACATGTTCCATAGAGCGTTTTAAAAAATCACACAAAAAATTTGTTAGTTCCTCTGTTGTATTTAATATTTCATACATATATCTATTTTGTTAATTCATTAGAATGAAAATAATTCACCAGTTTCCGTTTGGTCTTATTGATAAAACTCCGAGTCTCCTTTTTTGTTTCTACGGTTTTTTTATTGCCTGTAAATGGTCATTTTATTAAACAGTTGTTTTTTGCGTTGCTTGGTCTTTCATTTTTTCATTGCAGCAAGTCATAGATGCTTTTGCATGCTTGGAACAGTCTTACACTCCAGATGCTACAGGGAAGTCAGAACCGGCTAAAATATTAGAGAGTTCTACAAAGCCTCTAAGGAAATCTATAATTAATGGTCTTCTACGGAATAGAGATAAAGATGTGAGACTTCTATTAGCTATATGTGTTGGTGAACTTTTTCGAGTCATGGCCCCAGAACCACCTTTTGAAGACAAGTATCTAAGGGTAACGAATTACTTCTTGATGAAATGTATATTCATTATATAGCGACAATTGTATAAAAATTCATCTTTATGTTTACTATGATATTTATCCCATCTCTTTATTTCTTTAGGACGTTTTTAAACTTCTTTTGAGCCCTTTTTACGAGCTAGCAGATACAACCAGTCCACTTTTCACTCACAGGGTCAAAATACTAGAGACAGTGGCCCGATGTAAATGTTGTGTGATAATGCTTGACATTGGATGCAACGACTTGGTGTTGGAGATGTTTAATACATTTTTCTCTATTTTGAGGTCAATACTCTTATCTTGAACTTCTCCATCTTTGTACTTGTACTCTATTGTTTAATAAATTTTACAAATTTCCTGTTATGCCAATTTGTTAAACTACTCCTTTTTGTAAATTAAGTTTTAAATCTAAGGGAGGACAACCCTCCAAGTGGTTCGTCTTTTTACAACCTGAGGCATTAAATTTCCCAAATATTATCCTTAATACTTACAATTTTAATACGTCAGTTTTGTTGCGAGTAAAAGTTGGACTGTATATTGGGATATTTATAGTTTTGTAGAGGAAGAACTTAATTTATTCTGCTATCATAAAAAATTCAGAAAGGTTCATTTTACGCTTTGTTGTAAGCCTACACAACATTCCTTTGAGGTAATGGATTCATGTTGGGGAGTGTTCAATATAGTTCCATTTCTAGCCCTCAACTAAAATGTCTATAATATACCTTTTTTCTCGCTCATTCTTTTTATACATGTAAGCTTGAAATGGAGAAAGAAGTATTACTTGACAATATGTATGTTTCAATCGTATGTTAATGTGTTTAGTATAATAATTTCAACCTTTTTGAATTGTTTCATATTTACAATAGCTCTTTCTTTTCCATAGAGACTATCACGAGGATGGTGTGGTAAAAAACATTGTGTCAATAATGACTCATATTCTAAGCGAGGATCCCTCTCTACCGCTTGTAGATGTCGTTTTGCATAATCTTGTAAAGGAGGAAAAGGTCAGAATCATTAATTGATGTTTTTTCCCTACTTTTTGGAGGGATCAGAAATATTATTTATTGAGAAATTTATCAACTAGATAAATTTTTTGGTCATTTTTATTATGCTACCTAGCGATAACAATCTTGTTGAATGATGGTGCATTGTATAGGTAGCCGATTTTGCGAGATATGGAAAATTTCATGTTATTTTATTAATAATAAATCTAATTTTTACAAAAGGCAACCCAAGCATCTTATATATTGGCTAGGTTGAAAGCTAAAGGAAGGAACTACACGAGGAAAATAACCATTAATCTAAGGTTATTAGGAAACTTACGAACTGAACTTAAATCTAACTAAAACATAAAAAGTTAAAAAATAGGATAACAATTATAATACACCCCACATCAGTTATTGTCTTCTGAAAAAAAAAAAACTGCTCCCTCAAGTTCAAAATCACTCCTCACTAGGAGAAGGGTAACAGGTACCTAGATCAGAAATGTTGAGTTTAGCGGACAATTCCAACATGTAGGTGTTATTCCTAAATCTCTTCACAATTTTGAAAAGCCTTGGTGGCACTTGCAAAAAAATTTCTACATCCCTGTATAGCCAAGCAAATAAAGTCGTTAAAGGTGATTTGGTATAAAGTTTTATTACACCTAAAATGTCCACCCAATCCCCTTTACGATATGCTCGTGAAGATTAGTGCTGTATATTAGATTAAAGAATGTTTAGGTGGACCTTTGTCTTCAAATAAATTTTGCTTCTTAAATAAAACATGTTAAGGTAAATACTCTGTAATAAGCGAAATTTTTGACTTGAGGCCTTCCAACCACATTTTCAGATACTCGCAGCAAGGTACGGATGTTCAATTACTTTTTAACCAACTTGAGAAGAATTGAAAATGGTGTCCTTCCTCTCTTATGGGTCTTAGTTAACAGCCATCTGACAATTTGACTGTCAAATGCTTGTCATTAGATCTTCATCTAATCTCATGTGTGTTAATATTTTCCAATTGCTAAACAAGCTTCGATCCTTTTGCATGTCACTACGGAGGGATTTTATTTATTTTTTGTTTTGGGAATTTTGTGTTTCTATTGTAGGCCTTGATTTGATTAGTAAAGGAGAAAAAATTGCTTGTTAGACGGGTGTTTGAGTGTTGCCCTGACAACTTTCCACATTTTTTCAGGGTGAACCTACAGCTGCTTCTCGCATTGCACTCTCCATCATTGAAACTTGTGCTGAGACGCTTGAGCCATTTATTTGTGGATTCTTAACATCTTGTCTTTCAGAGAGAGATGTTGTGGGGAGTGAACTTAAAGAATTTTACCATGAAATAATTTTTAGAATTTTCCAACGTGTCCCTCAAATGCTTCTTGCTGTGATTCCGAACTTGACTCTAGAGCTTTTGGTATGTCGTTTGGTTGGTTTATTTTATTCCATTTTCTGGGTTGCAACATGCGACTATTTGTTATTCTCACATTTTTATTTTCATTGATATAATGAATTTAACAAAAGACAGTAGAGAACCAAATGAGTGACCCTAAAAATCTCCAATTTGTCTGATACGAGATGAGGACTAGTTACAAAAGCTTTTGACCTTAGACACCAAGAGGTAAAGACAACATCATCCCAGATATGCCAAACCTCCCAAAACAATGCCCAAAAACTAATGATCCAAAGCAGTTTCTTCTAGTCCTTGAAATTGTTCCCAAATTACTGAAGCACGAAATATTTGGAGGATCTTGGACGTCTTCAAATTTACTATTATTATTATTTTTATTTTTAATTATCTTTTTGTGTGTGTATTTTTGAAGGCAACACCAATTTAGGTTGAGGTAGTGGTAAGGTTTTCTTTTTGAACTCTATTACTTTGGTTCAGCCTACCCCAGGAAAGAGTCCGTTAGAAAACCTTACACTTAATTTTTATTTC
>NW_019104488.1:1498399-1534682 GCF_001995035.1 Momordica charantia
AGAAAAAAGAAAAGAAAAAAGAAAAGAAAAAAACGCTGGCCGAAGAATAGGAAATCTTTGGGCCAGATGATTGGATAGAGATTTGACAGAAAATGTCCCACTCCTTTCAAGGCTCTACCATTTCTAATGCTCCCCAAAGTTTTCCTTCAACCATTTAAACATTCCAGGATGCTCAGTTTCTTTGTTTCCTCATTATATCTCTATCCTTTGTAGACGGATCAAGTTGATGTTAGAATAAAAGCGGTTAAAATCATCGGGAGACTTTTAGCTCTACCTGAACACCATGTAGCAAAGAAGTACCGAGGACTTTTTATGGAATTCTTGAAAAGGTTTTGTGACAAGTCAGCAGAAGTGAGAATTCATGCCATCCAATGTGCTAAAGATTGTTATATGGCCAATCCTGCTAGTTCAGAATCTCTTGAAGTTCTGGGTCAGTGATTTAGTAGTTATGATGTCATTAAGATTCTTCAATCCATTATGTACAATATATCTAATTAGTTGGTATTCGTGAACATAACAGCTGCAGTTGAAGAACGATTATTAGACTTGGATGATAGAGTGAGAACACAAGCAATAGTTGTTATTTGCGATATTGTCCGGTCAAATATCAAATTTGTTCCAGTGAGACTAATATATCAAGCTATTGAAAGACTACGAGATAAGAGGGTATTTTATTGTATATGGTTTTTGTATGCACTAAGCAATCAAAACTCACCTAATATTTGATTTGTTTTTTTAGATATCAGTTAGAAAAAAAGCCCTTCAGAAATTGTTGGAAGTATATCGAGATTATTGTGATAAATGTTCCAAAGGCCAATTGAATTTGAACGATGACTTTGAACAGATCCCATGTAAAGTCTTGATGCTTTGCTATGATAAAGATTGTAAGGAGTACAGGTTGGCTTATCACCTCTTGGATTGAAAGCATAACAATAGTTTTCAATATAATAATTATTACCACATTATAGGTCCCAGTGCATGGAATTTGTTCTGGTGGAAGATTTATTCCCACCTCATCTCTCTATTGAGGAAAGGACTATACACTGGATTCATTTATTCTCTCTTTTCAATATCCATCATGAGAAGGCTCTCAGATATGTTTTTCTGCAAAAACAAAGGTATTATCACTAGCATTGCTTTCCTGCTACAATTAAGTTATAATACTACATTTTTCTTTCATTGTTTTCCTTTGTAGGTTACAAAATGAGTTGCAAAGTTATTTGGCTCTACGAAAAAAGGACAAGGTATGTTCCTAACTTCTAAATTCTGTAGTTAGGTAAATTGTTTGCTGGATTATAGATTCATTTGTGCATGATACTGATAATGTTGCGAAGTTTTAGTCGACTTATGTTTCATTTGTTTTGTACATAAAAATATGATTGTCTTTTAAATACATCTTCAAGTTTTTCAAAATTCATCAGGGTGTGAAATTGTTGTGTAATAATGCATTTAAGAAATCGACACATATAGTTGTGATTAACCTTATGAAGTTGTATTTCGCTCCAAAATTACTGAACTCTATTTTTTTCCCAAAGTTTTTCTGTGACACATGCATTATATTGTTGACCATGGAGATGACCTCTCATATACTCTTTTTTTTTTAATAATTTTTTTATAATTTTTTAAAAATTTTTATTGCCAAAGGTAAATCTCGTGACATGCAATTGAATTATGTTGATAAAAACAACCTTCTTTACAAGTCACAATGTCTGTTGTCTAAACAAACAATTTAATGGATCTTAGTAACATTTCTTTGTCTTGTTGCTACAGGAGAACCGATCAGAAGAGATAGAAAAGAAAATTGTAACTGCATTTATCAATATGGCAGCCTGCTTTCCAGATCCTACAAAAGCAGAGGAGTCCTTTCATAAATTAAACCAAATTAAAGATAATAATGTTTTTAATTTGTTGGAGCTCTTAATGGATAAATTGACAATTGTTGAAGCTCAGGCTACCAGAGTGCGTAGTTTATCTTTTCCTTTTTGTAGCTTATTTTTTTGGTTCATATTGTAGTTGACTTTGACTTTAGGTTGTTTTATACTCTCTTCTATGGGATTTTTTCAGAATGTATATTACCTTGCATTTATTGATAGAATTATGTTTTTTGTTTTGCTTTTCAGGACAAATTTCTGAGGATGATAGGAAGTAAACATCCTCATTTTGAGTTTTTGAAATCACTCTCCTTAAAGTGCTCACATAATTTATTCAGCACAGAGCATGTACGCTATGCATTAGACTGCATTTTGAGTAACAGACTTGGAAACAAACATTTGGAGGCTTCTGCCAGCAAGCTTCTTCTGGTAATTAAAATTGCAATATGTTGATTCTAGGTTGACATGGCCTTGTTAAAAAACATTGTTGATGTAACTTGTTCACTCTCCAAGAATGCTTAAAACATATCATGTGTTAAATCACCCATAGACACAAAACACTGAAGTTGATATGTTAAAGGTATATTGAATTTTTTAATATATTTTTTACAATATAGTTTTAAGTAAAACATTTTTTTTTTTTTTTGTCTTTGTGGATTTATCATTGGTTTAATGCTAACAAAGTTACCTGTTGAAAACTTTTATTAGACGAACCATAGAAGTTTGTATAAAAGTGCTATAGATGACAAGGAGATTTTGGATGAGGCATGTTACTCTAGCTTCTTGGTGGTGTTTTGTTCTGTATACTGTTTTTGTTTAAACTCTTATAATTACTCCTATTTTGACTAGTGATAGTTGTGCTAAAAAAGGAAAAACGACAAAACCAGCTTAGAAGTGTTGGTTCGGTTTTCTAAAGTATAAAACTATAAAATGGTTGGTCGGTTTGATTTGGATAAATCTGTTGGTTTCAGTTGGTTCAGTTTTGGTTGGTTTTTCATTTATGTGTTTTTAATTTTTTTTAAAAAATTATTATTATTATTATTACTATTATTATTTTTTTTATAAAAAACAATTTTACTGACGAGTGAAATTACAAGAAGGGGGAAAAACCCACAAAAAAATCATTGGAGTTGCAAAAAACTTCTGCAATTGGTTAGTAGAGAATTCATACTCTGAGATAGAAAATAAGGAGATGCTTTACACCAAAACATAGCAAGAAGAATGATGTTGTCAAATAGATTGTTGAAAGGTAGCTCTTTGTTAAGGAAGAGCCTATGGTTCCTTTCATTCCAAAATGTCCAAAGAAAGGCTCGGATGATGTGCTCCGCATGGTCTCCTTTCCTTTTTTGAAGGGGTGTCCCACAAAAACAAGAGAGAGTAGGGCTTGGATGTCAAATGGGAGAGCAACCGTCTAGTCAAAGGCAAGGAGGATCTTGTTACAAAAGTCTGTGGCCATTGTGCATGTGTGGAACAAATGAGAGGGTGACTCCCCATCTTTTTTGCAGAGTATGCACCAGTGAGGGGAGAGAGCGAAGAATGGAAGCCTTCGTTGTAGTCTATCCGAGGTGTGATTCCCTTGTGTGCAAGTTCCCAAATAAATAATTTGATTCTTTTGGGGTAGTTATCTCCCCAGATGACTTTGGCAAGATATGGGTGGAGGAAAGATCCCTTCGGAGCCATGTCTGCGAGAAGAGATTTGGTGGAGGAGGTGCCTTTGCTGTCCAGTGGCCAAATCCAGGAGTCTTCACCGATGCAGATGAGGGTGGCTTCTAGTTTGCTAGATAGTGTGGCCCAATATATTATTTCGTCATCCTTTTAAGTGTCACCTAAAACCCAAATCCCGGAAGCATAGATTTGGATTCCAAGTCTCCTTGATAGATGCTATTTTCTGGAGGGAGAGGGCATGAAGACGAGGGAAGGATTATGCAAAGGATGAGTCTGACAGCCATGTATCATACCAGAAGGATGTAGAAGCCCCATTTCTTACATGGGAGGAGATTCTGTCAAAGATAAGGTGCCTCTGTTTGTAGATGTTCCTCCGGGGACCATGGGCAAGGTTTATGGATTTTGAGCCAGGCTTGTATTATGGCCTTCGGTTGAGTATTGTGTTTGACATTGGTTTTGGCAAAAACCCAACGAACTCAAATTTCTTACACACCCTAATTATTGATAGTTGGAAAGCCTTGTATTCACTGAACACTTGGAATTGATAGAACGTCTTCTTATCTCTATTTTGGTGTTTATATGTTTCTTTCGTAAGAGTTGTTTCTCACTAAGAAAAGTTCTCAAATCTTTCAAGGAACTTTACTTATTATCTTATTTCTGAACAAAAGAATTTTGTTGCTTTATAATACCTCACTAGTGTGAAGGACCTCAATACTTAGTCAACACGTTCGTTTCATTTTAGGCTATTATCAACACTTTCCCCTCACTCATCAGAGGCTCGGAAGGCCAGCTTCTGAGATTGTTGGAAGAAAGAAACTCAATTGATAGTAGGCTGATCAAGGTATTGTCAAAAGCAGGCCCTCACTTATCAATTGAACTCAGGTAATTGCCATTATCCACTTATGTTTGTGTTTATTAAACGTCATTTTACAAGAGCTTGATTTGGCCTTTTCTTTTTTGTTATCATTGCAATTTAATTATAAATCTTCTTTAGCTTTTAAACAATTATTGCAGAATTTGGATTCTATTTCTGCTTAGATGAAAATTTTAATGATGTCGTTGCTTTAACAGATCTCCTTGCTCGGAGAAACCTTACCTTTTACTTTAAAGTTTGTCTATTAAAAGAGGTGGACAATTGACACGAGATGTATGGTGTGTCCTTCACTAGTTTTTTTAATTACAATCTTATGATATTAATACATGGTTGGAAAGCTGTCATTCACTAGTTTTTTTGTTAGGCGGGGGCTTTCTCATCCCCCGGCCTCTAGGCTGTTCCTCCTCTTTTTCGACACAGGTTTCCTATGAAAAAAAAAGAGAGAGAGAGAGAGATGTATGCTGTGAAATCTCTCTTGAATAATGCTTTTGTAAGACGTATGCTTAGTTGATAATTGATATAAGAAAACATCTTACCTAATGAAAGTTTAGTTTGAACAGTTTATTTTTTATTTTTTAATGTTGGGCATCCATGTTTGAAGTCTTTGATTGTTAGCTTTATGCTTAGGATGATATTCTTCGGTGGTTTGAGGTTAGTTGGCTAATTTATGGCATTATACTGAGAGAAAAAGAATTTGAAATACTTTAGTGTATATTCCTTGGATGAAAAAAAAACTGAATTTTTTACTAAGACTCTTCAGTGTTGCATGCACAAGTCTTAAGATGTGCAATATGAGTGATGCGGTGCACATGAACTGAACTTGTACTGTTATGATGTGATGCATCCTAAAATTTCTTAGTTCTTTCTGTTTCCCTTCCCTTGGTAGAGATGTATACCCATTTCTGGAGAGGTTATGCTTGGAGGGTACTCGTGCTCAATCAAAGAGTGCTGTTTCTGCCATTTCTACTTTAGCTGGTACTTCTGGGCATTTTTGGTTCTCTAAACTATGTAAGGTATGCACAATATTTTCAAAGCACTGCTATTCATATATTCTTTTAGTTTTAGGTTATGTGACATTCGGGAAAAAAGGCTTACGGAACCTTTCTTTTTTTCCAGGAACTTGTTGATTCTCTACACAGAGGAATAAATCTCCCAACAGTATTGCAATCTTTAGGTTGTGTTGCAAAATATTCTGTTTCAACATTTGATGATCAGGATGTAGGGATCACACCTTATATATATGAGAAAATCCTCCAAGTAATTCTTGTGAACTTAATTTTTAAAATTTTTTAAAAAATAATTATATGAGATCTGATCTTCAATTCTAGTGCCTTCTAGTTTTGTTGAGTTTTAGCTTTTGAGTCAATCAGTCACAGAAATTTGTTGACCTATTTGTGAACCTTATTTATGTAGGTGGACTTATCAGATGATTTAAATATATTAGATGGTGATGCTGCATGTAGCAATTCTTGCGATTTAAAGGTAAATATTTGGAGACTTGGGTTTCATTTCTTTTTCAGTTTATGAAGTTGCAATCTTCACTTGTTTGCTAAGATCAAGCGTGGTATATGTTCTTATCAGTTTAATTTTACACTTGTTTGCATCACATGGGCATTGGAGGAAGTTTGTATGAGGATTAACTTGTCATTTACTCAGATAAGCTTTTTCTTTTTAATTATTTTTATGAAAGGTTTGTTTTTTTTTAAAGAAGAAAATGACGGCAATCCATAGCTACCCGAAACATTAGAAATCGAAGATGCAGGTTTTTACTATTTGTCCTGCAAAGGCAGCAGCAACTCAGTTGAAAAGAAATAATGCTTTCTTTTTGGAATAACCTGTGTGGTATAGATATAAAGAATTTTATCTTCTAGGACATTTTCTCCCCAAATTGCCTAGAGAAAAGCATAGAAAATTTGTTCAAGAAGACTCTTGAGATCCAACCAGCATCTTCTAACTTCTGTGAGGTTGACATCCATATCCCAGACTGTGGACAGGCTAAACCTCACTTTGTGATCCTTGAATGCACAGGCTATCTCTCAATCTCTCAATCTGTCATTCCAATTCCATTCTCTTCATCCCAACATTAGCCTCTGAAAAATTGTTGGACAAAACTTACCAGAGGTGATTGCTGGATATCTGCACATTTATCCTTTTAGTACTTGATTCTAGTTTCTTGTCTCAATTTAAAAGCATGAAATTGAAATTGGCTAACTTGTTCCAATAGCTAGAAATTAGGTGGGCTATTATGTTGCCCTTGGGGAAAGCCCAATTGGCTAGGGCTTGCAGTCTCTTGGTTATACTGGCTTAGAGATCTCAAGTTCGAATCTTCTGGTGAGCTTAATACCAAAAACGACTGATGTCTCCCAGGTTTGGGCCTTGGGACGGGGGCGGGCGCGGGTGCTCCTGGGTATGGCAGAGCAAAGCTCCGACTCCTAGTTCTAAAAACAATGGTGGCCTATTATGCCTATTCAACTCAAAGATATGTATCAGATCCCTAGTCTCTTTTCACTCATCTCTTACGCCGTCACAGGAAAGGAGAGTAAATCTGAATTTACCATATCATTCACTTTCTTGAAATCAAATTTTGATCCCATTGCATTTTCTTCTCTCCAATACTATTTCTATTTCAATTCTTTTGTTCCTATCACCAATCACCTAGGCAAAACTCACGAAAAAGAGGACTTAGACAACCTCACATTTTCAAATTTGAACTAGGTTGGATCTGAGAAAAAGAACTAATCTCGGACTGTGGGGAATTGATCTAAATTAGCCTTCATTCTCCTTGAAATTCTAGAGTTGTGATACTAGCTATCCACTCCAGAAAATTTTCAATATATGACATAATAGGAGAATTCCTCGTATTAGATGGGGAGAAATGATTGTCTGAGGTTGGGAATTCAATCAAATTATGATCTTCAATCATCCTATTGACCCTCTCATTTCTAACCATTTTGGTTCTCGGCCACTTGGCCGTCTCACTTCTACAATGAGCTAGGACCTTACCGGGATGAGTTCTGACCTTTAACGGGGTCGGAACAAGCTTAAAACGTCAATCAGGTACTACCGAGAGATTATTACCTTTTAACTATGTCAAAACTAGCTTATCGGGTCCATCGGACGCCTCTAAGTGGGGTAGAATGTCACAACCATACTAGTAGAGAGTAGGTTGTGACGCCCACGTAGTAGACAAGTAGTGGCGACACGTGGGCCATGTTGAGGGCCGAGAGAGAAGTGCCGTGGGTGCATCACCTGTCACACCCCAAGGATGTGCACAAGAATGTTAGAAGAAGGCTCTCTCCATGGCATTGAACAGTAAAAAGAATTTGTATCAATGACAACTTCTTTTTAACTTCTTTTTTAGGGTGGAAAAAAGTAAAGCTATATTAATTCAATATCTCAGATAAGATAAATTCTTGCAATTTTAAATTGATTTGATTGAATTCACGTGATGGGAGATACATTTTGTTCTTGAATCATTGGAAAGGTCTTAGTTTTTGAATATTCACACTATTAAAAAAAACATTGAGACAGTTATGAATTCACGTCCTCCTTGGTGGGTTAAGGATGACGTTTCTACATCTTTGTTGTGTTATCCTCTTTTCTCTTTCCCCTGCAGATTTATGGGCTGAAAACACTTGTTAAGAGTTTTTTGCCACATCAAGGAACTCCTCGAAGAAATATTGATGAGTTTCTGAACATTTTATCAAGGATGCTGAAAATGTGTGAAACCTCGGTTGAGATCATCCCCACGTATGTATTCAAGTGCATTGATGCATAAAACTTGTTTTAGAAACTTCTTAATGATCAGGAATGCTACGAATTATGAGTTAATTCTTGTTTAGCAAGTTTTAGACCTACAATCTTGGGATTGGACCTGAAGATTACATCATTTATTGTTATCCCGATTTTTCTTACTATGGCACATTCCCTTGTTTTTTTTTTTTAATTCTTTACTAAACATGTACATCTTCTTGCGTTTCTTAATTTCAAGAAAACAAACCTTTTTTTTTTTTTTATTTCTCTCGCTCAAGATCTATATTTTTTACTTTTCTGTAAGCTTAGTCGTTAATAAAAATTATAACAAAGTATTTATCTGCTTCTGCTAAGCTTTTAACTTCGGGAGACTTTATAATGCAGTGAAGATTACAAGGCTCAAATCAGATTAGCCGCTGCAAAATCAGTTATTTGTCTTGCCAGAAAATGGGATTTACAAATTGGACCGGAGATTTTTCGTTTGACAATCTTGATGGCGAAGGTACATTTGTTTGGTTGTTGTGCTCATAAATTTGAATACGCACAGGCTAACATTAACTATAAGAAAACTGGGAGCTCATTGAGCAAGCAGTGTTAATTATTAATTCATTAAACAAGGTGCATGACTAATTGTTAATAGAGGATAAAGATACCCTAGACTGCATAAAAAGATAGCCGTTATTCCTTTGAACTAGTGCTGATGGCAGTATATTTCAATGTTTTTGTTGAGTTTGATGCCCGTGATTAGAATTGTTTTTTTATCCAATAATTTAACGTTTCTTATTTAGTTGCCCCCAAGGGATTGCTCTATTGGCAAGGGCAAAGGGTCCTCTGGTATCACCTACCATGAAGTTGTGTTCAAACTTTTGGGTGAACTTAATATCAAAATCCCTTGATATCTCCAGGATCTGGCCCTTGGGACGAGTGTGGGTTCCCGAGAAAAGAAAAGGATATTTAGTATTTTTGTTCAAAATGTTACACTAATGCTCAAAATACTGCCCAAAAAATTGCCGTAACTTTTGGAATTGTGCTGTCCTAACTTGTAATAGAAATAAAAGATAGCTTATTATGGAAAGCTAAACGGATAGTCTTTAGTACATATGAAACAACGATTTCTTGGAAGTAGTCCATGCTATAGTTGCAACAATTTCATGCGTAATACACCAAGGGAAGGTTTATGAGACAATAACCCAAGAACATTTGCATTTTAGATAAAGTTCTAGAGTCGGGAAGTTTATGTATGAGGTTTAATGTAACAAACTAAGTAATGGGTTAAAAATAAAGATGAATAATTATAAAATAATTGAAACAATTTGTCATATGTTTAGAGGCTCATGGGTCTGCTGTCCAAGTGTTGGAGTTTTTCAATTTTGAGAAACTATACATGTGTCATGGTGTAATATATTTCTTCTTCTTTTTTTTTTTTTTTGTGAAAGAAACAATTTCATTGATAACATGAAATTACAAAAGTCCCATAGAGGGATTACATGAAGCACTTCCAATTGGCTATAAGGGAAGAGTAACTATAGTGATGGAAAAGAGGAGAACCTTTACACCATGTAATAACTAGATAGACTATAGCATCAAAAAGCCGCTCGTAAGGGAGAAATTTGGCGTTGAAAGTCCTTTGATTTCTTTCTCTCCAAAGAAGCCAAAAGAAGCACGAATGAAATTCATCCAGAGAAGCTTTTTTTCCTTTTTAAAAGGGTGGCCATGGTGTAATATATTTCAGTATGTATAACAGATTTTTTTTACATTTTTACCTTAATGTAATAAAAAGATTGATTCAAAATACAAATAGAAAATATCTTTGACATGTTAGACAAAAGTAAAGTGAAAACTGGAAACTAAAAGTATTCTTTAATAAATAGAACAAATCGAGCAATCTTTGTTCTTCTGGATGAAGTTTTACTAAAATGTATATAGAGAATATGTCATTCAGTTCAACCTACTTCATCTTCATCTATTTGTGCGGACATCAGTTTATTTTACTTTGAAATTTACTCCTTGGTTGCTCTATTTCTTGTTGATCTGATGGATATTAGTCTTCCAAGTGACCCCTTTATGAGCAGTTGGTACTTTTATTTCCTGTTACCTTCCAGGACTCCTCTTCTGTTGTTAGAAGGCTATTTATTGATAAAGCACACAAGTTACTAAAGGAGCAGGCTATACCTACTCGATATGCTTGTGCTTTTGCATTCTGCATCTCGGATAGTGTGAAAGATCTTCAGGATGATGTATGTCCATTTCTATCAATTATTCAGTATTAATATTATTCTTCGGTACCTTTGCTGTATGGTTTTATGCTTCATTTTGTGACTATACTCTTCATTTCATTTCAGTCACTTAAATATATGGCAGAATTTATTGAGCAATACAGTAAGATAGCACAGATTCATCAAACTTCTGTGGTTCAAGATGGATCAATGACTTTATTCCCAGCATATATCGTAGTGTTCTTGATATATATTCTAGCTCATGATTCAGGCTTCCCACATTTAGACTGTCAAGACGAAAAAGTATATGCTCAATTTTGTAGGTAAATGTGCCTTTGGTGTGAATCTTTGTTCATTTTAAGTTTTTCCAGTCCATAATACCAATTGGTGTCTCTGCTTGAAATATGCTCTTTTTGCAGCCCACTTCTATTTGTGTTGCAGATGTTTATCAATGCAGATGTAAATGCTGCCAGGGATACTGTTTTGTATTTGCACAGTATTTTTCGTGCCATCAGAAGGGTGGAGGATGCTGTCAATATTGATATATCACCTGTGAGAGTTCATTGTAATGGATTTACATTATCGCTGGCATTTGTTGCCACACATTTCATCAACTGAATGGGTTTTTGTTTATAATTCCAGAAGCTGCACATCTTGGCAGACATTGGACTCTCGTTTGTAACTTCTCTAAATAATTATGGAGTCTCCCTGTCATGTGCCCCAAAGCAGATTTTACTGCCATTGTCACTATATAGAGTAAGTTGGCCAAAGAAATTTGACGTGGTGTGTGCTTGAGGAATACGACCTCAAGTGAATGTTTTTTGCAGGTAAATTCCAGGCAGCTTTCTCAGCATTCTTATGATGAATGTTTTGTTGGAAGAGTTCTTAAGGCATTTCAATCTCAAATCATTTTGGTATGTCGCTAAAGTCATTCTTTAGTCTTTACTGATCATCTTATGAATTCCATATGATTTTTCATTTGTCATTTTGTTGCATGAAATTTGTCATTGCCCATGAAAGCCTGCAAATACGACAAGAGGTGATCAAAAGTGGCTGGAGAGTAACATGCAAACAAACATCAACCCCTGTTCCTCAATGAGCATGAGAGCTTGTAAGCAAGTTGAAATCATCACCTCAAAAGCAATGAAAAAAAGTAAAATTGTTAATCAGGAGAATATTGTTGGCCGGAGGCGAAAACGAGCGGTCTCTCCAACGACGTCCACATCAATTGAATTGCATGAACGTTCTCAAGTTTTTCAACGAAATTTTCCAACAAATAGAGATAAAAATAAATTATCTTCTGAACTTGAAACCACAGAAGCTTCTCCGGTAGAAACACATGCATCCATCCAGAGTGTGGATATGAATGTAACTTCTCAGGACAATGTATTGGCAGACAGCAGTTTTGATGATGAGTCCTCAATGCATGTCAACGACCAGCTTACTAATACATGCAGTATGAAGGTCGAAATTCTTCTTAAGATTCTTTTGTTTATTCCCGAGGGTTATACCAAGTTATGCAGTTAATTTTTTGTGAAATGGTTTGGTTAATCAGCTAATTGAAAAATTATATTCACTAGAGACAATACTCAACGATCTAGTTTTTCATTCTTTTAACTTTGTTATCTGCTTATGCATGTCCACTTCCTTAACAATGTGAAAGATGAGTAACCCCTCGTTTGAATGGTCAATAAATCAGTGCCTGGCTCCACATCTTTGTATGTCTGATATTGATATTGCCTTAATACTCTACACTGTGTATCTAATTAGCAGATGTTGCAGGTCACAAATATTAGTGGGAATGTTGAACTGCTGAGCTCAGAAACTGATAGTTTGGATACTATACAAGATGGTGTTTCCTAGTGTAAGGGGCAAGAGCAATTATGGGGATGTAAGATTAAACAATTTAGACGAATTATGCTTACTGTTCTGCAAAATTTAGCTTGAATCAACTACCGCTGCATTCGATATGGAACTGAAAATGATTATAAGGGATAGAATATAAACTATCACTCCTATAATAACAATCCAGTACTCAAGGCTATTATTTCTTCTCGTTATTGGAATATGGCTTTTTAGTGATTGGAATTCTCAAACTAACCTCTGCCTTATGTTTTATCTTCATTGCAAAGAAATATTCTTGCATCTGATATGTAATTTCTTCTGCAGGACATGAATATGGGCAATGGTTCCAAGACGGAGACATGTCATGTACAACCTTAGTAAGTTTTTGAATTTCTAGTTTTTGTACCGAACATAATTTTCTTGCATTTTGATGCCCATTTTTCTTTCCCGTTACAGTAAGATTTTAAGTGGTATATTGCTATCGGGTGAAAAAGGGGGAGGGCAAGAGTATGCTGATAACTTAGAAAAATAAAATAAAATAAAAGAGAACAATGGACATGGGGTATTTGATTTCACCAAGTACAGCCACCAATAGAGAGAGGATGATCTATTAGAGAGAGATCAATTAACCTATTGAAGTGCCTTTTGTACTTGTTAAAGAATGCCAAGTAGCTTTCTCAAAGCACCACCTAACAAAATTAAAGAAGTTGGAGATTAGGCCAAAAACTATCATCAGAAACAAAATGCATCCCAGCATAAAATTTTAAGAGAAAATCCGTCATGAGTAACCTTTGAAAACGTAAAGGAACTCACCGAGAATGAGTTTAAGTCATAGTAGCCACCTATTTAAGATTTAAAATCTTACAAATTTTCTTGGCAACTAAATGTAGTAGAATCCGATGCTAAGTACTATACACCCATATGAAGATTTACTCAAATTCAATATTATATTTTTATGGTCACGATAGTCTCCTTGTGTCGAGTGACGATAATATTAATGTATGCACCTAATAATTTGCGTTCATTTTCAGGTTGTCGGAAGTCAAACGAAAAGCAGGAATCAATTACGAGCATTTTACTGTCTTGAGTTGAGGTGTTAGTGTCTTACCCCTTTCATTTTTGGGTTGTAAAAATGGTAGTGTGCTTAGTCTTTATAGAAATGAACACTTGATTTCCATAAAAAGGAAAAAAAAATAGTGAAATTGAAATTGGATGCAATGTTTGGCTTGTATATATTATCTCCCCAACACCACTGGAGAAAATTCTCTGTACAGAAACATTTCTTTTGGACAATCATTTTTAAATCGAATGAACATTTTAGAGAGTAACTGCATTATTTAAGTGATGGCTTTGAGCCGTATCAAAAATTTCAGTTTTTTTTTTAATTAATTACATGATTTTATTTTTTATTTTTATTTTTTGCGAAGTTTCTATAAAAATTAGTTTCTGCAATTTTTAAAAGATTTTCTTGCCATTAGTTTCTTATCTTGGTCGTAACATAAAGTTGATTTTATTATAAAAAAATATGTAAAATATGTAACTGTGTCTTTGGTGGCATGATTACTAATTTACTACAAATTATTTTCTAAGATTTTGAAACAGGAAGGAATGAAATATTTTATGATTAGGTATAGAGTCATCGTCAAAGAATTTATTTGGGTCCGTATGATTCTGTAATGTTTGAGAAAGACTATAAAATATTTTCTCAAAAAAGAAAAAAAAAAGAAAGACTATAAAATAAATTAAAGTTGCCCTACCTCTGCGTGTACTAAAAGAAATCAAAGTTGAAACTTATAGATTAATAGGGAACAAAATGAAACGAGTAAATTTGGATGGTGAGTTTCTTTCCTCCAAAAAATAAAAAATAATAACAACAAATTGGAATGGTGCTATGCTGTTTACCTTTGTAGAAAACTGTCATTTAATGTTTTCCAATTGATCTGACGTCTAATTAATTATTATTGATTGTAGTGGTCCATTATAATTAATCACACTTTAAAAAAAATTATATAAATATATATATATATAGTTAGTCAAACTATTGATTTATGATATTCAATGCCCAAGAACTATAAATATTATACTTAATATAACAAAATTAGTTAATTATTTTTAGTAAATATCAGCACAGTATAGTGGTTAAAATATCTTGCTATTTCTTTGGAGATTAGAATTTTCCTTTTCTATAAGTTAGAGATTCAATTTCTCGCTAAAGTATGATGCTTGATGATCTTTTATTGACCTGAAATAATATAAATATTATATCAAATGTAGTTAAGATATTTGTTAAAAAAAAGTAATAAAATATTTAGTTTGAGCATAAATTAGACATCGGACATGTATTATCACTAAAAGATTATGAGTTTAAATCTTTATCACACGTGTTATTATTCTAAACAAATATTTTTTAATATAGTTTAAATAAGATAACTTAATCAAGAATGCGACTCAATTTATTAAAAATAGTGAATAAATTTACTTTATAACTTTGTATTATATAACTAAAATAAACGAAACTAACAAATATTTTTAAATACAAAAAACGTCAAAAATAATTGAATAAAGTAGGTTAAAAAGAACCATCATATGAATATAATAAATTATATTTCTAAGTTTTTTCTAATAAAGGTATTTGTTAAAATTAATTAATAGAGAGAATGAACCAAAAGTTACCGAATTAAACTGGTTGAAAGTATAACTCATATAAAATAAAATAAAAAAGTGTTTATAAAAAAAATAAAAAAATTTGTTTGAAACGATAAACAGATTAATTAAGTAAATATTATGTTGAACATGTAATCATTTTACCAAGTTCAATGTTAGTCAGATTAGTCAACATTTCTATGTTTTTGTTACTAAAAGTTTAAAAATTTGTAATTTGTACCATAAATATGGAAGATTGAATATTAAGATGTATTAGTCAGAACTTACCGATAATTAACACTTGTTTCTAGAACCCGACCTCAGTACCAAAAAAAAAATCAAGGTATTTTTTTTTATTTTTAAATTTTATAAATAACGAAGGTATTGTTTGCAGTATCATATTTATTTTTCTCTATTAATCAAATATTAGGGATAATTTGTATATATATTTAGCCTAAATACAATTATATTCCACGTTAATTCGGTTCGTCCTCTGTGTTCACGAAAAGTATATTTGGGTTCCATAGCAGCGTGGAATTGGAAGTTACCGCCATAGCTTTTTTAATCTCCAAACTTCGTCAATACTTCTGGAATTCCGACCATTCAAAACCCCATCGCCGGATTTTACCTCGGAGCTCCATTTTTAGGTTTACAGGCGCAGCCTCGCTCTCGTCCACCGGACAACCCACAGTTGGCGCCCTCTTTATCATGTGCGCTCGCCCATGGCTAACTTGAGGACCGACTCTCCAGTCGCTTGCCGCATCGTTCGTGCCTTTCTTGACTTCCTTAACTCCGGTCTCGTACCTTTTCCCCTTTTTCTTATTGCTTTTGTTCTTCTAATGCTATAATTAAGCATTTTTCAGCACCTTCAGTAGGTTTTTTCTTCTTCTTCTGCTTAGAGCGATTGCACAGAAGGCCTTTTGTTCTATATTTTCGCCGTTGAATTATCGAGAATGCATCGCGTGAGATGTGGTGTTGAATTTGTCTCAATTAGGCGATTTTAGTGGAGTGAAGCAATATGTTGTATTAAGCAATGTTCATTACCACTTTGATGTTCGTATTAGGGTTTTCATTAAGTTATCTGACAATACTTAGTCTTCTTGTGCGCAGTGGAACCGGGTCCAGGTGTTGACGTTGAAGGCCTTGAGGTCGCAAAACAATGTCTAGAACAAGTGTTCAAAGTCGAGTCACCTGCTTCCGACGAGTTAACGGAATTTGATTCGCTAGTGGACATTTTTAGTTCACCGGAATCTTTTCAGCGTCCTGATACCAATTCATTTGTTGATAATGGAGCTTTGCCAATGGATCATCATTGTCCTCTTAATTTGAATAATTCTGATGCCAATTTATCGAAGTCACCAAAATCTCAGGTCAACTTTCTTTCATTAATTCTCTGTAATAATTTCCATTCGCTCATATATGTATATAGTTCCATACCGTTTGTGTCTATAAAAATAATAGGTGAAGTTTATCATCACTGGGATAGCAGTGAAACATTGTAATAATCTGCGGCCAGGATGAGATTATACCTTGTTGAGTGTGTTTTTTCATTCCATTGTTTTGAGCCAAATGTAGAAGTGAAACTTACATCCCTCAGAATTTCAAAATAGTGTTCACCAAGGCTGATTTTTTCCACAATCAATATATAGTATTTACCGGACTCCGATTGTAAGGTCTGAATTTGATACCTCTCGTTGTGGCTGATCTTGCTTAGCAATCTTCTTGTTTCTTTCATTGAAACGTTTTTTTATTCTACTTTTGGAAAGATCATGTTGCTAATTACTGTTATTCTGGATATTAAAGCATCCAAATTATATAATTAAATGCTGGATCCATAAATGCTTCTATTAATTTTCATGTTTTGCTTGGTTTGAAAATATTTAAAATGCACTCAACTAATATCTATCTAATTGAATTATTTGGTTGTTTTGATTTGTGTTGAGTTTTGACCCTCTCAATTAATCCAGGGGGATGATTGGTCAAGAGAATCTCATCCCTTAGGTATGTTTTCTCATCTTTTCTTATTCTAAACCTTGTATGCTTGGGTTTAATTTGTCTTTGTATATTATCTTTTCTAGAATGTAACTGTAGCTGTCTACGTGGAAAACCGAAGCTACACATCAGCATGCTACTTTTATACTTATTGTTCTTTAAGATTCCCTTTTAAGTTTTCAAGTGTTATAGAGAAATTTTTATCGAAAGGGCATTGAAGAAGTAGAAAGATCATGCTTGGTTAATTTGGAGCACTGTATCTTAGTCTAAATATATAGGTGAACTTGATTTGGTATGGAGTAGAAGAATTTAACTGTGATCTAGAATCGGCTATGTAATTACACATGGATAATGGTTTTCTTTTTCATACTAATTACTAAATATTCACAATATGACAATTGGATCTAGTGAAATGTAGTAATTGCAGCGGTTGGAGATTGTATCTTAAAATTTTGATTCATCTCTAATGAAGCGAACAATAGTGATTTTTTTTTTTTTTTTTTTTTTGTGGGAGGACATTTAGATAGGATGGGGGCAAAATTGCATATAATTTTTTCACTTGTTTGGTCACCTTCCATAAGATTAAGAACAATGAACACTTGACTAGATTCAGATTTAATTTGCATCTTTGAATTTACATGAAAAGTGATAGAATTAGACCACCACCACCTTTTAATAATTGTTCTCTTGACTTGGGGAACATCTCTCCTTGTTTGACTATGCTCAAGTTGCTAACTTGCGACTGGCAAGTGGAGATTGCAAATATATTGTTTGCATTCCGACAGCTCCCAAGGGAAGAGCAAATGATGATGCCAATTTTACTGGAAAATATGGAGGGAAAGAAACAAAAGCTTTTTTAAAATATGGATTTCTTATCCTTCTTCTTTCTGCATTTCTCTCTCTCTCTCTCTCTCTCTCTCTCTCTTTTTCTTTTTAATTAATTTATTATGTTTTTCTGTAAATGTATTTTAAAAAGATTATATATCCTGAATCAATTGAATTGGTGGTTTGGATTTTGTCCTTTTTTTTTTTTTGTTTTTCATTTGTCTCGTGTTGGTCATCTTTTTTTGCAGGAGTATTGAAAGATGAACTTTTAGGCCAATTTGTTCTTGCTCTTGAAAAACTTCATTATTTTCGGACCACAGCAGATGGGAAGGATGATCCTGACCAACTTGAGCGAGCAACTCTTTTGTTTCATGATGCTCTTGGAGTATGACTTTTCTTGAAGTTTTGTTACTCCAATCTCCAAATGAATTTTATTTCTTAAGCATGCTTCATGCTTGTAATTTTATTTTTTCTTTCCCTGCCTCCTTGCATAATCCTTTACAAAATTTCTTACTGTATCAGGAAATGGAAAGATCTGGATGCACTGAAATTAATTACAAAAACTTGGCCGAGTCATTGAAGTCTCTTGGTATTACAACTACTACGAATCTCTACTCTGAATACTCTTCAGTTCGTTTAACTTTATCCTATGATTTCATGTCGTGCACACTCATTTAATATGGTAAAGGAAAAAATAGGTTCCCCTCATGCAAGTGTATTGTTTAGATCATTTTCTCTGTATTATTTAGATGAACTTTTTCATGTATGTTTATCCTCATTATTTATGTAGTATAATTGGTATTAGTTTTTTGGTTCATTAACTTTCTGAGTGGTTCTAATATGTAAAAATATATTTTGTTTTAGGTAACAGGGCTATGCAGTCAAAACTATACTCTGATGCAATTGAGTTGTATAGTTGCGCAATTGCACTCTGTGAAAATAATGCCATTTACTACTGTAACAGGTAGAATGCTGTCATATTATAAAGATCATTAACGTGAACTGTGATAGAAGCAGATCAACACAGTCATTCATATTTTTAAACATATCGTTATATTTTGTGTCAACTCTTCTGTTGAATAGGTAAGTTATGGATATCAGGTTATCAAAATTTTGTCAAGATGATGGAGATTTCAGGACCTAAGTAGGCTATCTCTTACTTACTAAAAAATCCTACTGTAATTTCTCTTAGCAGTTGAAGAAATCCTGTCAGTCATTTTTTTTTTTATATTGTCTTTCAAATTTCTTCATATGAAATAGTGTAGGATCACTATTGCGCACAATTATTACACCTTCGAGTATAGTTGTGTGGATGGAAAAATATATCTGCTCACAACCATTGTCTTTATAGTTTCGTTTCACTTTTTCCTAGGCTTTTCTTCCCAATCTAATTTCATTAAGTGTATTGACAATGCATTCATTCTTGTTCTTTTCTTTCCCCTAATTTTTACTAATGGCATTTTTTTCAATGTGTCAAATTTTTTTTTTTAACTCCTTAGGGCAGCGGCTTACACTCAAATCCAGAAATACTCTGAAGCAACGAGAGACTGTTTGAAATCCATTGAAATTGACCCAAATTATAGCAAGGCATATAGTCGTCTGGGCTTGGCTTTATATGACCAGGGGAACTATCGTGATGCTATTGATAAAGGATTTATTAAAGGTTGGTGAGACTTTAAACACTAGAATCCATGTAAGTCAAATTTGGTGAAAAGAGAATCAAAACGTGTTTTCTCTATTGCTCTGAGCACTGAATTTGTGTTAAATTGTGAAAGTGCTTGTAGAGAACTCTATGTATTTGAAACTGATCCGGTCTTTTTTCTTACACAGAATATGTTTAGGCACTCGTATCTACATGCATTTTAAATTACACTAGCTAATAGTTACACCAGTCAGTACTGGCTTATAATAATAAATTAAAGCAACTTGGCATGTATACTTCTACTTTATTTATTTATCCCGAGAGTTTAAAGTTTGATTGTGAAGTAAATAGTAAAATCCAAGGACATTGATTGTAAAGTAGTTAGGTATCGCATGGATTTTACTTTTCTAATTATTTGCAAGTTTGAATATCTGTAAAGAGTTTTATCTTTGTTGTTTCCACTCAAGAACCAATCTAAGACCCTTGGGATGAATTTTACTCTTATAATTATTTGCAATTTGAATATTTGTAAAGAGTTTTGTTCTTCCACTCAAGAACAAATATAAGACCCTAGGGATAATGGTTTTTGCACTGCTTTTAGGCAATGTGGAGAGAAATAATTAGGAAAATTTTCTACGTCAAATAGAGAAGTCGTGAGGAAGCCATAGGAATGTGTAGTAACATATTATTTTTGGATAAGAAACACTTTCATAAGAAGAACAAAAGAACATGAACAGCCTAAAGGACGGTGGCCAAGACAACCCCCTCCAAAAAAGAATCTAATCACAAAAAAACTCTCCAATTTTGTAAAATCAGAGAGAGGCTGTAATTACAGGAGAATTTCTAATTTCTAATGCACCACCAAGATGCTAAAACCTGCACACTATTACAAAAAGAATCCCAAGACTTAACTTTATCTTCGAAGGAGCGTTCGTTCCTTTCCATCCAAACATTCCAAAGAAAAGCTTTGAAAGCGCATCTCCACAAAACTCTAGCCTTTCCATTGAAATGGCAACCATGAAAACATTCTAATAACCAGCTCTCCACGTCTTTAGGCATACATAATTGGACGTCAAAACATTGAAATAGAAGCTGCCAACCTTTTAAAACAAAAGGGCAGTGAAGAAACAAATGATCTAAAGTCTCTGCCCCTTTCCAACAAAGACAGCAAACCGACAGAGACAAAGACCACTTCGGGTTCTTTGAAGTTTCTCATGGTTGTTTAGCGCTCGGTGAGCCAAAGACCATAGGAAAACCTTTACTTTCTTCGGGATAGGGTCCTTCGAAATGAAAGTTATCATGGAGGACTTTAATTTGGGAGGGGTTTCTCTTAATTTCAAATAGGCTAAATTCGTGGTGAAACGACCATTCTGCTCCAGCGGCCAGACAACAGCATCTGATTCTTCTTCTAACACGAAAACCTCCAAACGTTGAACCATTCTCGTCCAACATTCCAATACTTTGCCAAAGCATTTTTGTGAGTCGTATATAACTCTTTCCCCAAGTCATTGCTTATTTAGTAATCATTGTATAATAATGCACTCGTGTTTTAAATTAGAGCAAGTTCCTACATATTTTGTTGAGCTCTTTTACCATTTTGAAGATTAGTATGTGTGTGGAGTTTGTTATTTTCTGAGAAAAACAGATTCCTTCAATATCAGCTTTAATGTGCAGCCTTGATGTTGGATCCAAACAACGAAGCTGTCAGGGAAAATATTCGAGTTAATACGCTGTGACTTTCACCACTACAACTGGTTTCTATTACTTCTACAAGTATGAGTGTGTATGACAATGCTTATTTTGAATCGTTGTAGGTAGCTGAACAGAAGTTAAAGGAAGCGCAGCGACAATCTCAACATGAGCAGGTACAATGTGCTTTATTTTCTCGTGGAGTCAAGGGTCCTCTCACAGAGGAGTTTTGCAGGTTTCTATCTTATAATATAATGAAATGAAAGCATTTAAAATATATCTGCTGCCCATTCTTGCTGATATAATTTATAAAGACAGTTTTTTTTATTGACTTACATTTTTCTGTTAGAATAGTTGATGAGGTGTAAATTTTAGTTAGCCTTTTGCTAAATTCTTGTAGTCCTAATTCATTTAACTACTTCTCTTTTAGAACTTCTTACTGGCTTTTGGAGTTTCCGAGGCCCGTAGACCAATGCTAGAGTATTTTGATCTTGTTCTATAATAGTTAAGACAGACAGATTTTTACTTTGATATTGTTAGGGGCTACGGGTCTCATTTTTTTTTCTCAATGAAAGCATAATACCACTGAAAAATAGTAAGGGAGGCTCCTCCCATCCTCCGCTCTCTTCCAAATGGACCCCCCGGCCCAAGTTTTGGTACAAATACTGAGAGTTTTGAAGTTTGAGATAAGCCACTTCCTAGTTCCTACAGATACCATAATTTGACCAATGTAATCCCCATTTTATAAGCCTAGTATTTTATTATCTGGATGGTCCTAGAGCAAAAATGATCTCAGTCTTGCTAATGGACTTATAATAAATGTCTCTCTAGACTGTTCTTAGCTTTTGATGTAATGTGGAGATGAAACATTATCTGTGTTTATTCGTTGAAAATGATCTGTCTCTTCTGAATTCAAGAGTCATAACATGTTTCCATGTTTTTGTCTTTGCCAATTCCTGTTCGTTGTGTTGTTCCCTCCTCAAAACCCTACTAACATTGCTAGTTCTCTATATTACTTTTCAACCTTACCCGGTGTCCATACACATGTTTGAAGGTTCATTACTTGCTGGCATTGCATAAATGGAAAACCTACCACAAATTTGTCACACCTGCTTAAATTTCCAATCCGCAAGTTTTTTAATTCGGGTCACTGGTCAGTTAAGACCCGGAGTAGCTTTCCTTTCATAGAGTTCTAAACTCCTTTCATAGAGTTCTATGTATGTAATATCTCTCGGTGTCCATATAAAACTGTTGGGAAATGGAGTTCTTTGATGTGATGTCAATGAAATGGCTTCAGCTATAAAAAATGGCATTGTTCAGTTACTTGAAGTTAGCATAAGTGTTGCAAATCCTATCCAAGTTTAATATGTAATGGGAAGTAAGCCTGTTAACTTTTTATATGGTTTAGTTTTTTCTTGTTCATCCTTCGTTATACTCATTAAATTCCTCTACCTAGTTGCTGCATGATTTATCTACAACGGGTTTAATTCCATGCAGGGTTCATCAAGTCGAAGTCAAGAATCCCAAAACCAGTCTGGTGGAGGGTCAAGGAATGACAACACATCACCTCCCTTCCCTTCTATGCCATTTAATGTCACTCTGCCTTCCGAAATTTCGAACATGTTCATGAACATGGCTGCTAACGCTACAACCCCATTCCACGGGCAACATCCCCAAGATGGGCAAGAAGAGAATAGGAACGGTAATGGATTGGATGATCCCGGACCCAGTATGGATGGAAATTTCAGTTTCAGCATTGGAGATGGAATGCCACAGGATCTCAATGGTGCTTTGAGATCTATGATGCAGATGTTCACTGGATCAGCCCCCAGTGGAAATCCTCAGGATGACACCAATAGAAGATCCCCACCACAAGGCTGAAACATTTGGTCAGTATATTATTGCACTGAATCCCCTTTATTCAACATTTGGTCAGTATATTTATTTTTGCTTGCTCATCTTCAGTTGACTTCCATTTCCTTTACATCCTTTGGGGGGTTTCATCAATTATATGGTATGGATCTTTGGGACAAAAATCTAGGGCTTTGAACAGATTCAACCTTCAAATAAATCTGCTATTTTATTAAGCTATCAAGCTTGTCTTGTTAAACAAGCAACTGTAACGGCCAATGACCGAAACTGAAGCCACCCCTTTTTTTTATTTTATTTTAAAATTGATGTCGGTTTTTGTCCAAGTCAATTCCCAAGCTCGGCATCCATTTCATAAACTATTCTTTTTTTTTTTTAAATGCAATTTAGAGGAAGTAGGATATGAGCTGAACTTGGTCTGGACCGACTATAACATTTTTCATTTTAT
Source organism: Momordica charantia (assembly GCF_001995035.1). Next base: position 1,521,732 of record NW_019104488.1, read on the forward strand.
GGTTAGTGATCCAAAGCTCAGATCTTTAGCCAAATCCGAGGATCAGCTGCCCGAAACGTTGACCTGACCGAGGCAAAGAGAGATCGTTTTCAACCGCATTCTCTCGAAGTCGAAGGTACCTTTTATTTAAATCTATTTTGTTATAGATAATTATCTTATCTTCATTTAAGCTTAGCGATCAAGGAATTTTAGAAGGCTCCTAATAAATAAATTAAGTTTGATTTATTAGAGTGGAATTTTGTTGTTGTTGGTTTGCTGACCTTTTTATCCATTTCTTGTATTTTAACACACGTGATGGGTGGTATAAAACTTACCTTCAGATGTATTATAATACAAACTACTTATATATTATGCATACTATCTAGGGTGAATTATTATTTCTATCCGTGTAATTTCAATTTCGGATCATTTTAATCTTTGTACTTACTCTATTTTGATTTTTATACTTTTAATAATAATTATTTTGGTCCATTCATTTTATTTTACCTCATTTTTTCAATCACAATTTAATATTATACTATATTCTTTTAAATGTAGTCGTGACTTAAAATTTTAAATTATAGAGTAAAAAACGAACATTTTAAAGGTAGTTGAAAGTTCTGTGAATAAAATAATATTTTAATCTACTAGAATCATCAAATTCATGATTAAATTATATGTATATGGAAATCTACTCTATATTATAAGGGTCCAATCATGAATTAAAACTAAATAATAATAATAATAAAAAAAAACAACTCTTATCAACTCATTGACAGGCGTCAGATTTTTCCCAATACGATGTCTATCCATATTTATTACCTATGGCGGTGAGTGGCCCAATAAAATGGTTGTAATAAAATTTATTTATTACCTATGGTCCTCTTTTCTCTTGTGAATTATCTCATAACTTCGATATATTAATTTTCCTTTGTCTTTCTGTAAAAAAATAAAATAAAATAAAAATTATTTGTCTTAAATTGTCCTTTAATTGTGAAGGGACATCTTCTGAACTGCCATAGGACGAGGGAGAGGTTTCCTAATTTGTCTTCATTTGAAAAGTCAAGCTCCGAAATATTTTGAATTTGTCTTAATCGAAATAATTAGTGAATAATACTCCAACATTTTCTTATAGTACAATATATAGAGTGGTGATTCAAATTCTGACTTTTTAATGAGAAATGAATGCCTTAATTAATTAAGTTTAATTATGCTTAGTTTGAAAATACTTTAGTATTTTTCTTCTAACCAAAATTTTAGAGTTTAACTTTTTGAAAAATGGAAAAGTGAAGTTTCTTTCTCTCCTGCAAAAAATTTAATGATCGGTAAGATGTTGATTGGTTAGCAATATTATTCATAATTAATTAATTATTGGTCATTGATTATTTATTCATAACTAAATTTGTGTACTAAAATGACCTAAAATGTTAGTTACACTATTTTATAAACATTGTCCTTAAAATTATTTGAGACAATAAAATCTAATTGTTGTTAATAATAAGTAATTTCTAACTCATTTTACAATTCAAATACCATATAGACTACTACTAAATTATCTTTAGGTTTTTACTTAAAAATTTTTTACAAAATTATGTGTTTTTTTTTTTTTTGAGTTCAACAACATGTCAGATCCGCTCCCACATATTATACTCTAATTCAACATTTTGTATTATATATAATATATAGAGAGAGAATGGTGCTGACAATCTAAACATAATTCAACGATTAAAGTACTATGTAAAAAAAAATCGTGAGTTTGAATTTCTGCTCCTATATATTATATTCCCATTCAACATTTATCTATTTTTTCTTTTTATATATACATATAGAGTTGTGCAAGTGCAGATAATCACGCCATGTAAATACTTATGCAATTACGCTATTGACAAGACTCTCCAGATGGGAAAATAAAAAAAATAAAAAAAATTAAAAGGAAAAAACTCTAGAATGAGTCAGATATCGGACGTGAACGGCCAGGATTTAAATCAGAAATCTGGAATTCTATTCGCATTTCGCACCTCACAGTCCGTATCTCCACCCCACGCCTTTTTTGTCACTGTCAGAATCGTGCTGCTCGAACCCGAACGCCGATCCGTAATGGTATAGGGTGCAAACCCAATGCGATCATTCATTGTTCGTTCATTCATTCATTCACTCATTTCCCTACTCTCTGAGAAAACAATATAAAATTCCCCCAAAACTGAACTTGATTCGCTTTCCTAGGCTGAAAGTTCAATCTCTGCCCGCATTGACGGCTCCGCCTGATTCCGTCTACACCCATAAATTTGGCAGCATCGTTCTTCCTCCGTACTCGGATATTACTGTGGTTTGACGATACTTTGCCCACGCATTTGTTTCTGGATCTTGCTTGTTGCGAAATGTGGAATCTGTGAATTTGCCTCTACTTACTCTGTTGGTTATATCTGCGGCGAGGGAAGAAGTTCAAGGTATTAATCCCTAACCGGTATACTTCCGGAAATTTTGTTTGCGTTCTGATTGCTCGTTACGGAATCTCGAATTGGGTATTTCTGGCGTTTACTTTTGTTGTCTGTGTTTAATTTTCATTGCGTGTATAGTAATGCTCTGTTTGAGGGGAATTTCTGTTTCTGGTTATTTTCTCCATTTGTGGGACTTCCATGAGACTTGCCTGCTGGTGCTTGGATTCAATCTGGGAAAGTATGTCCATCGTAGCTTCCTAAAATTGCCAAAGTTGGTCTTTTTAACGGAAAACTTCCAGACTTCTATGTATAAGAAATTTTATATTCGGGTTAGTCATTTTTATCATTGTTGTTGTTATTATCATTATTGGCTTTCCACAGGAAACAGATCAAGTCTTCATATCGGTTCCTTCGTTGATTGAGGGGATGGGGAGTTGTTTGTGATTAACTCATACTTGGTAATCAATCTTTCTGAATCTCGCTTCCTTCTTTTTTTTTTCATCTTGTAGTTAGATTCGGTGCCTGAAGTCGTCAAGAGATGAGTGCATATATCGTTGGTGTTCTTGTACCTATCGTAGTTACACTTTTCTTTCGAAACACCAAAAGAGCGAAGAGAAGAGGCTTGCCTGTTGATGCTGGCGGGGATCCTGGTTTTGCTGTTCGGAATAGTAAGCACGCTGCGCCTGTGGAATCAGCATGGGAAGGCATCTTTACTCTTGCAGAGCTCTTTGAGTACTCATGCAAGCAGCACCAAGACAGACGCTTACTTGGAACCCGGAAATTGATCTCAAAAGAGACTGAAGTAACTAAAGATGGAAGATCCTTCGAGAAGGTTCATTTGGGTGACTATGAGTGGCTAACATATGGTCAAGCATTTGAAGCTGTGTGCAGTTTTGCTTCTGGTCTAGTGCAACTTGGGCATAAAAAGGGTGAACGTGCAGCTATCTTCGCTGACACTAGAGAAGAATGGTTTATTGCCTTGCAGGTCTTTGTCTCCCTCCCCATATCTTGTTTTGTGTAAATTGCATCGATATTTGGAATAATTTCTGAGACATATTTTTCTATTGTCAAGAAATGTTGTCTGACCTGCGTGTTTCCTTGTACCAGGGATGCTTTAGGCGCAATGTTACAGTTGTAACCATATATGCATCTTTAGGAGAAGAGGCATTATGTCACTCGTTAAATGAGGTTCTCTTCCTCTCTCTCTCTCATATGCAAGCATGCACGTGTGCTACACAAAAAATAATAAGTGAAGCTACATATTTTTGTTCTCCACATTCAACCCACAACCATTGTTCCTATTTAAATATTTCTAAAACCCGGGTCAAAAAACTATCCTAGTGTTCATAGATACACATGTTTTTGGTCTCAAATTCTGTCTCCTATCTCCTTCGTGCTCAATTTGTTTTGTTGGTTATCTCCTTGCAGGTTATCCGAATTCATGAAATTCAAATACCATATACTGCTAAAATTGAACTGTTGAGATTTGGTTTTTGTACTGTTGGTTTTGAATTTTGATTATTGATGCATGATGTATGACCATTAGTCCTTTTTCATCTCCAGACAGAAGTCACTACTGTGATTTGTGGCCAGAAAGAGTTGCATAAACTTTTAAGTATTGGTGGACAGCTTAATACAGTGAAGAATGTGATATGTATGGATGAGATTCCTCAGAGCATTATAAACTCTGAGCATGACGACTGGAAAATCACCTCATTTGCTAAAGTTCAATTGCTTGGCCAGGAAAGTAAAGTGGGTGCTGAATTACCCATTTCAGCTGACATTGCAGTTATAATGTATACAAGTGGAAGCACTGGATTGCCCAAGGTGGGAATCATATATGTTTGTACGTAGGTACAATGTATGCACATGCACATATATGTACATCTGTCGCACATACACGCACACTTACCTATACTTTACTCGAGTTTCATTTCTTTTTACCCTTCTAATTAATTTATTGATGGACCGCTTCATGATCGATCATTTACCAAAGATATGTTTTCTTGGTATTGAAATATTTCTTGTCAAAAAACATATGTACATACCACTTGCATAGCATCTCTCTCTATGTATCCAGTTGTGCACATGCATTTGCTACGCTCAGCAGAAAATAGAAATATTTAAGGTAACCAAACCAATTTCATCCATCAACAGCAAATCCTCATCCACTTCAGGGTCCCACAGTTTCTGCTAAAACAAATATTTGAGTACCCTGCATTACCTACCATTCCAACACAGAATTAGAAAAGTCCTTGCTTCTGGTGATTTTGTAGAACCTAAGCAAATCATTGGCTAAAGGTGCATTTAGAGATAACTATAAGAACAGATACTACACTTGATCTTAGCCGAAAGCCAGAGAAAGGTATTAAATGGGGATTTAGAGATTTAAATATCCTTCTGAAAACTAAGTTCTAACTCATGCCTTCTCCACCTTATACCTAATATTTGAATTTTTAAGATCTCCTAGTTGATTATTTAAGACCAATAAGAGCCCAATATATCTTGAAATGTTATCTTTGTTAAGATAAACAATTGTTCTCCTTAATTTATTAATCCTGTGAGGTTCTGTAGTACTGGATTCTTTTTTCCACTGCATCTTTGTGTTGCTTGCAGCCACTGGTTTGGTAGTCGAGTATTTTGTTTAACATTTCCATTATGTTCTGGAACTTCTGATAATTTATTGATAATGGCCGTGTGTACAGGGTGTGATGATGACACATGCAAATGTCTTGGCCACAGTTTCTGCTGTCATGACTATAGTTCCTGGTCTCGGAAAGAAGGATACCTATCTCGCATACTTACCCATGGCTCATATCCTTGAGTTGGCAGCAGAGGTGTGTATACTTTTGATTTCATAACTTTGGCAGCTTAGTGTAAATTCTTATTCTGTTTAGCAAAGATCGAAATTTTCATCTCTCTTTTGCTGCTCTATGATTATTTCTTGTATGGTATCTTTGTTTTTCCTGTAGAATGTAATGGCTGCTGTTGGATGTGGTATTGGTTATGGGTCTCCTTTAACACTTACTGATACATCTAACAAGATTAAACGAGGGACAAGCGGTGATGCGACTGCTCTTGTGCCAACAGTAATGACTGCTGTCCCAGCAATTTTGGATCGTGTTCGGGATGGGGTTCTTAAAAAGGTTTGTCAATTTTGCATGCATATTTTTGTTCATGTTGAATTTATTTGAACATTCCATGTATTACCATCCATTTAGCGGGTGGCTGCAATAATAAAGAGTCTTCTGGTTTCAGGTGAATGGGACAGGTGGATTAGCAAAGAAATTGTTTGATTTGGCATATAATCGTAGATTATCTGCCATGAACGGTAGTTGGTTTGGGGCTTGGGGTCTGGAAAAGCTTTTATGGAACTTTCTTGTGTTTAGAAAGGTACAAGCAATTCTTGGAGGTCGCCTTCGTTTTCTGTTGTCTGGAGGGGCACCTCTTTCTGGTGATACCCAACGATTCATCAACATCTGTCTCAGGTATGTATGACAAGAAAAGGGCGAATATTTTGAATGCCAAAGACTTGTAATGCCAGTTTATGCGTCTACAGACAACCATCCAAGAACAAATGAAGCTTTGCTGCAGGATTTCTAAATTTCAGATGTATATGAACTATTTGATACTAGTCTGGACACATATTACACAAGAGATACCAAATGATGTTCTTGTCTAGATGCATATAGGATTTTAAACTGTCCAAGGTTTGAGCCTAGCTATATTTTTTAATGACATTTTTTTATTGGTCTAATTATATATTCTGCAAAAACTGTTCAGGATTTTTATTTTTTGGTTAAGAAACAAATTCATTGATAGTATGAAATTACAAAATGGGCAAATAACCCCATCCAAAACTATCCAGGATTATTGATAATAAATAAATGCTAATGAATGCTGCACTTGACAGATATAACATATAAGTTGGTGGTTGACAAAGATGTTACAGTCCTACAACCAATTATAGTTACTAAGATTAGGTTTACAGTCCATTTTACCAAAAGTCCATGTGTGTGCACGTTAATATTTCAGTTACCATCTTGCACGTGTATCTCATGGTATGCTATTTTCAGTGCTCCAATAGGCCAGGGTTATGGTCTTACTGAGACTTGTGCTGGTGGGACATTCTCCGAGTTTGATGACTTAAGCGTTGGTCGTGTGGGAGCTCCACTTCCTTGCTCATTTGTTAAGGTATCTATTCATCCTCCTGGTTCTGTGATCCCCTATTGATATGTCCAATTATGCATCCAAGGGCCGGTATTTTTTATGGATGACGGATACATATAGAAATATGTCGTGCATCTATAGTAGTAAGTACTAACATCCGAGGTTGAAAATCTGACATTCATTTTCAACGGAAATTTCACAAAGCCAAAAGTACCTTGAGGCAAAAATAGTTTGCTGATGTATATGTCATTTAAAGTTCCCCGGCCTGAATGGCTGAATGTATAACGACCTGAATTGGAAACTTAGAGAAACGTGAGTAAAAGGAAGAGCCACTACAGTCTTTACACCTACCCTTTCTCTATCCAATGTCAATTCTATTGGATGTTTTACTATGATCATCGCAGCATTTGTTTTCCAGTGGTCAACTTCAAGGCATTTGTTTTACTTTCTCAGTTGATTGATTGGCCCGAAGGTGGATACCAGACTAGCGATCTGCCAATGCCTCGTGGAGAAATTGTAATTGGTGGTCCAAATGTTACACTTGGATACTTCAAAAATGAAGAAAAAACTAGAGAATCATACAAGGTAAAGTCTCCTTGTTGCTGGTGTTGTTGATACCTGGAGTATTTTTTCTTGAGATTTGCAAATTTATGCAATGTCTCTTTGTGCAAAGGTGGATGAGAGGGGAATGCGGTGGTTCTACACTGGTGACATCGGGCAATTTCATGCTGATGGTTGCCTTGAAATTATTGACCGTAAAAAGGATATAGTCAAACTTCAACATGGAGAATACGTTTCCTTGGGAAAGGTATGACATCAAAGATTACCTTTTTTGTATATCTTTTCTAATCAAATTATTTGCTTTCTAAGTAATGTTTCTCTACAGGTTGAAGCCGCACTCAGTGGGAGCCCGTATGTTGACAATATAATGCTGCATGCTGATCCTTTCCATAGTTTCTGCGTGGCACTTGTCGTGGCCTCTCAACATGCAGTAGAAGAATGGGCTTCTAAGCAAGGAATCGATACAAGCGATTTTGCTGAACTCTGTCATAAAGAAGAAGTAGTGAAGGAAGTGCAATCATCACTTGTTAAGGTATCTGTATTCTGACTCGGATTTGTGTTCGATTCGATTCTTATCCCATCCCAAGTACCCTACCCTCATGCTTTTCACGAGCCCCTTTGTTTCTTCATTTACTGTCTTTCCAAAACAACCAGCCACCTAATCTTCACCTAGCTCCTCCCCATGAAGAAAAAAGAAAGCAAAAATGGAAACATTCTGAAAATCTTGTTTGTACACATGCTAGTTAAACTACAAGATTGGTTTCTAGATTTTTAAGATTGCGTCTAATAAGTCCCTTAAATTGTCTGATGGGTCTCTAAGCATTCAATTTTTTCTAACAACTTCCTGAACTTTTTAAAAAGTGTATGATAGGTCCTTACTTGATCCATTAGACACAAAGTTGAAAGTTTATGGAACGATTGGACATTTTTTGAAATTGCATATTAGACACAACGTTAGACAAATACAGTTCATGGACTGAACTTATGATAAATATTCTAGCACAAAATTCTTTTGTCTTCTTCGAAGAAACTAAAAGGAGGCATCATGTAATTGTACGTGTTTTTATACTTGTTGACAGGAAGCAAAGAAGGCGCGATTAGAGAAATTCGAGATCCCTGCGAAAGTCAAATTGCTATCGAACCCATGGACTCCTGAATCTGGACTAGTTACTGCAGCTCTCAAGCTTAAAAGAGACATTATTAGGAAGGCTTTCTCCGAAGACCTCTCTAAACTGTATGCCTGATGATTATGTTCTGCCCACAACTTGGATATGGAGAAATTGTCCTTGGAGTTAGGTTGGTTTTCCAGGATTAATTCTCTCTATTTCTTATCCATTACGTTTTCCTAGGTTGTCTTGTGATTTTGGTTTACTTTTAAATATTTTCTTTTAAGGTTGTCTTTAACTATTCGCGAGTACTGGAATTTAGTTCTTAATAAGAAATGAGGAAGGTACCAGTTTTGTTTTGCTTTGTTTTCGTAGTTACATTTGATGTGATTTATATGATTCTTGTTCGATAATATTTAGTACAATTCGATAATTAATGAAATTAATTATTAATAGAATTACACACGTGACTTATTATTTGCGACAACATATACCAAAACGAAACGAGCCAAAAACTTGCACCAAGAACTCCGTCTGTTTTATACAGATTCAATCTGTTGTAATTACTTTGGCAATTTGGTATTGAAAAAAGTGAAATCTTACCTTCCCTCGTTTAGTTTGAATTTCATCCCCAATAGAGCTATGATTTTATGAAAACAAAGTGGAAGGTTTGAGCTTTGATATAGAGAACTTAAATTGGTAATTTCGATGGAGCCAGATCTGAAAATGCATTGTTGCAAAACAAACAAAAAAGAAAATGACGAAAAACAAACCAGAAACTTCAGTAGCTTAGAAACAATTCACTCGTATTAATCATACTTCAGCTTGCAGGAACTATAACTGTGAACTCTTTCAATTACACTTCCATTTCACACCCGATTCTATACACAAGTAAACATACATATCGAGAATCCTGTAGCAGTTCGTTTAGCTCGGAGACCGTTCATTAAACCGTTAGGTTTCTTTAAATAACTGGGGGACCAAAATCGTGGGAAGACGAGGGTTGTAAAGCACGAATTTTTACTTCATATTTCATACACCTAGAGACTTCATGGGGCAGGGATGAATCTGATCCATCTGAAACAAGTGGAATGGAGGAAGCACGGCTAGTGTGAGCATTTCCAATATGGTTTCCACACTTTCGACAAAGTAGTTTGGTTCTTCGTCGAAACAGACCCCAAGAGTGTTTTGAGAAATGAGGCACACACTGAAGTTCATCAACTTGTGTAAATCTGCTCTCATCGACGTTTAGAAACGATATGATCCCTCGCTTTATTGATTTACCATATTTAGAGCCAATGGTCGATGTATTGCGGTTAGAAGAGCTCAAGTTCAGTTCATATCCACAAGCACCACAGCTGTATGAAAAAAAAACTATTGTCATTACAAGTTGACCAGAAAACAAACAAGAAATGCATAGAATACATGGACAAGGTTTCCAATTAAGCATTTTCAATTCTGACCAAACACCGGCCCCCACCATCACATGTCAAGGTTTCCAATTCCATGGGTAGCTATATAGTACCCTGAACTCAACGGCTGCAAAGTAATTGAAGTGACTAAACAGTCACTGATACTTTTTGACATAAATTTGTCTTTCACTTTTTCTCAATCCTTATGTCCAACAGAGTCTTTAATTTCAACTGTTTTTTCTCAACCCTTATGTTCAACAGAGGGTTTAAGATTAGATTTACCAATTTTACCTTAGCTAGAAAGAGGCTTTATTAAAACATGTGACGATATGAGGGCAGGTTCATAACTGATTGATTTGTTGTCTGGATCGGTCTCAGGTATTTTCAAGGTGTTACAGGAGGGAGAGTCTTCTCCTTTGGTCATCTTCTTAGGACATCCCTCTGGGATCAGATATGAAATTGAAAACAAATCCTCACTGCTAAAAAGAGCCAATTTAGAGTAGATTTTAAGTTCAAAATTATAGAAGGTATTAGCCCCTTCTCATCTTTCCAACATCTACCAAAGGACCCTATTAGTTAAGCCATTGGCCAGTGGTTCCTCTCTTTTTCTTCAAGTTGAAGGATCACTACTAGAGAAAGCAGAGGAGAGAATCCCAAATACGAAAAAGGAAGAAATGCAATATATTCAGAAAATGAGCACATGACAGAGTTCATTTGAATGGAAGTTTACAGGTAGAAGAAGTTTCAAGCTTAATAAATAATCCCCCCATCACAATTCAATTGGGTTAATTGAGTTCATCAAAATCAAAGACTAGCCATCTCCATCATGCTAATAACTACAAATATTTCTTAAACAGGTCAGACCAGTCCAGGCACTACTCTGCTCTATTACAACTATTGACAAATTTCCTGTTCCTCATATTATAATTTTAGTTTACGGGCCTTAAATGTGCTGAATTCGTCCAATCAAACCCAACCCTATCAAGCCTTACACCAAATGCAGTCGACATACTAAAAAATCAATCACGATTTTGGGAATACTAATCAGTTCGAAATCGACTCAATTAAGGTATGAAACAATAAATAATTCCCACCCCGTCCCTTAAATCAGGCAATTCCACTAGCCCCTCCCATCAGAACGGGAAAAAAAAAATCAGAGACAGTATGGCAGAAACAAATACTTGTGGAACTAAAAAAAATGAATACAAAAGTGAGATAGAAGGCAGAAATTAGATTAAACCTGTAATAAACATCTCTGCGAGAAGAAGAAGAGTAGAGAGAGGCAGCAGAAAAGGAGTGGGAGTGAGTTCCATCGATGTAATCGTCTCCGACGACCGGCGACTGCTTCATTCTTCTGCTACAAGATACAACACCGTCTCCAATGCTGGCTGCAACGCTTGACGGAGGTATCGAGGCCGTGAATGCGGAATCGTAGTTGCTAGAAACAACGATTCAATTTGGACAGTGACGAACAAGTTCCGACTTTTAATCTGATCGAGCCCAACGATTGCAGAAACTGATCTCCGGAGGAAAAAAAAATTGAAGTTTATCGGAGAAGAATTCTGGTTAGAGGAAGAATTGGAGAAAGAACGGTGATGGGGAAGCGCAGCTGGAAGAAGAGAAATCGAAGAAATCGATGGGGGAAAAAGGAAAAAGATGGTTCTTCTTTGTCTCTCTGGCTTTTTTTTCCATTTTTTTATTATTTTATATTTCTCTGAACCTGACGCGGCATTGTAACGGAAAAAAAAATACAAGTTAATTAGATTGAGACGTTTTTTATTTTTTTTTTGGAAAGATTGGATTGAGACATTCCACATTGTTAAATTATATACTTTTTAATTGTCAAAAATAATTATATATCTTTTAAATCCAAGACTACTAGAATATATACCATTTGCATTTTAATTATAATTCAACGAGTTAAACTATATATCATTAATTAAAATGTTATATATTTATTTAACTAAAAGAGTTAATTACGATATTGTTGAACCATAAAAAATTAATTATGACATGATTTCTTATCGGCGAATCTATTTATTTTAAACGAAAATAAATGAAGTTAATTTTATCAAAAAAAAATTCAAAACAAAAAGTTAACAAAGTTGATGATTAGCCTAACTAAGTCACTAATCATGACTTAGTGGTTAAAGACATATATTATCGATAAAAAATCGAAAGTTAGAATTCTCGCTCGGAAAACACTTACGATTATCTTTTAGAATTGTAATTTCACCTAATGAAGGCCCATGTGGCATGGACACGGGGTCGACTCTTCATTGAGGCTCTTCTTTTGACTTAAAAATTTTACAATTTTTTTAAGGATAAAATTATCAATTTATTTAATGATTTGACCCCACATCTAAGGCCAATCATACTTTGAATAGTCAAGTTATAATTATGCCTATGTTTTTTTTTTTGTTATTACTGTTTTTTTAATAATAAAGGGAGGTGCTAAGTATTCTTCACAATGATTAGTTGAGGCAATTTTTGTAACCAGATTTAGAATTTTAGTAGTTATAAATTTTAATTTAGGCCTTTTAAGATAAAATATTATTTATGTTAAAATTATGATTATACTTCCTATGGTTTTTATTATTATCATAATCGCCCACCATAAAAAGTAAATTGTTAGCTAGGATTTTTTTTTTTTAATTGTTAGCTATGTTAGTGTCTTTAAATATGGAATATCTGATCAATTAATTTGTCGAGGACAATATCTTAATTGTTAAATTTATATATAAAAAATTACCAGTGGTATAAAAAACTTACTTTTCCATTTTATTAATGGAATAAATATTTAAAAATGATAAATATGAATATTCATTAAAAAAATATGGTCTACGAAATTCTGTATTTCATTTTTCTTCTAAGAAAACTTGTTTAGTCTCTATACGTTGAAAGTGTTCTATTTAATCATATGAAAATGGTCTTCAAATATGATAGATTTATATTCTTTTTAAGTCTGGAAAATAACTTTAAATATTTTTGAAATAAGTTCGTTGTCTAGATAAAGACATAAAGCTTATTTGATTTTTTTTTAAATAATCATAGGTAACTATTATGTTATCGTGTAATTTTCCCCTTTGATCAACTGTGTAGATATTAAATAATTACGTTTCAAATTTCATAAACTAAATTAAATTATTTCACAAAGACAAAAAATACTTTCGACGAAGACAAAAAAATAGAGGGCACTTAAACGTATTCTAAATTCAATCCTTACGAAAATAAAATAATCCGAAGTTCATCCATGACTTGATTTTTTTTAAATACAGAATTAGG
>NW_019104488.1:1534697-1591863 GCF_001995035.1 Momordica charantia
AAAAAAAAAAAAGAAATAGTAATAATAATAATTGAAATGGTACCGACATAGCCTGTAAATTAGCCGACAGACTAACGGTCTCCAGTTTGACTCCGTAGGTATATTATTTATTTTTTTACAAGTACTTGGAAAATTATTATTATTATATTCGTGAATTTCAAGTAACTAATTTCATGACATTTAGTTGTTAGAAGAACATATAAGATATTAATTTCTAAACATGTGACCATAATGAAAATTTATTACAGAACAAAAAATTCATATAATTCTATTGAATAAAAAAATGATAATTGTGAGAGGAGAATTAAAAATTTCTACTTTAAAAATGTTATTAATGAACTAAGAAAAAAGATTAATAATTTAATCGATTAGATTATGTGTAAAGTGATCTATTGTGCTATCTTAAAAGGAAATTAGTCTATTATACATTAATTTAGCTTAAATAATTTTGAACTTAAATATTGGGTTACATCCATTATAATTAATTATATGAACTTAAGTCAACAATTTTTTTTATTTTTATAAATTTTAACCTCTAACTTTTGATGTATATCGTATACTTTGACCTAGTTGAGATATTTGGCAAGTAAATAATTTATAAAATTTAATATTCATTAAAAAAATGATAAATACTAAAATATTTATATTAATAATTTTGTTTGATAACAAGCTAGTATACGGCCAAACTTATGAAAATTTTCATCTTACGCAATAATATATCATTTGGATGAGAAAATAAGTTGACTGGCGCAAATAATTTAAAATTTAGATTTTAAAAAGAAAAACCCCTTTAATCCCTTGTCTCAAATATATTTTGTAATAATTTAGTATTTAAATATTTAATGATTTAGTTATGAATTTCGAGATCCAAATAACATACAAAAAAATATTCCTATAAACTAAACTAAATTAAACATCTTCTAATAGTGTATGATATAACAATTCTAAATTTTAGAATGATTTACATACGTAGTACAAAACAAATACATATTTTAAAATGTAATAAACAATTTAAAATTTTAGAATGATTTACTAAAAAAATTAAAACTTATAACATATTTTAGAATACATATCAAATATGCTATTTAATGAAATTTCTCTAAAGTTTTTTTCTTTTTGAAGGCTTCAAAAAAATTTAACGCAAAGACTTATCGTTAAAATATTTGTTATTATAATAAACAATGTTACATTTTTTTTGCCAAAACGGGTTCTATGGTGTAGTGGTTAGCACTCTGGACTTTGAATCCAGCGACCTGGGTTCGACTCCCGGTAGGACCTTTTATTTTCAAGATTTTTTTATATCGACAAATAAAATATAAATCTCTAAAGTCAATAAACTCCTTTTCTTTCGGGATTCTCAAATTTATTATAAATTTTTATTTTTCAAGAAGATAAATAACGATTTCACTTTTTTTTTCCCACAGTATTTGGACTGGAACCTATTTCATATTTTGTAATTTTTTATGGTTTCAAAGTGGTAGAGATTATTCATAATATTTTTAATTTAATAACTGCAGAATAAGAGAGCAATTTATTGACGTTAAAGATGGTAAACATATGCCTTCTCCATTTAGCTATCCTCTGGTTAGTAGGTTATTTTATTATTTTGTTAGAAAGTATGTAAATTAAATATAACTATGTGAATAAAAATATATGGAGTAGAGTTTTGATTGACATCCTGCGTATTGATAAAATATAAAATGTACTAAAATTATCTAACAAAAATATTACTAATATAAATACAAATACAATTATTTATAATTCAAGTAGATGAATTGCTGTTGCATTTTGTCAGATAATACTATACTTTTAGAATGAAATATAAAGTAAATCACCAATATATCATTTTGTATTATTATTATTAGTACTACTATTTCGTTTTATCGATGAAGTATATTATTGATATTCTTAATATAAAATATATTATTGATACGATGGTTTTTTACCTTTGTGCCATTTTTAAAAAATGTTTATCACGTGGGTGAGTTCTCATTAGTTAGAATAAAACATGCTATTATCACAAAACCAAAATATCAATGAATATAAATAGGTTAAATTACAAAAAATACAGTTGAATTTTGCTCAAAGTCTCCTCAATACCTCGTCCTTTAAACAAATTGTAATACTACCTCTCAAAAGGGTTTTTAAAATAATACCATTTGAGCCCAACATAATTTAATATTTTGGTTGAAAATTTGATGTAGCATGATATGAACAACGTTGTAATTAATGAAAATTTTTCTATAACAATTAGTTGGCACTACAACAAATTAGATCTTCAACAATGATTGTTCTAAGTTTTCATCTATTACTACGTGGTTGCATATTTTACTACGTTAATATTTCGTTAAAATATTAACTTAACGTACATCTAAAAGGTTTTACGAAAGGTCATATTGAAATTTTTTAAAGTATAGAAGGTATATATATATATATATATATATTTTTGGAAAGGCAAGACGAGATGAAAGTAGGGATAAAAAGGGTGCAACACCAGAATTTTCTAAATAGTCGTATTATTCTCACCAAAATACGCTTAACTGTGAAGTTTTGATAGGATCCGATGTATTAATACTATTAATACTGATATGATCACACTCCATAAATGGTACTTTTAAGCTTGGAGCAAAGCCTCGAAGGTATTTTTTTTATAATTTAGCCATATAAATACATAGAGATATCTTTTAGAATATTACATAAAACTCCCTCAATATTCAGTAAACACAAACATGGATCCCACAACCAGAACCCAAGGATCCCGTGGCAACACGTTCCACATGTAAATACAGAAGAATGCGAGGGCTATTTACGTAATTTCAGTTTGTTCATCGACCACTCCTAGTCTTACTCCACGACTCGCCTTCTCCAGCCTTTGTTTCCCGAATCACCGGTATTGGTATATCTTCATCTCGCAAATAAAAAACCTAGAAAAAGCTTACCGGAGAGGCTCATACCACGATCGGATTCGGAATCTGTATTCCCAGTTAATCAACAATGGTTTCTTCTTTCAGTGGCGATGAAACTGCTCCTTTCTTCGGCTTCCTCGGGGCCGCTGCAGCTCTTGTATTTTCCTGTAAACTTCGCATCTCTATCTTCATTGCTTCTCTTTTTCTGTTTCCTCTTTTAGTTGCGCCGCGGATCCATCAGATTGAATCTGATTTGGTCGCTGATTGAGTCTGATTTAAATTTAAGAAGGGATTACAATCGAGATAACGAACTCTAGGGCTCAGTTTTTGGGAATGAATCTTTTGTTATTGGCCATTTCGGAGATCTTTTTTTGTTTGGGGTTAATCGGGATCGATCTTATTTTCTATTCTACTTTTTAGAAATTGGGGTAATTTGCGAACGATCGGAGTGGATCCTATGCTGTTTTGTTCTCATTTTTCATTTCCGTTTCCCCTTCTTTTATTGGATTAGATATATTTCGCTTCTACCTTCAGAGATGTTTTCAATCCTGTGGAAAAGTAACTCTGATGTTAAAACTCGATCCTGACAACATTTTTATTTTTGATTTGAGAGGGAACTAGCTCGAGAGGATGGGTTGTTTAGAAGTGTCCACAGGGATTTTTGGTTCTGTTAAAGTAACGTATTATAGCATGTTGACCTATCCTTTAGATACTGGAGCACAAAATTATCCAGTTGAACTGGTAGTATATCATAATGAAACTGGTGCTGATAATTTTTTCTCTTACAGGCATGGGTGCTGCATATGGGACTGCAAAGAGTGGAGTCGGAGTGGCCTCCATGGGAGTTATGCGGCCAGAGCTTGTCATGAAATCTATAGTTCCTGTAGTTATGGCTGGAGTGTTGGGTATTTATGGGTTGATCATCGCTGTTATTATTAGTACCGGAATTAACCCAAAAGCAAAGTCTTACTATTTGTTTGATGGGTATGCACATCTGTCTTCTGGACTTGCTTGTGGACTTGCTGGTCTGTCCGCAGGTATGGCAATTGGGATCGTCGGTGATGCTGGTGTTCGGTAATGTTTATTCTCTATCCCTTTTGCTGTAAGGTTTGGATGTTTCTTTTTGTGTTATATGGGACATGATAGTATAGTTACCTTGAATAGCTAAATTTCAGATCTTGTAATTCGATAATTCTACAACACTATAAAGTTAGTGTTATTAAAGTAGATGATAATGGCCTCTAGTGTCCAAATGTGTTGTGCTTTAGTATGGATTGGAATATTGGCAAAATGTTAGAATTTGGAATATTATCATGAACTTTCAATGTTAAATCTCTACTGTACTTGCGATTAATCATCTCATGAGTGGTCTAATTGTGGGGTTGCTTTAACATCTACTCGATCACAAGATCAACAAGCTTCTTTTCCATTTTTGGAGAGTTAGAGATTACGACTCATGGAGTTATCTTTACTTTGTTTATTGGCGTTGATGCTGGCATATTCATCAGTTTGAAATTCGAACTGCAAAATATTTTCTTACCTTTTAGTTCAACCTCGTCTAGTGGTTTTCTTTATTACTTTAATGCATCTGCACTTTGTCTTTTAGTATTAGATAATGATAACGGCATGCTGCATGATTTACAGATCATTTTATTTTCCCTTTCTAATTCACTATGTAGCTAGTCAAATGATATTGCAACTCTTTCACATGTTTTATCTGCTCTTCTTTATTTGATCCTCTCAGGGCCAATGCACAACAACCTAAGCTCTTTGTTGGAATGATTCTCATCCTCATCTTTGCTGAGGCACTTGCCCTCTACGGTCTTATTGTTGGTATCATCCTCTCATCTCGGGCAGGCCAATCTCGTGCAGATTAAAGGATGCCAAGTTGATCCTCTGTCTTTGAATTTATCATTCAAAATGTTTCAAGGAGATTTTGTTTCTATGTTACTTCTGTCATTGTCAAACTGAACCCGTATTGTATTTTATTGAGTGATGGTAATGAGCAGGTTTTATGACAAACCTCCATGCTCGCCTCCTGTTGCTGTTGCCCTTTGTGTGATATTCTTTCTAATTCTAGTCAGTTACTAGAGTTGTGGACAAAAGCTCTCCATGCACATTCCATTGAAAATGACCTATTTCTAAATAAATACTGTCAAATTACAGGCTCTACTTTGTTCTACTTGTATAGATATGATGCCTTGAGGTTCTACAGGCCATTTATTAACTACCTTCGACGAGTGACTTTGTTTTTAAGTAATGAGAAACTTTATCATCACTTTTGATATCAATGGGAAAGATAATTGATGCGTGAAAGATAATATGTTTTAGATCGACGAGGTTTGATTTTTCGTATCTATTTGGTTGTTGAGGTTTCAAAATGGATGTATGGTTTTAAAATTAATCTTATGTTTCTCTAGAGGTTTCAAATTGTCCACAGCCATTGGAAGGCAGAGGATTGAGAAGAGAAATGGTAAGAAAAGAGCTGAGAAAACTTAGATGAAGTTGCTCGAAGATAGAGGGGCGCTCTCATGTCACACTGTACATTTGTGTTAAAACTTTTAAAGTATGTCCAAAGTATTATTTATTTAAAAGTACTGGAACAAAAATAAATAATTTTTTTTTTTGAGAAATTAAAAAGAAACTAATAAATAAATATTTTGAGAGTATGTACGAACCAAATATATCTTATACGGGGGTGGGGACTCACCATGGAGATATATTTCAATTATTAATGTCAAAGCTAAAAAGTATCCGGAAAAAATAAATAATATTTTTAAAACCAAAAATGAAAAATGGTCGTTATATACTCCATACCCAAATCTCCCTCCGTCGTTCTGTGCCCGCTCCCGCCACTCATCAACAGCGCCGCCGTGTCGGAAGAAGACATGGCAAGCAAAAACCCTAGACCAGAAGCAGGAGATGGAACCGAGGCCCCAAAGATAGTCTGGAATGAAGGCCAACGGAGGTTTGAAACGGAGGACAAGAAGGCCTACCTTCAGTACGTAATAAAAAACGAAGGTAAAGTCATTGATATGATTCACACCTTCGTTCCTTCCTCCAAAAGAGGATTAGGATTGGCTTCTCATCTCTGCGTCGCCGCCTTCAATCACGCTAACGCGCATTCGTTGTCCATCATCCCCTCCTGTTCTTACATTTCTGTGAGTTCTCTTTTCTACAATTTCTAGGGTTTGTTGTTCGTAGTTTTAATTCATTATTACGTTTGTGTAGGGCTTGTTACTAACGCATCTTGAAATTTAGTACCACCGTTTATTTTTGCGATTATTTATGCTACGAAAGAACATCATCAGGTTGGATTCTTTTTCCAGAATAGTTCTTCCTACATTTGTAGCAGCTGTTTGGGAATTAAATTTAATAACTGAATTTTCTTCTTCCTTCCTATACGGTAGCTTCCACACTCGATCACAATCCACATCTTTATAAAATAGTTCTTAAAAAACTGCAATCAAGAAAGTAAATCCCAGTAGCAGTTGGAAGTCCACCCCCTCCCCACCACCCCCACAGTCCTAGCAAAAAATGAGATACAATTAGAGAATGTAAAATTTAAAGTCAATTCGTTGTGTAGCACCTAAAATAGAAGTCATGAACAGCTAAAGAATTATAAAATTCAACCCATTTTCCTTTGTCTGCTAGCCTTCTGTATTAGTTTTACTTCAATAATTTACCTAAATGTATAGCACGCATTATGGGAGACTGCATTCATGCTATATGCCCCAAGTGAAGAAATGACAGGTGAAGGAGAGGAAAGGTAAAATGAGAAAAGTTTTTGTGGAGAATGGATGGAAAGTGGAAGTGCAAATCAAGTGGGTATAGAAAAGATATGCTAGAGAAGACACTCGAGGAATCCATCATCCAAACTTGATGATCCTCAACTCTAATAAACACAACAAGAGAGGAGTGAAAATCACCTTTCTCCTATCATTCACAGCGCTTCTGAAATGAAGATCAAAAAGAAAGATATTCCTTATAAGAAACCAATCAATTAGCAATAGGAGCATTTTTGGAGCTTTTATATAATTAGACAAATTCTGAAGACAAGGAGAAGAAGAGCAGAGTGGACTGTATTCAAGCCCGTGGTCTTCCCAATACCAAACCCAACTACCATCCCCGACTCCAGGGAAAATAAAACACAAGAACTAGGGTAAACGACCAAGAATTTTTAGAGTCTCAGTCCACTGAAATGTCGACCATACTTGCTATTTTGTGTGCTGCAAAAAATCTGTTCTTCTGGAAAAAGCCATAACCAATTAGACAAAAGGGCAAAGTTCTTACTAGTAAGATTCTCTATTCCAAGACCCCCCTCCTCATACTTTACTAGATGAGAAACCCCACCTTCCTGCATCACTTCCCAAAGAAAATCCAGTTCGTGAGTTTTTCAGGTACAAAGTCTTCTATCTTATGAACATGAGGTGGCTGGATGGTCCCTTTAAATCTGTAAGTATGTTAATGAGTAAAGGATGTACATGGTATCTTCAGAGACATCCAATAAAATTGGAACGATAGAGAAACAAGGATGACACACACAAATTGAGAAAAATACTTACATGGTTGTGTGGTTAGACATTCAAGGACAAGACAATAGTTCTTTGGGTTAACTTTGACGGCTTCCTATGGGAGAATATGGATTGAAAGAAATATGAGAACTCTTATCTGGGCTTCTATGAGTATTCAGGTTATGTAGAGCTTTGTTCCTATTCTAGGATCTTGATGGTATACTCCTGCTGAAGAATTTTGACATTGTTCTTCACTTTTGATTCAAACAAACCAGAGAGCTTTCTTATTATCTTCTTCCTTGTATCTTCTTTTGTAATTATTTTTCTTTGTTGTGTGTAAGAGAGACGAGAGGGACATATGCTGATATGTAAAACTCTGTAATCATCTCTTATTTCATATGTTATTCTATATTTGGAACCTATTTTTCCAGTTATGCTTCACGTCCAGCATGACATTTTTAATTAAGTAAAAACTTTTTTTTTTTTTTGTCTTTCAGGACACCTTTCTCCCGAGGAACCCATCTTGGAATTATCTTTTGTACTCTGGAGATAAGAAATCAAACATGTAAGCAACTTCTTATGTTAATAAATGTGTCCATATCATCAATCCTAAGTCGTGGATATTCCTATTTCCTTGGTGTTTAATGTAAAATCCCACAGCTTATATTACTAATATATTTGAGAATATACTATGAAGTATGAATACATTACGTGGAGTCTAAATATTAAAATTGGCTTCATGGTGAAATGCCGTTCTCTGTGTAGCCCATCAAAACAAGTATACACATGAAAAGTATGGAGTTTTATTTTCTAATATTTGTAATAAATTCATTAACAAACGAAGGATGCAGTATTATAATACATTCTTTTTTAATCTAAAATGAAAATACCTTTTATAAATACCTATGTACTCCAAAAAATGAAATTATTGGACCAGTATTTACTTTAGGAATTAATTTCTATGTATTACTTAGTTGTATGGTCAGGTGGCTGTCTCGTGAAATTAGTAAAATGTACTTAAATTGGTTCAAACAGTCATAGATATAAAAAAAATTGAAATTTTCGTCAAATAGTTGCTAAACAAGTTAAATACCACAAACAAAATAACTTCAACACTATTAAAAAAAACTGTTCCTTCCACTTCAACAATATTAAAAGAAAAAAAACTGTACGTTCAACGTGGAGATAGAGAATGAAAACACAAGCTATTCTAGATATAATATTCTAAAATATAGGTATGGAAGGTAAAAAGTAATAATTATAATTAATATATGAATTTATTAACTAATTTCACTTCACCATGTGGGTCAAGGTATGTACTGGGCCGTGTACTAAAAAATAGGTATGTACTGGGCCGTTAGCCCAATACCTAGTCCACTCTAAGTCCAACCAGGCAAAGCCCACGAAGATCCCTCAAGAAGACGATGACGACCTGAAATCCTCAGAGACCCCGAGCTCGGTTGCAGAATGGACATGGCGACCAAATTTCTACGAACTTTAACGAATGCCTCCAATAACAAAACCTTAATTAACGTTTGCCTCGTCGTTTCGTTTGGGGCACTGAGCGCCAGGTCGATCAAGCAGCAGAGGGAAATTGAAGCTCTGGAGGCCGAGAAAGATTCCCTCCTCAATTCCAATAAAGCACTGAAGAAATCCATGTGGGATTGGAAGCAACAGTTGTTCGCTGAAGCTTCCTCCGAGTCCGCTTTGGTCCCTCTAGCCAGGATCAAAGCTATCTATGGCGAAGTTCCGATATCATCCCCTACTGGTAATTTACGCTTTCCTTTAACTTTCTGCTCTTAGAAATGCTGGTTAATGTTTAAAGGAAATGGTATAGAGCTTCATCAATGTAGACTCGTGTTAGAATTTGAGTGTCGTGATTGCAATGTAAGCATTTCAAGTTCCCAACTCGTATTAGGGGAATTATTTGGTTTTCGTAATACTTCATGCTGGGAGATCCTTTTAGTCGATCAGCATTGGCCTCATGGTTCTCATGCTCTAATTCTGAAGTTGAATGTTGCTATAATTAAATTAATTACCATGCTCTTGGTTATCAATAATTCTAATTCTATGAGAACTGCGGGCACAACTCAGGATGCAGAGAAAATAATAGATTGTGAATCTAAAGAAAATGGTTATCATCGCCATTTGTATGTTGAGAAATGAATGTTCCACCATTGGATGCTGAACTTGATGACTTAATTTATGCTGAAACTTATGCAAAGGTTTGTCATTATGGGAGAAGAATTTGAGGAGAGTACATGGTGCATAAAGTTTTACAGGGAAATATTGTCATTGAGTTTGATTTTATATGAGAAGGAGACACTTGAAAAGTTTAGAAGCAAAAAGAAGTAATTTCTCCTTTTGGGAGTTTAAAAAAGGCGATCCAATTGAAGTTAAATTAACAAAGGCAGAATAGTCACAAAAAGAGTTGGAAGGGGAACATCAAAAAGAACATTGAACACTTTCCAAACCATAGACTTCTTCCCAGTATCTAACCCTATCGTTAGAAATCTGTTAATTTCTTTCAAGCTATAGCCCCTACTCCTAGTCCCTAATTGCATTCTTCCATAAGATCTTTGTCTTTCCTCTGAAGTTGCTTCCGCTCGGAAGCTGCATCAAACTATCCTTAGTCAAGGAATCGAAAATCGAGAGAAAGTTGATATAGAGGAAAAAATATTCACATAACTTTCTGCTCATGGAGAAGAAAAACTAGGAAATGGCATTGTATTTCCTTTTGTTTCCTACATAAAGAGCACCAACTTTGTTGTAAGATCATGAATGGACATCTTTGTAGTGCCTCCATCGTGTTCATCCCCTCAAAACACCAACCAGCTGGAACACCTAACTTGTTTTGGTCCTTTACCTTTCCAATCAAGAGAGATAAGTTTCTAAGTATCAAGGAAATCGTAATCGAATTGTGATTACCAATTGAAATGGATTACATTTTCCAACCTTGCGACAACAAAAATTACCCTGTGGATGATGACTCTAGTGTGTATTTCACAATTTGTGGGGAGTTATATATATCTTGCTCTAGAATTGGTGTCTGTGTTAACATGACAGTCAAATATATGTGCTTTTTGTACGAAATGGGTCATGAGCCCACGTAGACTGGAGGATAAAAACAGCATGAGTGAATTTTTAAGAAAAATTTCAAATGCATGGTTGATGCAGAGTTTTGATCTTATAACTCAGGATTAAACTTTAGTTCCTTTTCGCTTGTTGAATTCTTGCAGACCAATATATTAAATGATTACCTATTATAACCTGTCATGAATCAAGTACAATCTGTGTTTTTATGTATCAAGTTGGATATGTACAAGAGAGATCTGCTTTTTCAGGTTGAAAAGAAAAACCTAGAGATAATCTGAGAAGGTGATCATTAGCATTATTGTTGGCATGGTTGGGAGTGATTTTTGCAAGTGGGATATGTTAAGGCATGTTTAGAAGTGATTTTAGCGAGTCCAAAATTTCGTCAAAACTGCTTCCATCCAAAATAGCAATGCAATAATATAGAAAGTGATTTTAGAGAATGGAAAAGGTGATTCTGGCATTCCCGATATAAGCTGGGTTTTACAGATTTATCCACTGATCCAATCTTAATGGCCCATGCAGGAGCAGGACATGCGGCAACAGAAGATGAAAATTCACAAGGCTCCAAATTTGTGGTTTGATGTTTGGTTACTTACTCTCAGTTTCTGTAGTTTTGTTTGCTTTGATCAGGAAATGGCTGATGAAATCAAAAACTCTATTGAAAATACATGTTGCTCCAGGCCCAGAAAAGTAGTGAAGAGTACCAGGAATTAGATTTTCTTTTTCATTTTCCATTTTCCCATACAATTTAATACTCCAATTCTTATTCTTCTTCTATTAGTACAACAAATTAAGAGGGTGGAAGGGTGCAGTATGAACCTCCGACCCCAAGGAAAATAGTATATGCTATTCACCGTTTAGTTATTTGATATTGTCAGTTAGTACACTAATTCTAAAATATTATCAAATTGAAAAAAATACTTTACACATAAAATAAATGAAGAGAACTTTGAAGAATATTTGCTACGAATGTGATAACATGTAACAATCTGCGTAGTTATTGTGATGAATTCTTTAGGAAAAGCATAAATTTTCCATTACTATGGATGCCTTTCTTCTTTTTTTTCCTTCTTTCTTTAGGGCGTGGCTAATAGCTATAAACCGACAGCACAATTTAAAGCATAAATTTTCCATTACAATTTACGAATTTGTAATGAGAGGCCACAGTAAGTTCCAAATTGTAATTTCTGGCGAAAATATTATTTTTTCTAAAGAAATAGAAATTGCATTTAATTTTATTAATGAGGCGTGTGTACGTGTTGCAATTGCAAAAGGGTAATCAGAAAAACGTGCCATTTTCAGGAATCTTCCGGAAAAGAACTGCTGAAATTTCGAAAACAGACAAATTCTATCAGATGATGATTTTTCAAACAGTTGTTGAGGCGACACCCGAATCGGGAAGTTGAAGCACCGACATTGTTGCTGTAACTGTAACTGTAAATAATTTGTACTGTGACCTTCAAAATAGGCTGAATTATACACAAACCCCTGGATCCATGTTTCACTTTTGTCCCCCAACTTTCAGAAAATTTCAATTCGACCATCAAATCCTTTATTTGGTTCTTAACAACCCTTAGTCAGCAACTTCCGTTAAAATGCCTTGGTTTTTTTAGATCAAGTAGCTATAAAGTTGGAGAATATAAAATAAAGAAAAGCAAAATAAATGAAGTTTTCTTTTTATTTTTTTATTCCCTCCCATCATTTTTAAGTCTCATAAATTTGATCCTCGATCTAGAGTTTTCTCAGGTTAAAGCTTCTTGTACAACTTATTTGACTTCAATTTTACTCCCAACCTATGTTTTTGGCTTGAATCTTACCTACATTTTATAAATTCTTATTATAAAAAGGCTTTCCAAACAAATAAAAGAGTTGAATGCAGATAAAAAAGAAAGAAAAAAAATGTTTTGAGATAAATTTTAAAGTATTAATCACAACAATATTGAAACCAACTACGCCAACTGATCGAATCGAAGTCGATTGGTCCTCCATGTATATATATATGTATGTATATATATAATAAATATATTTTAAAATTTTAAAATCTTTTCATTTGTAGGATGTTTAGAGAAAGGGATTAATGCAGTGAAAATGACTGGTGTGGGTATTACAGCACATTAAAATCCAAAGACATAATTAGAAATGAATGAAAGGTTTGAAAAATGAAAAGAGTGGGCGGAATGGGTTGTTTGGAGTTGCATTTTTGCCAAACGCTTTTATGGATGGTGCTATCTTAACAGCACATCACATGAAAGAAAAATCCTATTTTGCATCCTTAAGAAATTGACCAATCAATTTTGCCCACTCCTCTCCCTCCCCACGTGCCCCCACTCGCTCGCTCGAGAAAATTATTCAATATATTTTTTAGTTATATTGGTCCAGGATTGAAGCTTCGACTTTAGAATAAATAATATTTATCTTATCCACCTGAAGAGACATATATATCTTAACTATAGAGTAAAAAAAATTATTCAATGTAGTTTTGTTAATGTGATGATGTAGCTATTATTACCACACAACATTTATATATATATATATATAGTATGAATGTCTAATCTAGAGATCTAGATTCAAATTTAAAATATATAAAGGTTTGCTTAAAAATGACTTTGCTTATGATTTTTTGCTTCGAAAAATTGCTTATTTATTCGTAGTTTTACTTTTATATTATAATCTTCTTTCAAAAACATTTTAATACCAACTAATAGTTATTATAATAGAAAAATGAAAACCAAATTGTTGTAAAGTAAAATAATTAATTGGATAAAATGTTTGTTTCATACATTATGGGTCACAGATGATTGACAAATAAATGTAGATATTTAAATATAAATTATTGACCAAACTAGATGTTAAAAAAATCTCCACTCTACTCCTACTTTTATTAATTAAAAGAATTGAGAAAAAGAAAAACTTATGAGTTTCAAAATTAATTTAAAAAAATAAGACCTTAAAAAGTGGACAGAAGAAAACAAGGCTAAGCGTCGTAAAGTCCAGTTGGCAAATTGATGCAAAATCCAATTACTTCCTTTATCAGTGTAGTCCTCATTCTTATCTTAGCAAATGCCATCCTCCCACATGCTTCAATTTTACTCGGTTTAATTTTTATTTATGTGACAGTTACTAAATTTTCATCGATATGTCGGACATTTTTACGTGTCTATGGATTCGATATTGAAATGAGAAGTAAATCGACATTTACATAAGATTGTCAAATAAATTGACAAAATATGAAAAATATCGACAAAGTATCACTAAATATAAACATAATATTAATTTTGGTTTTAAATTCATTTAAAAGGGTGAAATGCTTGTTTATTAATTTAAATATTTCTTACCAATGTTTTATTTTTAAAATCTTTTTATAAATATTCATTAACACTAGCATTTTGTTATATTTCGTAATTGAGACATCGGCATTTCTATGACCATCAACCTCTAAAATCTCGTTTATATGGGTGGAGTTATCATAATGATCTCCTTTCTAAGTCTTGGCATATCTATTTAGTTATTGTATTTTAAGAAATTTATAATAGATTTTTAAACTTTAAGAAATTGTATCTATTATGCTCACTTTTAGTTTTATGTCTCATGAATATTTGTAATAACTTCATTAGTTTAACGCTACCAATGCTTTAACCTTTGCAAATTCAACTTGATGGGTAATCTTGAAATAACTCATTCAACAAGCTAAGCCACAAAAACATTACATTGACACTATACTCACGGTAGACTATTAAATACAAAGTTGAAAGTTTGTAAATATAAGTGTTAGAAATTTTTTTAAAAGAACGGGACTAACAATGATTAAGCGCAAAAAAAAAAAAAGTAAAAACACACAGTGATAGTGGAAACTTTCAATTCTTCAAGAGACATACATATTTATAATGGTTTGATCCAATTTGTGATAACTTTTTCATGTCATCCACTAAATTGAAATATAAGAATATGACAATACCGGAGAGACTGAAGTAAACTATATCAACAACAATCAATGCACCTAAGTTCTCATCACTCATACAAAGAATTTTAGTTGTTAAAGAAATAGAAACTCCAAAATTACCGAACTCTCTCCCACTCTTAGAAGGTGATAAAAATCAAGATGAAGAAAACCTTCACTCTATTATTGAACGCTCGCCCCTTTCTCTATGTCACTTTCTCTTTCTCGTAACAAACTTTCACAGAGGTGGCTAAATCGTATGTACACTTGTTGTTTTCCAAGGTTAACACAACTTCGAACTCAACGTGCACTCGTCGGAATCGAATGGAATCGAAAAACACGTTCAGAAATTTTATCAAAAGCTCATAATCTTCCCCGTGCATAAGGAAACTCGTTTTAGTTTAAAAATGAAAAAGAAAGAAAAAAATTTTAACTTATTAAAACATTACAAAACAAAATTAATTAATTTAATTAATTCGTTAACATTCAAATAATAAAACGATAAAAGAGATATTTAATGTTACCTTTTATCAATACTGTCATTTTCCTTAACAGATATATTAAAAAAAAAAAGAAAAAAAAAAGCACCAAAATGAGGTTTCTTTGAACGGAACAAGAAGTTGTCGAGAAGATTTAAAGTAAAAGAAAACGTAATTCATTAGCTGTAGCCTGTAGGGCGCTGCGCTAGGTGAGTTGCATTATTAAGACTTTGGCCTCCGCCCGTAGGCCTCTCCTACCGGCCAATGGCCCCACGACACGTGCTCTACTTGCACCAATTTCCCAATATTTATTTAATTTCATTAAAATGGTAGCTTCATTTCTAATATGCTTCCAAAATTATATGATTTTATCAGCTCAAATAATTAGTCGACATAATTTTATCTTATTTTTGCATTTGAGATGTCTCTATTAGATGTTATTTTGTTTGGAGGTTAAATACTTTGTTTTTTTTTAATGAGATAAATTTGATTTGTTAATTTAGAAGTTGTTTCCTTAATCATAGATAAATCATATTATATGTCCTACTTAATCATTATTTTGGCATGTTATATTTATATACTATATAAAAGAGAAATGTGATATTTTAAAGTAGGATGCTTTTATGTAGCGACATATATATCCTACCTAGATAAGATATCTATTATCATTTTAAAAGTTGATAGTTCGATCCTCTACCTCATAATTGTTGAACTAACAAAAAAAAAAATTTTGATAGTTACAATTTTCTTTTTTTAAATTCAACACGTGGGGTAGAGATTAACCTCCAACTCCTTCTTTTCTTTTGAAGTCAAGGTTTTTATGCGTTTTTTTTTTATACTATATTGCAAATAAGAGAATCTTGATTTTTTAGTATGACATATGAGGTAGAGATTCGAACTCGCAACCTCTTAGTCGAATATAGGTGCCTTTATGTTCAGGTTGGCTAAGAGGGTCTTTACTCAAACATATAATTCACGGAGAGATGTATAAACATATCAACTTTCTATTTTAGTCAACTTGAGTATAGTTCAACTAGTAAAAACGTATATTTTTTCCAAAATATTGTGAGTTCGAATTCTCACCTTAACATATTATACTAAAAAAAACTTTATATTTTAGAGTATTGCAAACGTGTAGAGTGGTGGAATTCGAACTTTCAACTTACAATAAGAACACGTCTCCAATATTGTATTTGCAATTCTTTGAAGAAAATATCAATTGCCATA
This sequence comes from Momordica charantia, assembly GCF_001995035.1. Next base: position 1,550,857 of record NW_019104488.1, read on the forward strand.
ATTTTGTCGAACATGGACATAGCTAATAGTTCAACTAGTTAACCCCAACCCTATACATTATTGTAGACAAAAAGCATCAATAATTTTATTTAAGATCAATGAATGCAATTTATTCTAAAATTAACTCCATCCAATATAAGTTTAAACTTGAGACTAACGCAGCATTTAATAATTAAAATAAATCCACTCCATCGAGAATAAATTAGTTACCGAAAAGACAAATAATAGTCTTGTTTTGCCAACAATGTCTCATTAATCGCTGTTAGCATCAAACCAAACTCTACATTGGACGGTTCCAAAAAAACTACTAAACGCTTCCTTTAATTATGTTAAAAAGAACAACGCTTCCATACTTTATGATTTTTTTTGTTTTATTATTAAATTATTGTCACTATTATTACTTTAGAAATAAAAATCAAAAATCAAAAATAAAAGTGTGCGATTCTTATAAAAATGAAATAAATAATAAAAAAAATGTTAGCAGCTTGGTTTAGATTTTATGTACATTCATCTTAGTTTATGAAATTCTAAAATGTTTCAACCTCTAAACTTTAGAAAACAATCTCTTTTTCTGTTGCATCATTATTTTGTTATTATTATTTCTTAAAAATATTTTGTTATTAGTTATTTACTGAATACTTATTAACATTGAAGCGAATATTTGTAAAATAATAAAACTAAAATTTAGGGATAAATTAACCTTTTTCTTACTAAAACTTAAATTTTTAAAAATTAATCTTTTTTTACTTGTCCGAAAGTGCGAGGATTTAAACACAACCTTCGAAGGAGTAGATGCAGTGTTTTAAATCTTTCAACAATTTTTTTTGTTTTTTTTTGAAATATAAGCCAGAAGTGAAATTTATAAATTTTAAACAAATGACATCTTGCTTAAAAAAAAAACAAAAAAGAAAAAAATTACATTCCAAAATTATTATTAAGGAGGAAACGATAGGGTGCAGCCGTTACCAAGTGGACAATTAATAAATTTGTCAGATGCCGCCGTTACCAGTGCCACCCCTCCCGTACCGTAACGAAAAAGAAAAGAACCATCGGACGGTAGAAAGACGGGTCAATATTCGCTGATCAACCTAAAATAATAAATCAACGGATGAGATTTTGTGGCGTCCCGTTGATGCTTTGACTCCCTTAAGTTACTGACACGTGGAAGTGGGACCCACGAGCCCCAGGCCTTTTGGGGGGAGGCGTGGCCTGTGTTGGGCACTTTACCATTTGCAAAGGTAAAATATAAGCGAAGCACAATCGCCACGCCATGGCCTTCTTCTGAGCACAGAAAGAGAGAGCGACCGAACGAATGAACGAACGAACGAGAGCCATAGCCGTGAAAAGTGAAGCGTTCATGATTTGAATGATAGAGAGAGAGAGAGAGGTAGAGAAGTTCAATCGAGAGTCTAGAGAGAGAAGTAGAATCTTCGGCGGATGCATGCCTATCGCGTTTTTGGGCGCAAATTCATCCGTTTCATATACTCTAACTTCTTAGCTGCCAAACTTGTTTTTCAGGTCCGAACTACGCTGAATTAGGCGTTTCGGATTCGGAATTCGGGTGGGTTTGGTTTCAATTTTGGTGAGATTGGGATTTTGGCGAGGCTCATTCGGTGATCTGGGTCTGTGAGGGCGAGAGACATGGAGGAGGCTTGGTTGTGTCAGTGGAGCACGATTAGATCTCTCGTCGCTATTCTTCAATGGTGGGGTTTCAATGTTACCGTCATTATCATGAACAAGTGGATCTTTCAGGTCTTGTTTCCCGACTCCCTACTTTCCTCAATTTCGCCATTTATCATTTCTAGACTTGTTATTTCTCGATTGTTTTGCTTAATTTCCATCACCGCCCTGTAGCTTGTGTTGAATTTGTTTGTTTATTCGTTACATGTTCTCATTGATTGTGAATTGATCTGTTTGTTTCGTTTTTCTTCTCTCCAGAAATTGGATTTTAAATTTCCTCTTACGGTTTCCTGTATTCACTTCATCTGCTCTGCCATTGGGGCATATATGGTGATTAAAGTGTTGAAGCTTAAACCGTTAATATCTGTTGACCCTGAAGATCGGTGGAGAAGGATATTCCCCATGTCGTTTGTGTTCTGTATTAACATAGTTTTGGGGAATGTAAGTTTGCGTTATATTCCGGTTTCCTTTATGCAGACGATAAAGTCGTTCACTCCTGCGACCACAGGTGCGGTTTAAAATTTAAATTGCTTACTGATTATCTATTGTTTGTCGTCGCTTTTTTTCTTTCTTTTTTTTTTTGTTCTTATTACTTTGTTATTTTAAAATTTTTAATTTTATATTTGTGCGGTTACCTTGTCTTATGTCAATTGGTTGTAACAGTTGTTTTACAGTGGCTTGTGTGGAGAAAGTACTTTGACTGGAGAATATGGACATCTTTGATCCCCATTGTTGGAGGAATTCTTCTTACATCTGTTACTGAGATGAGCTTTAACATGCTTGGGTTTTGTGCTGCCTTATTTGGTTGTTTGGCCACCTCCACAAAGACCATCCTTGCGGAGTCCTTGTTGCATGGATACAAGTTCGACAGGTAGTGCCTTTATGCGCCTGCTCATTCTTTTGGATTCAATATTTGTTTTAAAACCAAATTTCATATTGAATTCTTGGTTCTTGCTTTCTTTTTCTGGGTTAGATTGTTGGACTATTGAATGCTATTGCTTGAAAGCCCCAATTTAGTGATAATCTTATAGTAGAAATGTTGGATGTGTTCTGTATCATTTATGGAATTTGTAGGATCCCAATTCCCATTATTAATATATACAGAGAAACCTGTTCGCTGTTCCCTTCCAGACCATGTAGTTACTGTGTCTTCCTATAGACATAATTAAATATAAATTGAAAACCGGGAAGGGCATCCCAGAAAATATGTTCTCATGAAGCAGTCGCTAGTTTTGGATGAATTAGAGAAAAGCTTAGAAGTGTTCTCTAGCGAGGTGAAATTCATTTATTGACTTCCTTCATCAGTCTTCACCACTTGCTTACAACTAGCTGCATTTTTTTCTCTGTGTTTTTGTCTATCTTTGGGTCTGTGAACAAAAAATTACCACCTCTGAAGATCAACTATGCTATTACTAGTATGTTTTATTTTTGTTCCAGACTGTTTTATTCTCCCATTAGCAATTCGACCATTTCCATTTTCTGTTGATTCCTGCCAATGTTATCAATATACTGTGCTGTCAGCTCTCTTTCTCGTCTTTTGCGTGAAAATGAAGAAATAATGACATTCAATTAATAACGAATGATGTTCTTGGAGGTGAATTCTAATTATGGGAAGCACGAGTACTTTGCAGTTGACATCTGATTTCTGACATTCATCAGTCACTCAAATTATAATATAATTTATTACAATTCTTTCTTCTTAGTTGCATACATTGTGGCACTCGGGCACATTTTGCCCTCCTTCATTACAAAAGAAAGACAACTAGACGAGTAATGAATATTGGAAATATGAATTATGGAATTAGTTAGAGTCCTTTTAAAATTAACCTTCCTTTCTTTCTTAGTTACTTTTCTTTCCTCCTCCCCATCTGGTGTCATTTTACGTTGATTCTCTACCTTTTAGACTACCAGTGATGTTGTACTAATGGTTTTATGTTTTTTTGTTGTTTTATCTACCTTGCTAATAATGTTTGAACTTTGGTATTTGTTTTTCTGTTGGACACACCAGCATAAATACAGTGTATTACATGGCACCTTTTGCGACCATGATCTTGGCAGTGCCTGCAATGCTCCTTGAAGGTAATGGGGTTTTTGATTGGCTTCATACACACCAGTCTATATGCTCGTCCCTCATCATCATTTTCAGCTCTGGGGTGATGGCTTTCTGTCTTAACTTCTCCATATTTTATGTGATTCATTCCACAACTGCTGTGACGTTCAATGTTGCTGGAAACCTTAAGGTAAGATCAAGTTGTTCCGACATCTGCATCCATCATCCTTGTCAACAATACTTGACTAGGACACTTGTTTTTACTTTTTCAGAATCAACGCTCGTATTTTCTGCACGATACAATTACCATTGTTTATAGTCTTATAAACCATTATATTTCCTTTATGTTTTCTATTTTCCCTGTATAAATTTATTTTTTCTTTATACTCTGATGAGTCACATTTGAACTTTCATTTTTCCCAGGTAGCTGTTGCCGTGCTTGTTTCGTGGTTGATATTTCGAAACCCCATTTCAATGCTAAATGCAGTTGGATGTGGAATTACACTTTTGGGTTGTACATTCTATGGCTATGTCAGACATCTTATCTCACAGCAGCCACCGGGAACCCCTCGAACACCTAGAACACCTCGTACCCCTCGGAGTCGGATGGAGCTGCTCCCCCTTGTAAATGACAAATTAGATGATAAAGTCTAATCACTTACAGCATCGTTGAGGTTCTTGGTAATTGGCACACCGGTAGTAGAAAAAGGAGTACAAAAGAATACAAGAGCAGAATACTGGGGGCTTGTTCGTTCTGTCCACTTGCTTTAGGCAGCTTCAATTTTCTCTTCTTTTTCTCTCTTCCATAATGTTATCTTTTATCTCCGCGCCACATATTTTGTTATTGTAGCTTTTAGCATATCATGAGCGACTGATATTATTATTATTATTAGAGTTCAAATTATTTTTGTTCTTAATCTCGCTTTCCATTCAAATTCTAAAACCAAAATAGAAAATGATTTCCAGGTTTGTGATGCGTCTTAAATTGCATCTGAATTTTCCTCTCTTTTGCTTGGGAAACATCTCTAGATGAAATTTTAAATCCTATGAGACTGGAAGATCTGAAATTCCGATTATCGAAATGCCTATGGAAGGCATTCATTCAACTTTGATGAAGAGTTCTACAATATAAAAGGCATCTAGCTTATCTAGCTTTTAGTTACAAAGTTAAGATTTTAGAGCTAACATGATGGATGATGATAGGTTAAACATGAAATTTTGCATCAGTGGGTTTTTGGTCTGTAAAAACTAGAACAGGAGAACTACTAGGCAAGAAGCCAGAAGTTCTTCTGCCACCTGGTGTTGATAAGGTAACCGCCCATGCCATTGGTCTGTTTTCTAACCCCAATTGTACAGCAATCTGCATGGCTGATGCACTGCTCCACAAACTGGTCTGAGCTGCTGGACCCACGGAAGCTGCAAAGGGAAATGACCATGTCGACCAGGTTAGTAATCATGACCATTCAAACTATTTTTTATGAAAAAGCCAATATAATATGATGATAGAGAGAGGTTGGGACCCACCAGCCAAATAGAGAAGGCTTTTTCCTCTGGGGCACCACCAAAACAGATGCCTCAAGCTTCTTCACTTGGCTCAAAACTGTCTCTAGTTTTGGGCCTTGAATCACCAGTGCTTCAACTTCCACCTGAAATTTTGTACCCAAAAATAAAATCACCCACACTGCACTGATGTAACTCTAAAAAGATGGTTCCACTACACTTTTTCCCCTTTCTTATAGTCATACAAGACGATGGCCCTCGAATCTGGATGATGGGTGAGCACTAGGAAAGGACTAGCTACAGCTTAGTGCAGCTCGAGATTCTCTCTCCTTACTATGCTTTTGCCTTTTTCCCTTCTTTTATTTATTATTGACACATGCATGGGAGGGAAAACCAAGAGGTTAAAGATAACCCAATACAAAAGTGTTCCCCATGACCCATATCCCATCACTTGCATTTTTTAAGAGAGAATTAGAAATTGAACTTGGATACACTATAATCAAGGCGTAAACCTTTTCATTGAATAAAATGTTTCCAGAACTAACTTCTAGGAATAATTCAGTAGCTCTCTACTCCACTCAAAATTTCCCCCATACATATTCTTGCGTCTGTATGATTTTTTGTCTATTCACAAATGGGAATCACATGCATTTAACTTTCCTGGGAAAAACTGAGTTGCAGGATGATACAACAGAGAAAACTCTCAAGAAAAGCTTAAGAAGTTGAACCAAAGAGGAGTAGTAGAGACAGAAGATCCCGAAAGAAAATGAAAACTGAAACGGCTAAACAGAGGATCAACACAGAAGGTAATATACCTCAGGTCTAGAAGCTTTGCAGAGGTAGCCAAGAGAGTTAACAAGATAAGGAGAAGAATGAGAAGGCGTCTCAGAGAACTTGTTTGAGTGAGAAACAACGTGAAGAAGAGTGAACAAATCACCCTTATTGGCCACATGTGTTAGTGCCCACATCACAGCATGCTTGGACTCCACCGCCTGATCCACCACCACCATCACCCTCTTCTTACCGTACCTCTCAAACCCCTCCATTGATACTCAGTACAAAGCTTTGATTTTGGTCTTCAACCCCTCTTTCACTTGGTTTGCCTACAAAAATGTATCTCCCACAGCTCTATGTTGGCGTTATCTGCAACCCCTTTTGGCTAGGAAGATGGTGGTTAATGTTATATAGAAACTTGAGATTTCATTTCACTGTTAGAAAGAAGAGAGAGAGAAGGGTTATGAGTTATGGGACAGAGTGATAAATAGAGAGCCATGATTTACAACTTTTTGAGTCACGGGAATCACTGGGCTGATGGTGGCTTTACAGTCGACTTATAACATTGATGCAAATAAAAACAGTACCGCTGCTGTCCATTTTGATGATGATAGGGAAGACTCTGCTGTGTGTGTACTATCGCTTGCATCTTTTTCAGAAGCTATTTTTATGCATTTCAAAGACCAATTATTACGAAGATAGTTCAGGAAATAAAATAAAACAAGGCTTTTTTTTGGGTATCGAAATGCCCTATTCTCGTTGAAAGTAACGGCTCTTGTCCCGTCACGAGTGGGCTCTTTGTTGACCCTTTTTTAAGGGCAGTTCTAGTCCCAACTTTGATTTTCTTTTTCATTTTTTAAATAATCTTTTGGTGTGTTTCGTGAGTATTTGGAATACGTTTTCCCGCGGGAAGTCGGTGGGGAACCCCTGATTAAATTTTCCACAGGACATGACCACCTAAATGGAGATGATGAGGGGAATATGTTCCCCGGTTCCCTGCTCTGCGTCATTTTTTTTAATATCTATATATACGCACACTAAAATAATAATATTATTCTCTTTATATATATACATATATTGAAAAAAATCATGTATTCTCCTCTATCCACACATTTAATATATATATTTGAGAGAATTAGACTTTAGAACTAAGCAATTAAATAAAAAATTCTTTAACAAAAGAATATTTATTGACAAATAATTTGAAAAATTAAAAAATAAATGGGAAACTTTTCACCGTGGAGAATACCCACCCCGATCCCCGCAAAATTTCTTCGTGGGGAAGACTTCCCGGTCACCGTCCCGCCCCATGAACATGCCTAGTTGATAGTAGTTTTAGAAATCAAATCCCAATTTAAAAAATTGTTGTATGTTTATTAATATACTTGTATACTAGTGGGAATTAGTAACTAAATATTTTAAAAATAAAACTGTCAAATCCAACTGAAAACTAGAAATTGGATTGTATAGTCTCTATTTTAACTTTCTTTTTTTTCTGTTTGCAATTTGCACTTTATTTTCGAATATATTTCTAAACTTTTAGAAACTTTAAAAAAACAAAGAAATTAGTAGTTTTTAGAACTTCGAATGATATTTTATCTTAGACTTCAAAAATACGTTTTTGGTTATTGAGCAAGTTGAGCCAACAAACATATTTATAGTATAAATAAAAAGGATATGTTACTGACTTAGTACTACGATTTTTGTCTTTGTGTTACAATCTTTTCGTACTCCCTTCTCTTTATCATGCCATAGTTTAGAGAAACGTATTGAAAAGATTCATTCTGTCATTTATATGAATTAGTAAGAATTCAATGGGACCTATCTTCTCTTCTTTCTTTCTTTTTTTTTTTCTATTTGAGGGGATCATATTGAGTTCTCACGCTTATTTTAAAGATTTTAATTTAACATGTAAAAAAATTATAACGTTAAGATTTACAATCCTTTCTATTCAAAATTTCTTTCAACTAACTTTTTATTTTATAAATATCTACTTCCATTGCATAGTGGTAGTGCGTTTGCTTCGTAAGCGAAAAGTCGTGAGTTCAATCCTCACCGGGAGTTTTTTTTTTTTCGTGTGTCCGGGCCAACTAAATTGTTACTTTAGTAAAACTAAAATTTGTTTTCTAACCTATTTTTATTTTTATGTCGAGCGCTTGGGAAAATTAAACAAAATTTTTCGTCTAAAATAGTAAAAATCTTACAAATTAATACTATAACGGTTTTAATTAACTACACCTGGACATTAGCCGTCGTCAATTTTGCTCTTTTACGAATTGCCAGCTGGCAAAAGTCTGACCTGGTCAAAGTCCCACAGCGTCCGGCTTAGTATACAAGTTACCTGCCCTATTTATATATTGATATGGGGTTGCATTGCCTTTCCTTAATCGCGCTCCATCTGATCTCTCTCTCCCTCTTCCCAACTGCTTCACTTTCTGTGGAGTCGCTGAATGACGAAGTCCATCGCTCTTTCTCCTTCGCTAACCATTTTTCGGTGACGGGCAGCCATTGTTCCTCGATATTCGTTCGATAACTACGTAAGCTCTTCACCATTACTTTGATTTATCTCTTCTCATTTCTTGCATTGATTTGATATTCTTCTCATACATTCTTCTCCGGATTTACCATCAGTACAGTAGAGAACGTCCTTTACAATGGCGGAATTTTGCTGGTTTGATCTTCCTGGACTTGTTCCACCATTTCCACCATAAGGCAACTGATTGAACTTTTAGGTCGACCGTTATTTTCCTCCTTTATGGTCTCCCTCCATGTTTATACTCTACATCTCAACTTATCAAGGTATGTATGGCATCTTCTTCCTGAACTTTTAGCGGTTTAGATTTAGGTTATTATGTTATCAATTTGTGCGTATTTGTCTCGAAATTTTATGGTGGCTAGTTAGTGTAGAATATAACTGCTGGTCTTGGTGGTAATATCTGTTGTTTAGAATATGATGCTGTAAAATCGATTTGCAAAATTACAGTCGCATTTGGTTCTAACTATGTAACAAACATAGTTTAGGATTTATTACAAAAATAATTCTGTTTTGATATTCACTCCATGTAACTATGTGAATAAGTATTTTGGCAAATTGAAACTAATTGTTTAGGATTGAGGGGAAGGTGCAAGTGTAATAGAAGTGGTTCATGAATTTGCATCTTTCAAATAGAAACTAATTGTTCATCTGCCATTTTTGCCATGCCAAATCCTACTACAAATATTCTGTAAATCTCTATGTTCAAGCATACATCACAAATCTTGTGTTGCCACTTTGTAAATCCTTGCAATTGTATCATCGTCTTATGCAGCTGAGTGTACTTGTGAAGAAGCAGTCTCAGTCTGGGGAGAAGACATTATATATGCAAAGGAAGGTCATTCAAAGGATGTCAACTTTGGCACGTCAGGTAAATTTATCATATGCCTTTTCATTTCTGCTTTAAGATTGTAAAACTCAAAGAAGGATAAATTAAAAGGAACAGTTAAGCGTAAGAATATTATTCTGGGATCATTTTTTCTCTTTTCTTTTTTAAGGTGTTCAAAAACTAGATATAAGTTTCCTAGTAGCAGGAATATGTTTGGATGCATTTGTGAAACTATTTTGAGACTGGAGGGCAGTATTAAATGTCTGTTAACCTTTGAGTGTTTAATATGTGAATGTAGTTGTGTTTTTTTTTTTTTTCAATTAATTTTTTTAGCAGCAAGTAGCTTCCTGGCCAAATTATTAAAACTTCATTACATCATTTTTATTTTGTGGGTCAAAATTCATCCACAAATTACAAATGACGTCAAGCATTGCTTATAAGTGTTCAACATGCTTGTTCTCTTAATAATACTATTGCTCTCAAATATTGGTGTTCTTGAAATTTTTGTTGCCTATGATAACCCAATCCAACTCATAAAGAATTGGATTACGAATTGGATTGAATTGTAAGTTTATTTGAATTTGGGTTGGGTTATTTCGTTCATGGGTTCACCTAAAACTAATTTAGGTTGAACGCTCGAATATAATAATTGTCTAACAGTTGTTTTAGTACATGTGGTGTGGGGAGGAAGGATTGAACTTGCAAGATGGAGACAACCAAACTATTTCCAAAAATAATGTTTTGGAAATAGCAGCTGACTTGTGAAAGTGGCAAACGCTCAAGAGACGACCAGCGCCACGTTTATTTTTTTAAAAAAAATTTAGACTTGGTCGTCTCTTGAAGAGACAACATGTTTGGCGGGATTTCGAAAATCCCGCTTAATCGTGTCTTCAAGATACGACAATATGATTCTAGGCAAAAGAAAAAAACAATTATTATATATATATAACACAACATTTTAAAACAAAATGTATACTGGCGCAGTGAATAAGAGATTGAAGTTAAAAGGTCACGAGTTCAAGTGTTCGAGTGGTGATATTGGAGTTTTTCTCTGTGTTTTGGTAATATTATTATTATTAAATGATTAAAAAAATAAAAAAAATAATAAAGGATTCAATCTTTGCCCCAAATATTGGCTGACTTGAATTTTTTTGTTGTCTTGATATTGTTGCCTCCGCCGTCTAAGTCAGCAAAGAAGTGGAAGAAATGTCAAATGAGAGTGGTCTTTTAGATAAAAACTCCCTATATTTGGGAGTGATTTGTCATTTTCTAAATTTCTTACTTTACGTGCCGGACTTTCTCTCGAACGTCCTTGTCCTTGTCCTTGTCTTTGTCTATTTAGTTATACTAAACAAGACGTTGTTATACTAGTCAATTACATCACATACAATTCTACAATTTTTTAGTTTCGTTGGAAAAAGGTTAAAACATATTAATTTAATAATGTGTCAATTTTTGGAAAGTCCAAATGATATAATAGAATGTCAATGTCATTTTGCTAATAGGCTTTAGGTATTAATAAATAGAATTCTCTTTCTCATCATGTTGAATAATTTAAAATTCTATCATTCACATTTTGTAGATATCCTTAAGTTTTCTGGATAAATAAAAATAAAAGGCAAAATTTTACACCATAAAACTTTTAAAGATAACATACGGTTAATTCTCTTTTTTATTTATTTCATTTCTCACAGTGGGTGCCGCCTTATTCTTCAAGTTCCCAAAAATCTGCCACAAAAAATGGGATGGATTTTGCTGTATTTCTTCTTCTTCTATGCTCTTCACGTCCTGATTCATCGTCTTCTCAGCAGAGTTCAGAAACGCCCACCTTCCCCTTTCCCAGCCCTTCCCTTCGTCGGCCATCTCCAACTTCTCAAGCCGCCCCTTCACCGGACTTTGGCCAAAATTTCCGACCGCTACGGTCCCGTTCTCCTCCTCCGCTTCGGATCTCGTCCGGTCCTCCTCGTCTCTTCCCCTTTTGCCGCTGACGAATGTTTCACCATAAACGACGTCACTTTCGCTAACCGCCCCCGCCTTCTCGCCGGCAAACATTTAGGCTACGACTACACTGCTCTTGTTTGGGCTCCTTATGGCGATCACTGGCGCAACCTCCGTCGAATCGCCTCCGTTCATCTCCTCTCCTCCACTAATCTCCAAGCTCTCTCCTCCACACGCGCCGACGAGGTCCATTCCCTACTCCACAGCCTCCACCAGAAATCAGATCAGATCGTGGACGTCAGAACAGTGCTCTTCGAGTTCATGCTTAACGTTATGATGACGATGATCGGAGGGAAGCGTTACTTCGGAGACAACACGGCCGATGCAGAGGAATCTCGGAACTTCCAGGAGATCGTTTCTGAAACATTTCGCCTGTCGGGGACTAATTTTGCCGATTATTTGCCAATACTGAAGTGGATTATTGGAAGCAGAAGAATCGAAAGGAGTTATATTAATCTGCGGAAGAGGAGGGATGGATTCATGCAGAATCTCATAGAGGAGCACAGAGAGATCAAGAAATTAGAGATGCGCACCCAATCTCCATTATCGGGAGAGACGAAGAAGAAGAAGACGATGATCGAAGTGATGTTGTCTCTTCAAGAATCGGATCCCGATTACTACACCGATGAAATCATCATAGGCCTCATGCTGGTAATCCGGAGAATTAAACAAAACAACCACCAAATCTGAAATTATGAATTCAACTAATTAACACTTCTCTCGTTAACTTTCTTTTCCTTAATTTACAGGTTCTACTAACAGCTGGGACCGACACGACGGTTGGGACCATGGAGTGGGCGATGTCGTTACTGCTGAACCACCCTAACGTTCTGGCAAATGTAAGAGCCGAGATAGATGATGTCGTTGGCCAAGAACGACATGTCGACGAATCTGATTTGGAAAAGCTTCCGTATCTGCAGTGCGTGATTAAGGAGACGCTGCGGATGCACCCGGTGGGGCCCTTACTGGTGCCCCACGAGTCGTCCGCGGATTGTACCGTGGGTGGGTACCACATCCCACGTGGCACAATGCTACTGGTTAACGCTTGGGCGATCCACAACGACGGCGGAAACTGGGAGGAGCCGGCGGCGTTCAGGCCGGAGAGATTCTTGGAGGTGGCAGCGGGCGCCGGAGATGGGTTGAGATATGTGCCGTTTGGGTTTGGGAGGAGGGGGTGCCCTGGTGAGACGCTGGCGGTGAAAGTGGTGGGGCTGGTGGTGGGGTCGCTGATTCAGTGCTTTGAGTGGGACAGAATTGGAGAGGAAATGGTGGACATGGCCGAGGGAACAGGCCTCACCATGCCCAAGGCCCACCCCTTACAAGCAAAGTGCAGGCCCCGTCCAATTCTCTACCGCGCCATGTAAGTTTACACATCCAAATCTATTTGCTCTGAAATGTATCTTACCAGCTTAGGTTATATACTGATGCCGTGTAAAATAATGTTAAATACTTCACACCAAATCTAAATAATTAACTCAAATATACTGTGCTTAGTTTGGGGCTTATATAGTTTACATTTTAGATACGACTGTTGTTGGTTACTATTTCAATATCAATCAACATACTGTTATTAAGTTTACTTTAATTAAGTGAACGTCGGACATTTTCATGTAGTTAGATGGGCCAAATTTATAACTCCTCTTACTTTGGGTTTTCTATTTTCTATAGAATTTTAGTTAGCTAGTTGTGAGCATTCTTAAGACTGGAATGCTATTTGTAGATAATGGTTCTTTGATCTAGCTGGATGCTTTCTAGATTTGGTTTAAGCATTTTGTTGTTTTGTTTAGAGACTTTCTTAACTATTTAGTGCAGATTGATCCTTAGACAAACTTTTTAACTTAGTTTTGAAGTGAGATTAATTTTAACACAAATTAATGCTCAATTCGATAATTTTTAAACCAAAGCGAGCATTATGCTCGCAGTAATTGGTATATATCTACAACTAAGAGGTTGTGAGTTCGATCCTCATCCCCACATGTTGTGTTCAAAAAGGGGAAACAAAATCCATAATATTTAAAGTTTAAGAATAAATCAAATCTCAGGGAACTATTATAAACGATTCACTTCTATAGCTTCCTTCCATGATTTATAAGGATATTTCAAATAATTGAATAAACTTTTAATGTAATTTGAAAAGTTATTCTCTTTTTCCGATGGGTTCATAAGTCAACTAGATTAATATTAATTAGCATTGGAGAATATAAACCGGCAACCATTCAGGTAAACAATTCATAGAATCAATGAAAAGTATCTACTGGTCTTTCTTATTTCTATAAACTATGAAAAATAGTCACCAAACCACACCTGAACACTCTCCTATACAAATTTTATCATAAATGTACAAAACAGGGTTAATATTTCATTATTTACTTTTCATTTTACCAGAAGATCATATTCTCATTCTTGAGCATCTGCCTCAGATGCTCTGCGTCCGAATCTTATGCCAACTTTAAGTGAGTAAATAGATGTGTACAGTTAGGGTAGGCAAGAATCTTATTCCCCATGGTGGCAGCTGAATAATTGAACCGCATAAGATTTCAGAACCCACTTTTGCTTTCGTTACCCTCTCCCTGTTCAATCTTGACCTATATATAAACATGCCTCTGTCTGGCTTGCAACATACAAAGATCCAAAACACACTTGTTACACAAACGTAAACCAAAACCAGCTTGATCGCATCGAGCCATGGCCCAAGCAGGATCTCTATCGGCCGAGACCGAGAGTCTCAGCCACATGTTTAGCCTAATAGAAGCNGTTTAGACTTCCTTATATATCTGGGATAATAACACACATCTTCTTATAGACTCATCTCACCAGAACACCTATTTTTTTCGTTTAATGGCTTCATACTTAGTGTCTGAAACAGCAGTACGTCCATACTTACAAATTATTTTTTAAAAAAAAACAAACAAAAAAAATTTTCAAATAAGGAAAGAAAGATTTTATATTGAATTTGTAAAACAGTTGTCACAAGTTCATAACCATACTCTTTCCTCCTTTGTGTCTTCCTCTCCATCAATTTATTCAACATCTAAAATAGAAAACCTAAATTCATACATATCTATTTTTCTTTGAATCCGATTTCAACTACTCTCAGCACTTTCCAATGCAACTAATCTTTTTTATTTGAGTGGCGCGCAATTTTCAGGAGTATAATTTTTAGATTTTGGCATTCGATTTAAGGGTGTGATTTCTAGAGTTTTAACGTTCAATTTGTCCTAATTGTGTGAGTTTAGCATTTATGGTTTTTAAAGTTTAGCATATGGTTTGGGCTATGATTTCTATGTTTAGCATTCGAGGTGGGAGGGCATGATTTCAATTTTTAGTCCAATATTAAAGATGTGTTGTATATATGATATATCCACCATGTTAGTCCGTAAGTATGTTGTCATGTAGAAAATAACGAAACTCTCAAAATAAAAATATAAAAAAAATATAAAATAACGGCATATGGCATACACACAACCGTTATAAATAAAAAATATAAACAGTTCCTTTTCATCTAAATTGAGAGAAATAGAGGCTAAAGTCCTATAGTTGGTGTCAAAAAAGACAAGCAAATCATTGAAATAGTTTCTGAGTTCCGTCTGCCATTCATTTACAACTTTGAAACTTAATTTCACATTTCTACCACTGCATATGAAAATCAAATCAAGGGTAATGGTCATGCAGGCCTTGAATGATAGAAACTATTAAGTAATTTTAATTGGAGAGCGACACATTCAAGTTCAAGGAATATGCAAGTGTTCCTAATCATGTCTAATTAAGGTTTGTCAGGATTTCAAATCAAAGCAGAAAAAGGGTATAAACTGAAGAAATTTGTGTTAAATACAGATTTTCCATTGATTGCTGCTATAAGTTACAAAAGAAAAATCAGTGTAAGCTTTGATAATGATGGGAGGAAATTTAATCAGAAGCATAAGAAACCTACGAACCTAACCTAAATGAAATCAAAGCCTCCCTCTTAACAGCTTTATTGAGCTATTCACTATATCATAGAAACATAAGGATGTTAGTGACTCTACCTTGTTAGTATTCCTTTGGAACGAAGTTTTGCTGAAAATAGCATCAACATCTGAGAATATCTTTATATGGAAGGTTAGATTGACCCAGCAATGCTATATCTTCAGGGGAGAACAGATGCGAACCAGTACTCAAGTAGTGTCGGGCAACCCGCCCCCTGCGTTTACAGATCAAAGGAAATCAAAACCATTAAAGGGTTGGAAAAGATGAGATCGTGTGACTTTGAACTAAAGTTGCAAGGAAGCCTGTTTTCATTATTGGTACAAACCTCCGTCTTTTTGTCTTATCAGTGCCTTTTGATATGCGTGAAGTCTCTGATCTTGAAATGCAGCGCAATGTAGAAAGATATTCAAAGAACGGACCACCTTTCAATGCCAAATATGATCTTCCAGGAGCCACGCTCTGAATTACATTGAAGAGGCGTGATTTCGTATTCCTGCACAGAAGACGTTCAGGATGGTTGTGAGAAAAAGAAAAACCAGCTCACGGAGATCAGGTGTGAGAAGATTTGCTTCAACAGGGATTATGAAAACTGAATCAGCAAGCTATATTGTCAGTTAATTAAAGAATGCTGATTCTGATTTGGCAAAATTGAAAAGTATTTTTATGTTAAATCACCGTTACCATTTACAGGTTTTTTGTATGATACTTCGTTCAGTCATCTTAGGTACTTGCTTCATTAGTCAAATAGGATTCTAAGTTTCTCGTGCTAATTAGGTCGTTTAGGTCAGCATAATACTGCAGCTTGTATCCCATATTTTTCAGTGAGACCAATATCGAAATCTTCATTAGTATCAGGGTATAGTTCATTAGTCAGCTGGATTCTTAAGTCATCTTCGGGACACCTCTACCAAAAATAGACCAGCATTTATAATACGCACTTCTACAAGTGAAAATCTTAACTAAACAAATATTTAGTAAAAGATGATAAAACCAAAAATTACTGGAAGAAATGAAAATATCTATCAGGCTTCTAATGACACAGGCTTGCGACCAAGTATTATTACGCATGACCTTGTGCATCATGATAAAACCAAAAATCCAAAGGTTGACACTTGACAAATGCTATATATATATATTATGTATGTATATAATTCTTTTTTGAAAACCATGAGTGTCCGAGCCATTTTGCACACACCTCAACTCATCTCATGTGGCAATCGTCTAACCCTACAACATTTGGTTGCCAAGATAACTTGTAGGATGTTAAATCTTAGGTAGTTAGCCACTATGGTTTGAACTTATTCTCTTTCGTCGACCACTGGGTCAACCCATGATGGAAACTATAGGGCCTATATCAAATAGAAAGTCATTAAGGGTGGCTTTGCATACCTCTTGTTCCAATAGTGTGGCAACTTGCAGACCAAGGGGGCTGATCATATTCACTTTCGATACCTATTACACACAGGCTGGGAATGCCAAACATATTTGATACACCTTTTTTCTTGTAGAAAGGTGCAGATGCTTATTATACACTATTTAGTATTTAGGTTTATCTATCTCCGTATTCGATTTAACAGAAAAAGATATATTTCTATGTTTCCGAGGCTAAATTAGTTGTTTATATAAAGATTACATCATTTATGTTTTGGTATGATCAACAAACAGACATGACATACAGATATACCCAAGTTTTCTGAATAGTTACCCTTCACCTTGAAGTAAATGCATTTTATTAAGTTATCTAAAATGGTCAAAGAACCGAGCGAACATATAACAGACATGACATGCAGATATGCACAAATCCATGTGAAAGGAGATTTCAGTCTATTACCTCTCTGGCATGTGATTATTTACTGGAAGTCTCAGTTCCGAAATCTTTTTAGCGGAAGAGGAACTTTCCATCATATTACGCCTCATTAGTTTACCCAATGCTGCTGTATTAGTCGCAGAGGCAAGCATCTCTGATACAATATCCAACCTGCTATCCAAGCCCACACTTGAACTGGTGGTAGCAATATCACTTGCAAAGAAGCAAAATCCATGCTGAGAAATTGTTGATGCCATCTGCAATTGCTGACCTCCCCAGCATAATGAGTCTGATTCCTCAGATACAAAACTTGGCCTCTCTGAAATATCCTGAAAAAAAAATATGGTTAACATTATGGGCACAAATACCTGATATCCACAATTCAAAGCACTTACTTGTGGTCGGCAGGAAGAAAGCAACAGGTCCGAATCTGAAATTAGATGGCTCATTCTATGAACTAGTTCAATGATCTGAAGGTTTTCTCGCTTTTCTAACATAACATGATGTCTAAGAAGATCGAAGTGATGAAGGCGAAGCTGCTTCCACAACTCATGCACTAAATCACCCGACACCTTCAATTCAGGCTTCTCTACAAAGTTGGACTTGTTAAAGTCTACTCGGCTGCACTCATCCATCACAGGATACCCTCTGATAATGTTTTCCACGTGTCCATTACAAGAAAATCCTTCCATCTCTTGGTGAGATAAATTAAATATACTGCAAGTATTTTCCAACGCAGCAGTAGTTTCTTTTACAGTATCTGTAGGTGAATCAAAACTGTTGGCTTCAACTGATAACACATCCAGAAAAAACTTATTCACAGAAGTTTCTGGATTGGCACCAGCATCACCATTAGATTCCATTTTGGGAAACATATCATCAATTTCAGTCTCAGGAACAAATAACGATTCTGGTACATATGAGGTATTGACAGACATGGACATCTCATTCACATGTATACTGCCTGCAGTTTCTGAACATGGATAATGATCTTCATTAATAGTATCTGCTGTAAGATAAAGCAGCTCATGTAATGGGCTTGAGTAATTTTGAGATGCTGGACAGTGAGAAGATAACATATTGTCATCTTTATTTGGTACTAGAGAACATTCCTTGTTGATAGGCTCATCCTCAGAATCAGAAGACACGACCATATCAAGCCTTCGGCGCTTATGCTTAGATAAAGGAATAGGGGTTCCTGAAGTATCAGAACGCTCATGTGCAGCATCAAACTCAACAGCAAATTCATTGTGATTGTTAATTGAACCGTTCCTACTCAACATTGCAACCTTCTTGGCCTCTAGAAGATAGCTGTCTTCATAATTTTGATAATTCAGACCATTCCGCTGTTCCTCTTCATAAAATTCACCTTCACTTGCCTCTAACAAGCTAGAAGTTGTTTCCATTCTTAATAACATCTTTGTGATCTCTTTGTCAACTAGCTCTGATAACTGAGATGGGAAACTCCATGGCATTATCACCGGTAGTATCTGATGGCCAGCATCAAGATCAAATAAAAGTGAGCCATACTTCTTCTGGATTTTATCTGCACAATCAATAATATCCTTAAGACAAATTATCAACACAAATAAAAATAATTTCAAATACTTTCTTTCCAAAAGCATCAGGATCTTCATTTAAAGAAGCAATCACCCTGTTTCATTAAAATAAGAATGAGCACTGCAGAGTCCCAAGAAAGTTTTTTTAATAAAAAACTGAGGATGGGTAGAAGATCAGGATCCTTCATCAGTTTTCTTTTTCTTTTTCTTTTTCTTTTTTCTTTCCACGGGGGATCATATATTGTGTTTAAAAAAACTCTCCTCTGTAGCATTTTCAAGGGAGTTGCTTGTGGCAGTGAGCAACACGAGCACATCAAATGCACCTACTATTATCCATAGCAAGCAATGAGTAATCGCGTTGGTCACCTTTTTACATCTTGTTGAAGAAGGGAGTCTTCAATGTCTTATTAGTTCTTGTGAATAAAACATCTTTTTCTCGTCCATTACCCCTCATCATAATTTTTTTAGTACTTTTGGTTAAAACATCCTTGTCTCATTCATTATCTCCAACAATACAAGTGGACTCCAAAGTAAATTTTATTAAATAAAAGTGTATTCATGCCTAATAAAGAGTATGTAATTATTCCAAGCTCCTATTTAGAATATATAATTTTATATTTTAAAACAGCTCAGTTCACTCAAATGACTCCTTTTATGCATCTCTTGCCTTCAAGCAAGCAAGAAACTTTTTGTCTTAGAATATGCCTATGGGTCTTGGGAGGGTATAATTATAAACACTCAAAACGAATCAAATCTGCTAATTAGCTATAACAAAATTTTAACTTCCAGAACAGCCCATATTAGCTCGAACCCTGTAGAAATATCACCATGTCGTGTTTCTTCTAGCCCACTGCTACTATCTTCATTGTGATATGATGCAGTTGCAAGACATTCAATCAGGTCTCAATGTATATTAAAGGAATGGCTAGTCCAACTGGCCCATCGGTGTGTAGAAAGTAGGGGTGCAAGCCAACGGGAAATAATGGACACCAATCAATTTGGCTTCATAAAAGTTAAAACCAAAAATACTTCAGTTTGGTTCGATTTGGAAGTTAGTTTAGCCATGATGATTGGACAGTCAGTTCGGAGAAAAAGGGGTGAAGTGGGATTTCAGTGTTTTTTCTCCCCCATCCCCCAAATTTTTGGGTTGTCCCTGTCATGGCTAATAGGCAACTTAAAATGGTTGGCTACCACCCATACTGGCAAGACAATGAACGAAAACTAGATTGATAAACTACCACCTCTCAAAATAGATTGATAAACCATAAAACATATGAGCATTGTGTTAGGATCTCAAATACAAGAACCTAACTAGATAACTATATTGCAATATCAAAGAGAAATTACAATATCGATAGCCTTTCGAGAGGGCTATCTCTCTCCCAAGAACTCTCTCAAGTTCCTCACCAAAATACTATTCCCCAAAGATGTCATTCTCCTTTCCCTACTACCCCTATTTATAACACCTCCCCTAACTAATTACCATAATACCCTCCCACAAATATACTAATAATATTTCCAACTATCCCTACTACATGACTCTCATACATTGACGCATTGTATGTACCAACTTCTGTCAAAATCTTTAGAAATACTTCCAAGGACCTCGGTTCAAATCCTTGAAACTTAAAACCTTTTCAAAACCCTTTGGCCTTTTGTTTCCCGGAGTTGGAGTGAGCCATGAACATAATAAGTAGGCCCCAATACCTCAGCTATTATTATTTTTTATTTTTAAAATAATTTTTTAATTAAAAGTATAAAATAGAGGTCAAAACCTACAATAGCTATCACTATGAACAGTTAATGTTGCCTTACCGCTTCAAGCACATATTACGTGTCAGGCTAAACTATTTTCAAGGAACTACAAGGATGCAAAGAACCTTTCATGTCGCTGGAACCACGAGTTATTAGCTTTGACTATGAAATCAAAGAGTGGTCATATAGATCGCCAAAATGATGTTAAATGAAAATACAGTCAGAGAAAAGGTAGATTTGACAATGACAACAATCGTATTTATACTTGGAAGGCATGACTAACCTCTAAATCCTTTACCCTGGCACCAGAACTGAAGATGCATGATGGTTTTCCGTATATCTTTGTGGTAACAATGAATAATGCGCTCGAGTAAGCATGGTTGGATGTTGACTCCTTCAGAAGCACATATCTAAAACGGAAGCAACAATGAATAAACTGAATGGCAATTCAAGTAATATGTGATTAGTAGATGAGCCTGAAGCACACACCATATATAAATGGCTGAGTAGTTCTGTTGATGATGGCCGTATAAAAGAAACCTGTAGCCTGTCCAAATTATCTGGAAGAACAGGATCGCTACCTATAGTTCAAGGATAAAAACGAGGATTAATTCATCATTGTGTAAACTGTAAAATTACTCCAAAATGAAGTTAATTCCACATGTAAGCACTCTTACTATTGCTGGTCAATATTATTGGTCCCTTTCCTGTATCAGCGATCTCTTGTATTGAAGAAATAAAACCACGATCCTCAAGGAAAATGATATCCACGTCCTCTAAAAGAATTAAAGGCTTAGCATCACCATGGTTATTGGTGCTTTCAGCTACGATGTATTCAAATTCTCCAACACCCTTAATATTATCAGAATCATCATCTGATAAAGAGATGAGTTCAATCACCTCATTGGTTAAATTTTTGGCTGCTGTATTCGCTTGAAGAGAGGGAGATTTATCAACGAACTTGTTCCTCGACCCCTGGGAACTTTTTACTGCCCTGTAAGATAACCACTCTTTCAATCATTATGAGGAAAGATTTATGGCCAGCAAAAAATAGACCAAGAGCTAATTTTATAGCTGATTGAAAAATATCAAAATGGACATCCAGGCAAAATTTGATGCTTTTTCTGGAAGGAGATATCACCAATTAATGTGCACCAGACAATAAAATTCCTAAGAAAAAAATAGACCACTCTTCCTTTCTCTTGCCTCTTTTAGTCCTCTGAAAAAAATTTCTCCTTGACAAGTTAAATATTCGTTGACATAAATGAATAAAGAAGCTTTTAAAATATAAACAAAGCTTAAATTCAGCAAAAATTAAAAGCAACTAGAAAAATGTAGAACAAGCAATATCGTAAAATTTAAGAAAAAAAATTTATTAATATATGAGATCTAAGCCAAATTCTAAATAGAACGGACCATTTTAGCTGATGAGATTGTAAAGCCTCTCCAATCATCTGCTTGAGAACAGCTCCCGATCGAATGACAGATGCACTGAACTGGAGGACAACATATTAGACATATTCAAGTTTATCTTTTAATAAGGAACACCCTAGAGAGTGGGGGTAGAGGGGAGCACCACTATAAGAAATCTATAATAAAAGAAGGCCCTCCAATCAAGGTTAAACAAAAAAACAGCAGTTATGAAAAAATAAATAAAATATAAAATATCTTGTGAAGGGCACGCTAACAGGAAGCTTGAAACTGTACAAAGTTACAGAAACTATCTTTTTGTCAGAGAACTTCTCTCTCTATCCATTAAAAAAAAACAACAACAACAAAAGCTCTCACCGTGGATCCTGGCTTTTACCAATCAACCACCAACCCAATAGGATTTTGAGGCATACAATCTTCAATGTTTTTAAGAGAGCAGAAAGACATACCAAAATATTTATTAAGAAAAAGTACCTTTGGCTACAAACTGACAATTGAGGAAAAGTTGTTTTGGGGTTTGTCATCAAGGAGATAAGGACAAGACAATATCTCCAGTACGGTTTCTATTTTTTAGCCAATTTTGGGTATTTAAGCTTCAATTTAGAAGTAACAGGGATGAGATTCAAAAGGCTTACAAGTGAAGGAACAAAGTTTGTCGAGAGTCCAAATCACCCCATATTTGTTGGAATTAAGATCAACCACCAAATTTTATCTCTTTGAGTCTGATCCAATTCTAAATTTCTCTTTCGAAGAGGTTGCTCCTAATCCTCAAGTCCCGATTCAGACATAGTCAACCTTCTACATGATTTTACATTTTATTGATCTCTGATGCATGAAATCTTTACGGTCATTAGAAAGGTTAGGAAGACAATTGTACATAGATGAGGAATATAATCCCCAACATATTCAACAAAAATAAAGGCTTCTGGATCAGCTTTTGCCCGTAACAAACTCTTTCAAGTTCAGCAGCAGAGAATTCCTTGAGGCCAAGTTTATTCACTCAGCAAAACACAATAGCTCATCGGTATAATAATGAGAACATGCACAATCCTAACTTTTGCGTAATAGAGGGATACACAGCTTACTTATTCAACCAAAAAAAATTAACTTTTCTATTTGCTTATGCTAGTAGGAGCAATTTCAAGTTGAGGCACAAGCAAATTCCTTCTTACAATTTGCAAACTCGTTCATTCAGGCAGAAAAAAAAATCATATGTACTATTCCCTACACTCACACTTGAGCAATATTATTGGGTTACTTATTTACTGAAAATACTATTCGAAGTCCAAATTATTGAACTTTATGTCAACACCAATAACATGGACATTCTAGTAATGTTTTTATGAAATGAAATGAAGAAATAAATAAGCCGATACATGAGAACTTTTCCTCACGGTTGGATGATTTAATGCATGTTTCCCTCGATGTGATTTCTAAAGCATGTACAAAAAATAATATGAGTAGGTCCGCACTTTCCTGGAAGGTGTACATGGGCAATAAAGGCTAAGCCCTGTTAATACAAAGGTGCTCCAATGGAAAACCATAAGTAACAAAGGATATAGGAAATGAAAGCATAACTCGGCTAATCTATCAAGGGATAGACATGCTATAATTAATTGATTGTGCATGTTATGTAGCATCAATGATAAATTATAAGTTAACTGATATCATTTTACATCTGTAATTAAGAGAACGTTAAGGGGTTAAGATTTAACATCAGCAATCATCGTCACAAAATAGCAGAAATATAATAAGGGGGAAATTGTGAAATTAGCATTACCTCAAAAACCCTGAAACCATGCTCTTCAGCACAAGCATAAATAGCTGCAGATTTCCCACTCTGCAACCATATAGAAATATTATAACCAAAGGGAAAAATCATAAGCAGCAAAGAGAATTAATTTCCACTCTGCGTACCCCAGACGAACCAGTGACAAGGAGAACATTCTTCAGGCTATCTTCTCCATCTAGACCTTCATAATCGGAATCACTCTGAGAACAGTTACCACTGTTATCTTGCTTCTGGAATTTATTTCCCACAGCAAAATCTCTGTTGTTCTGTGAATTTCTTTCGTACCAGAGATGTAGCCACTCACTCATAAATTTCACTGATTCTAGATTACCACAAACCTGCAAAACTATGTGTCAAGTAAGGGATGACAGAAGAAAATGGAAACCAGATGGCTCTATTGCAAATGCAGATTTGGTAGCCAACCTCCGTGGCCATCTTCGGCTGATATTTGTACGTCCATAAACAATTCTTTGGATGGCTTTGACAACGAAGGTAGTAGGACTGCATTCTATTATTACAAAGCCAAATTTTAAAATGAAGAATCAAATAACAGGAAAAAAAGCAAGCAAAAGACTAAGCATAAATGTTTAGAGAAAAGCATAATCATCTCTCCAGACACCAAAGATATTGAAAACTACCAGTAAACGTTGAAACATTAGAAATTCAAGAAGCCACTTATAAGGATGTATGGTGCATTAATCGGACAACAATAATATAATCCAAGACATTAATATATATATAAATAATAACTATGAAGGTCAAAGTAATTCATATGAATTATGAATTTATTTTCACTTCAAGTTTGCTTGCTAGTAGTAATAATAAACTGACTCCAGTGCAGCAACATAATGTATGACCAACTTATATATTAAAAATCTCATTCCCTAAAATGGAGGAATATTATCTCGTGAAATGAGCATAGATTTATTAGTGGTACCATACACTAAAGCCATAAATATTCACTGCATTTTGCAAGTTACGGCTCAACAGTTCTGCATAAGATGCTTATTCCACCCCCCATATCAATTAATTCCCTCCATAATTTAAAAAGAAAGGTTGGCTATAAAAATAAACAGGGAATTGGCAGGAAAAGATGGGAGAATATAAACTAACATTCAACCCCCAACACAGAACTACATGTAAAATTTTAAACTAAGCTGTTAAGCTTAAAGTTTCCTATTAAAAAAACTTGAAGTATCTGGAGTGTAAATGAGAAGTATAGAACTAAGTGTTGGACATGATGATTAAGGCAGAGTTTGAGAGGGAAAGGGAAAAATGGTAAATCAGACTAAAGTTTCTCTAGGAGCAATAAGAGGGGTCAAAGAACTTGATTGTTCATAAAAATAATAACCTGTCCTGAAGAAATCTACTTTGATGCTCAACGGTTGGCCTTGCTTCCGAATCACTAAGCCCACATGTTTTATCCAGGTCACCATCCTGACAATAATTCATGAGCAAGAGATTATTTAGGTTCAAAATTAGACACGGTCAGTGACAACTAGTGAAATTTAAATGAGTCATATTTCAAAAGTAGAGAAAGAAGGAAATTAATTCTTGAATACAAGATAAAATATATACCACTTCTGCACTACTTAGGAGGTGATGGAGCATCACGCCCTTGTCAGCAACCACAGTGGATGCAGTTGACATTATCTCTTGAATGGGCTCTTGCTCGATGGAACCATTATTCATGGGGTCCTTATTCGCACCAGGAGCAGAATTGGATGATTGCAACACAATTGGAATGTCGTCTAAACATAAAGACTTAACAGAGACTTCAAATACTGATGAACAAGTGTTTTGTAATGTATGGACATTATTTACAACATTTCCGTCAAGGAATGTCCAGTTTTTCCAGTCTGGAGATAATTCATCATCCTGCACAGTATTATCAACATTATCGCCTTGGATGAAAAATAAAAGATATACTCTTCACATTTTGAGGAGGATAACAAGTTAAGGGCAGCGGGTTACCAATGGACGGAATGAAAAGGAGTGGGTGGGACAATGTTAATATGCATAGTTTTTTTTTTTCTTTTCCTTTTTTCCATTGGTTTTGTTACCAAGAGTGTTAATATGTATTGTTAGATAGTGCTATAATACAGATCCATGTAGAGACAATTTGACTTCTCCTTAGCAGGCACTAAACTTCACAAATGATCGTCTGTGCCTGCACTTTGTATTTTCGCATGCTATATATAAAAGCCATGACAAGAAAACCATACCCCAGTTCTATCATAAACGTGGATTGGATTGCAATCGGTTCCACTTTCCTTTCTCTCAACAGTGCACCCTCTCTCTACCGATTGAGTTGCCTCTTGACTTTTCCTCCCTGCTTTTAGGGATGAGAAAAAGGGATGTATTTGCCTTCCTGCAAACATCCGTGAATTTTCCTGATAAAAAAAATGTGGGCTTAGGCTGGAGACTTAAATATTTAATGTCACGGCATTGAACAAAATGAAATGCAATAATCACTCATTTTCAAACTGCAAAAGCCAAGATAGAGACTCAAATCTCTTTGAAATACATCACGAGAATGCAGGCCAACAACAAACAGCAGAATTGACATGCAGAAACTCATCAGCCTTGAATAAAAACTAAAAAGTATGCCATGCTACCAGACCCGGTGCAGGAACTTCAAATTGTGAGAGAGCGACAAGAAGATAAGCTATAAAACTGACCTCAGCGATCATTTTCGCCTCCTGCCGCAAGTCGGGAATTGTCGGAGATGCCTCGTCAGTGTGTAAAATTTTCTTTGGCGTCAAGTTTACGGCTCGCTTCCCCTTTGCCTGTTTCTGTATGTAAAACATAATTATTTCATCTCGGAGATGAATAGAGCTGTATGCAGGATAGAATTTGTTCAAACTAAAGATGCAGACCTTTTTCCAATTAGTAATCACCCAAAAAAATGTACTATATTTCGCATTACAGTGTCTAATTCCAGCATTATCTCAACTCAAAGAAGAAGAACTCTAGCCAGAATGAACTATACATGCTACAATTGTTCTCAAGCCTGACAACGATCGTGATAAAATTGAGTATAAACTTATTCAATTAAAGCCACTTTTCACCTTCTTCGAGCTTCTCGATTGAGGCGTCGTCTTTCCCTTCGACTCCCTTTTCTTCCTGCCCTGACTTCCGCACAATTCCTCATCCTCGACGCAATTGTTCTCCTCGTCTGGACCTCCTCCGTTTTCTTCCTGTTCTTGAGGCTTATGAGGAAGCAGCGTGGACTGTACCAGTTTGCGGCGAACACTTCTAAGCTCCCGTTTGCCGATCTCAGAGGAGCCAACCTCCGTCGCATTCCCCGCTTGCTCAGCCGGACTCTCCATGAATTTACGCTTACGCCCAATTTTCAGTGGCCGATTGACTACAATTTGTGAGCTAGGGTTTTGAGAGAATTAGATAATCCGCGTGAGACTGAGCAAAGGCATTGTTTGTAACGAAACTGAAACGTGATCCAAAGTACAGCAGAAACCTCGGAGGAGGAGGGGAGATAAAATTGGAGGGAATCGGCTCGTTTATTCCCGCGCTGACGATCTTTTTTTTTTTTTTTAAGATACTGTGATATCTTAATTCTTGATTAATTAATAAATCTACCCGTTTTAAGTAATAATATGAGCTCCCACACTTGTTTATATTTATTGGATACGAATTACTTGCGGGATATTTACAAAATAATAAAATAAATCATCATAAATTTTTATCTTTGTAAATGGTTTTTCTATCTTGATTGGAAAACCGATGAAATTCGTATATATTAAATAAATATTATACCGTCCGTAAAAAAAATTAATAACAATAAATATAATACCGATATATGAATAGATTTGTTAAAAATGTTACGATTCGTTTGGTTGGAATCCAAAATCAATGAAAACATAGTTATTTTCAATATTTTTATATATATATTAGATTGCAAATTTAAAATTGAAATCTCAATTTAAAAAATTAATCAAAATAGTATATTATATTGGTAACGACCCATTTAATATTTAAAAATAAAAAATAATATTAAATTAATTTATTAACATGTTGCAGAGTTATTGTTCTACAGTATTACCTATTTTATAATATATTATATTTTACCTTCTTAATTTTAATAATGAATTTATAATATGATATAATATATAATTTTAAAAATTTATATTTTTTCATGTAATTTTGTATTTTAACCTTTTCAATTCATAATCTGAAAGAATCTTGATCACAAAATTAAAAAACAGTTTTCAAAAAAAATGTTCCAAATAGATATTCAATAAATTTATTTGATTCAATAAATCTAAAAATACAAATTAAGATTACGTAGGGTTTAAATTTTGTCACCATAATTTAAACGGCCACTTCGTCGAACAGTTGATTCGAGGAATTCTATATTTTTAAATAAATAAATTTTAAAAAAACACCGTCATTGCATTTTCAAATTTTTATTTGAAGCATTTGAAAAACATGACTTCATAAATGGTCGTATTTTTTTTTTTAATAAATTTTCATGCTATTCAATTACTAGGGTTGATGGAGAAGTTTCATGTTTAAATTAGTAGGTCAATCTAACTATAGTTTAGTCCAATGTCTTTATTGCTGATATTTTTTCTCTCCCCAACCACAAATTGGTTTCATATTATTGAATGGTAGACATTAAATTAACTAAACATTTGATCATATGAGAAAACACAATATAAGATTTGTAAACGTATAAATCAAATTTAATATATCTCAAATTAAATTAAAATATCAAATTAAATAAAGTCACTCTGACCATAAACTGGTCTAATCTCATTCACAATTCATGAACAAACTTAATTCGAATGGAGTCCAACATTCATTAAAAAATCACAGACAATAAACTAGATCGATTCAAAAGTCGAAAATTCGAGTTCGTAGGCCCATAATTTAGATCATTTCTAATTTCTATGTGCGGTGGTTATTAGGACAGTCCAATCTTATTTGTATTCTAATTATGGTCCACAAGCATTACAAAAATACTTTAACAAAACTTTGCAAGTACACAAGGCTTTGATATGAGCCCCAGCACTTTCACGTTCAAATTAAACACTAATTGAATAAATATCATACGTTATAATACTCTACACAATTAACAAAATGAAATTATATTTATTCAATGAATAAAAAATGTATCCGGAAATTTTGTGTGAACACCTATTTGAATAGAGGTGTTAAATGTTAATATCAATAAAAATATCGATGTATGAACTTTATAAATTTTTCAACGTGGATGCATATTTCGTGAAAATTTATAATAATAAAAAATTCATAAAAAAAAAATTGTTAATAACTCTAATTACTTATACTAGGTCCATGAATACTATTTTTGTATGCTACAAAAATGTTTCGGTATCCTTACGTCAGTGTTGAAATCATTAATATATGTCTTAATCAATCGAACTACATTAAGATTGACACGTGGATCGAAATCTATCACTGTAAATAAAAGGGGTATATAATTCAAATATTAAATGAGACATCGAAGTATGATAATTTGGGTTACATTATCGTATCATTTACCCTTTATCATCATGGTCAATAAATACATTGATGCCAATAATATATTTTTTATGATAATTTCTTAAGCTGGCAATATCCCAAAATTTGACAAACAATTAAAGGAAGTAAGGTAAATCACTAAAGTGTTAGATCAATTAGAAACCAAAATAATGTTGTATTACAAATATATTTGTTGAAAAAAAATTCATTTATTGTTAATATGTGTATAATTCAGCTACAAATAGTATCTAAGTTCAAATCATTAAATATATAATTTTTTTCCTTTTTAGTTTTATCCCATTCTATATATATCAAGTTAATTTTATTAAAGGCCAATGTACTTTCACTCTCATTCCCCTGTTCAATCTCCTTTTATTTCAACATCTCACCTCCTAAGTTGAAATTGTAACAGTATTTCCTCACAAACCCTTTTTTAAATTCTCCTGTTTGTTTTTATTCGCCAAGTGAAAATCCCTGAAATCCATTATTTATATATATTAAAATAATTATCTGTCCAGAGTAATTTAATTTAGAAGAAAATAACTTTAACCTTGAAACCATTTAAATATACAGAAAAAAAAGGAAGAAATTGATGATAACAAACAACTATGAGAAAAAGCCGCCATTGTTTTGAAGACAGCAAATTATATAGACGTAGAATTAGACAATGAGATGTTTATACCATTTATCAGAATTCAAATTACAGAGAGAATATAAATCCACCCAACAAAAAAGGAAAAAGGAAACACACCAACACAAATATATTCTGCAGACAGACGAGAGAAATTAGCTAAGGAAAATGCCTTTTGATGATTTTTCACCACCAACATTCCTCTGCTCTCAGAATATAAACGAAAATCAGGCCGGCGGAGCCTTGGCGGCGGAATTGGTCTCCGGCTCGGCGGTGATCGGCAATTGGGTGGCGGCGGCGGCGCCTTTCTGATTCATCAACGAATTGAGATGGTCCCTGGCCTTGCCCCACACCACCAAGTACAGCCCCATCACTATGAAAACGGCTCCAATTATACTGCACAACACAAAAATTAAATAAATAAGATCATATTCATGGCCCGTGGAGTTTAATTAAATAAATTGGAAGGTAAAAAGACGAAACTGACCTTCCGAGGTGGATTTGTTCAGCCAACACAATGGAGCCGAGGATGGCGGTGATGATCATGCATAGAGGGGTAAAAGAGGTAACGAAAACCGGGCCACGTTGGCGGATCACCACGCCTTGTATGTAATACGCAAGCCCAGAGCAAATGACACCCTGGAATGGAATATATAATTAATTTGAAAAAACTTTAAAATTGATATTTAAATATATTAAATAAAAAGAAGGAATTGGGGTTTAATTAATTACAGTGTAGACGGCGGCGAGGAGGCGGGAGTCCCAGCCGATGACCCAGACGGAGAAATCGCGCTCCATGATGAGGGTGACGATGGAGCCTTCGAGGGTGCCAGCTAGGCAGATGAGGGCGGTGAGGGACAGCTCAGCAGGGTACTTCTTGAGGGTGAAGGATTGCAAGATGAAGAAGCCGGACCAGCCGATGATGCTGCCGAGGAGCATGAGGGTGCCGAGGACCCAGTGCTGGTCCGCGGACTCGCTGCTGCTCTGGTGGGCCGCGTGCCGCCCCGCGCCGTGGAAGATCTCCACGATTGGCCCTTTGTATAGAGTCATCACCATGGCTCCTCCGATCGTCACCACCGTTCCCGCCACCTTCGCTATGCTGCGGATTTTCTTGAAGTTCACACTTTCCAGCCTGCCCAAAACCAATCAAAATCAAAATCACGTATTACAATTTACCTTTTTTTTTTAATGAGGAATAAAATCTAGAGTTTTTGTTTTTTTCGAGTACTCAAGTTTGAATCTCCCACTCCTATAATAGATATAATTTACCTTAATTACTGATCTAAGCTGATGGAGTTGGTAGGTGTTTTATTTTTACTCAAGTAGTAGATTTAAAACTTTTTATTTTTTTAGGACACAAAATTATTTTTAACCTCATGTCCTATTGAAAACGAAATATTTCACTTATGTATTTTTAGTATAATAAGTAAAGGTGGGGGATTACTTATCGTGAATAATTTTGTGATTTTGAAATATTGGAAAATTTGAATTTTTTTGGATGGAGAAAGATTTGAAATAAAATATAATTGCTTTATTTTTTTTTAGATATTCTTTGAGAGAGAACATAAATGTATTGGTATATTATTTTAATTCTGATTTGTTGGTAGAAAATTAAAATATTATAGGGTTAAACTAGTAATTTTATATGAAAGTGATGTGAAATCCATTTCAGTTTTTAAAAAATAGAATTTCAAGTTTAGGAAATGAGTTTATTTTTTCTCTCTGTTAAAAAAACTAAATTACGAAATTTATTTAATTGTGAGATAAAAGTTAAAATGCGGGTCTCTTGATATGACACGTGTGTACGATGGGATTTAACATTAACAAATTAAAATACTAATTAGTTATATAAATGAAGTGGAAGTGGAATGATAATTAGAATCACGAACGAAAAACTTAGACCAATTAGATTTTAATTAACCCATTATTAAAGTATCTCAAATAATGGTAATCAATCAATTGCTTTCAAAAGCACCGTGAACAATAACAGCATCATCCATAGATGTGATGCGGAAAACAGAGAGAAAAATTTCAAAAACTTTTTTGAATAAACCAATTAATTAAATTAAGAATAATAAATAACCCAACAGTTTAAGAATAAAGATACCTGAAAATGAGAGCCATGATGAAGGTAACAGCAGGGAGAATATTAAGAGTGACAGACGTGAATGTTGCTGAAGTAAACTTCAAGCCCACGTAATAAAGATTTTGATCCAGCACTGGCCTGTTCTCATCCAAATCAAATCATGATCAGACGGCTGAAAAATTTCCAGCACATCAATAAGAAAAAAATTGCATGTGAAATATAATATTACTCGAGAAAGCCGAGGAGCATTATGCGTAAAATTATGGGGAGTGTCAACTTTGGTCTTATTTTCCTGAAATAAAAGAGGTATTAAGTTAAATATAATATACAGACAGACGCATTGAATAATTTGTACAGATCAGTGAGGACGATGACCTTTCGAGGACGAGGGCAAAGGGGGAGATGACAATAGTGGCGACGACATGTCGGTAGACGGCGAGAACGTAATGACTCATGCCCTTCTTAAAACAAAGGAGTGTGACGATGTACATGCCAGCGTACCCGAATTGAAGGGAAACCATGGCCAAATAGGGCTTTATTTTGTGGATGGCTCCACAGAACATTGCAAGCCCTGTTTCTGCTCCCATTTTGTTTTTCTCTCTCTCTCTTTAGAATTTTGTGTAAGAGAGATTATGGAAAGGTTTCAGGCTGATGGGAAGAGGGGGAGAGAGATTTGGGTGTTCTTATAGCTGAATAAAGCAGAGAGAAAGGTGAAGCACTAATTTGAAATTGGGGCTTTTTTAGGGTTTGTATTATCCACTTGGAATTGGAAATTCACATACAAACACTGTGTAAATATGAAATCCCATTTTTGTTTTTTTTTTATTAATTTAAATTTTGATGGTGGGGTTGGAAAGGTGCGAGGGGAAAGATGTAGCTGTTGCTTGGATGTATATCAAGACAAAAGTATATAATTATTTCTCTTTTTATTTAAAAAATATAATTAATTTGATTTTATAATTTGTTATTTGGAAGTGGAGTTTTGATTCATTGACCATCAGCATAAATATACACAAAGGGGTCAGCTGGTTGGGTTAGTGCTATTCATAGCCATGACCCATTAGATATTGGTCTCTTGTGGGTCTTTTTTCTTTTTTCTCTAAGAAAAATTTACTTTGTAATGTGTTTGAAGAGTGTACACTATTTTTATTTAAATATTAAATAGCGAAAGCGAACCGGGTGGGAAAATTATTATCGTAGGAGGGTTTTTGTGCTTAAACCAAATTTCGAGTCCGTTATATGAGGGTAATTCGAGAATAACTTAATGGATAAAATATCTATTGTTATTCTATAAGTTGATTAGATATTTCACTTCACAGTTCTACATAGACTAGATATGATATGGTTGTGATTATTCATAAAGTTTAGTCGGTTAAAAAAATATATTTATAAACAATTAAAAAAAACAAATTGTGAATTTTATAAAGTGTATAACTAGATAATCGTTGAATTAATGGGTTACATGATATAAGCGTACATATGAAAGAACCAGTTTTTAATAGCTATTAAGACCTAATAAATGTGTCGATTGTTATCGATATACATTTAGAAGGGAATTATGAGACTAGAAAGATTCAAATTAAAAAAAAAACGTTGAATCATCGTAACTTTATAAATCTTAACTTCAGGTAAATTTAGATGTACTGTGAAAAAAGTATTTGTAAGGGAAACACTCATTTTTATAAGCACTTTTAAAAGGAAATATAGTTAAAATTAAATGATATCTAAAAGTTATTTGAGTATATTTTTAATATATATATCTTTTTACTATTTCATCAAAAGAATTTTGATTATCGAAAAGTTTAAAAGGTATGTTTAAAAATTTAATCAAACGCTTTTTTCTTTTTCTAAATACTTCTGGACCTCTAATCGGTACTATTAACAGAAATTGTACTGTTAAAAAACAATTGGCATTGTCATAAATACTGTATAATAAACCTTAAATAGGTAAAAAGTAGAATAAAAAAATCGTAATCTTGCTTTATCTTCCAACATAAATTGACATCAGCAACAAATATATTTAAAATATTATGATGTTGTAGTATCCCAATCACCAATCATTAACATAAATAAACAATTAATTGGTTAAGTAGTAGGCAATAAATTTAATGGACTTCAATCAATTGATTAAAATAAACCACTCGAAATAATTAATTAGATTAGTGGCCAACTTTTATTGCTCGGGGCTGTAATAATGAATTCGAACCAAATAAATTCAATTCACAATATTAATAAAATTATTGCTCAAGGGCAATTTCGACCAATTTGAGAAAAAAAAAGCTATTCCACATAAAATTTAGAGTTCAAAAAATGGGAAAATAATAGTAACTTTATACTTACTTTCTCAAATATATTTATTTAATAAATAAACAAAACCATTAATGTTTTTTTTTTATCAAATAAAAACAAAAGACGTTGAGAATGTAGTGAGAGTTGATCCATTGATTTTTTTCTTCGTTATATATGGATTAAATATATAATTCAATAATTATTGTTTCGTTTAGTCATTTTTTTAATTTAATTATAATGTTTTAAAGTTTTATTTTCTACATTTTTTTTTACCAGTATTTACTATCACAAAATGTTAAATTTGTGGGCTAAAATGATTGTGTGATGTTAAAATACATTACACTGCTTAAGGTGGAAATAACATTGGTTTAATTTCAATAAATAGGCATATTAAACCATAAAATTGGAAACTACCCGACCCACATGACCCGAATAATTTTTTCTTAGTATAACATAAATGTGAGGTTAATATTTAAACCTCCATAAAAGAATGAGTAAATATTTTAATCGCTAAATTAGGCTCATATTTAACATTAATCTATTCAACTCCAACCAACTCGTTGTTATATAAAATGAATAACTTAAAAATATGTTCATAATTTAACATTGACATCGATCGACCCGTAATAGATATTTTTATCAACTAAGATAGATAAATTGATATATGTTATCATACCAACAACTAACGATCTCATACCCAAAGCGAGTATTTTTCAACGGTAATTTGCTCTTATTTTAACTGTTACTTTTCTCGATTGTTTAAAAATCGTTGGGAAAAAGTCACTTTTCTCGGCTTTTCTGTAACCGTTAGACAAAATGACTTTTCCGTACAGTTTCCAAAGAGTTGGGGAAAAGTGATATTTTCCCAATTTTTTTTTTTTTTGCAAAACCGTTGGGAGTATCATTCACTTTGCCCGACTTTTTTCTCGACGCATTTATTTCGTCGGAAAATGTCATTTTAAAGGTTTTTTCCGACGTTTTGAAGAGTCTGAAAAAACTTTATTTCTTGTAGTGATAGCTCAACCATAAAGATACCTCAGGTAAAGTTTAAATCTAATAAACCATCATTAGTGGTTCATTGGTCAAAATAGACTACGATTAATTAAGAGGGAATGAGTTCAAAGAGACCACATACTTTAGAAATTAGTAATTAATAGGATCATACCCATCAGATTAATCAAAGTTTCGAGAAAAAATTTGAAGTGTGTGGTTTCTTTTTAGGATTCCAATTAGGAAATAGGTGGTGCATATTTTAGCACACAGTATGCTAATTGGTGGACACGTCACTACATCATTTGCAAATAAAATGTGGTTGGCGTTTTTCTTAAGGGACCAAAAATAAGTGGGGATAAGCATTATTTATTTAATTTTAATATATATATATATATATAAAGGAAAATAAAGGAGGGGTCAATAATAATATTCTAGAGTTTTCGAAATTCAGATTTAGATGTATCTTCCTTTTGCTTAATATAATGCTCCAAAAAGAGATATGGCTTGTCAAAATTTTCAGATCTTGGTTGATAAATATGTCGGTTATACTTATATCAAATCAAAATTGGATATTCAAGTACAGTTTTCGTATCTAAATTCGAAATTATAATTTAAAACTAATAAAATAAATCAATAAATGTTTTTGGGATTAATATTTTCACTTTTCAGTATCGTTGGGTCTATAATTTTTCATAAACTGAGTTATGAAGGCTACTCCCTTGAGGAAGTGACTGATCTATCATACAATGTGGACGAAATTAAACTCTATTTCATGTACTTTTCCTATTTTCTTATATTTACTTTTTTGTTTCCTTTGATGTTTTTTAATGAAGTAATTAAAAAAAAAGGAGCGATAAATTTTGAAATACGAGGAAAAGAGGGATAAGAATCAATGAGTTATTGAAAACGTACCTTAAAAGTGTTTTTGAAGATTAATGATTTATCAGGTTGATTTTGTTTCTTTTTCCCTTTAAAAAATTTTATCAGTGTTAAATTTGTCAGTATTAATCAAATGAATCCAGTTGGGAAGGGATCCCATAATGTAGTTTTTTTTTTCCTTGAGTTACAACATGTAGGGACGAGAGATTGAACTCACGACCTCTTAGTCTTAATTCAACGTACGAAAGTATGTGAATATATGTTTAAGAACTAATCTTTTCACCTTGAATCAAATAAACAATCCAAATTTCTTGAGTTTGTTCTCTAACTAAATTAATTATAAACAATAGTTAAGCCTCGCTTTCCTACTTGTAAAAAAAATTTAATAGTAGCTTGGTCAAGATAGATGCCTTTTTATTTAAAGTTTGCAATATGAGAAGTGTCTATTTTTTTTAGTACAATATATATGATAGGGATTCGAATTCACGTCGAAGGTAAGTGTCTTAACCTCTATGCTTAGCTTGTCATGTAAAGTGTTAAAATATACATTTTTTAACAACATTATCTCATTAATTACTGTATATGATTATTTATTTTCCTTTATTTTTCATTATTTTCTGGATCAAAATTTTTTTCATACTTGTCGAACTCACATCCTTTTAGATGGAGATATATGTCAACTGTCGTTAAGCTATGCTCGCTTTAGCATTTTTTCTGAATCAAATTTAACTATAATCAAGTTGACATTAAATAACTAAATTCATTAGATTTATACACATTTATTGAATGATATTCCAAAGAGAGAAAAAAAGTGAATTGACAAACCCAACTCAACCCAATCCATCAATAGGAATTTTTCTTTTTCCCTTTTTTGTTTTATGAGAATACCCATAAATACGTGCATTAACTATTACGTGAGACATAGGAAAGTTTCACTTGTTAAAAAATTGTGTGGTCGATTTCAATAAAAAAAGATGGCGATACGGATGGAAACTTGGGTGGGTCCCACCCCATCCGCTCTATTTTTATGATATCCAAGTAAAGACTGTCAAATTATAAAAAAGGGAACCAGGAAAAGACAGACGATAATATTGTAATTATTATTGAAGAAAAAACAAGAATACAAACTACGGATAAATATGATAATGATGTAAGAGTTCGGAGAAACTTGAAAATGGAAAAGAAAAGAAAAGAAAAAAAAAACGGTCCTAGAAGTTAATTTTCAGTATTTTCATTTATTTAAACCTCAAATCTTTACAATAAATTCACATAAATTTATAATTTACGAAAACAATAATGATGGTAAATTATCAACTACTTAGAAACCAATAAAAAAAATACAGCGAAGCAGCATAACATTATTTGGAAGTTTTTAGATATTAAATTTAATAAAAATAATTGTAAAAATAGTATTTATATATTAAAAAAAGCATATTGATTGATGATAGAAATCACAATAGTAATAATCAATTGATGAATATTCTACTCTTTATGATATTTATAATTATCTTTAAATTTACCATGTCTGTACCATTGAACCCTCGTTAAGCAACATTTCAAGCCTGCCCATATTGGTTTTGTTTTCTGTTATTTGTAATTCCAACAAACTTTCTTTCTTCTAAAAGGAAAAAAAATCCCAGGAAACATGTCTTCAAAATCAGAGGATTACTTAAAAAAAAAAAAGTAATAAATAATAATAATAATAATAATAATAATAAAATCAGAGGATTACTATTTCAAGTGCAATTTCAAAATGGCCCCTAACATTTTCAAATCCCAATTAGTTAAAGGTGCTAAAGTGCAAAAAAATTATTCTAACTTTAAACCCTTCGTCTATTGGTAGAGTGTCATGCATGAATTATTAATTTAAGCAGACCCAAAAAAGGGAAGGAAAAAAAAAGAGCCTTTAAGAAAGCTCTGCAAAACAAGACACACATAATATATGCAATATATTGTAGAGTGCTCATAATTCAGGAAAGCAAAGATTGGTATAAAGCGAGGATTAAAAGAAGTGGTGAAAATAAGTTGCCATTAAACTACAAAGCCAAGTGCCAATGCCATTAAATTACAAAGTCAAGTGCCAAAGGAATCTAATCAAATTATTGGGCAAAGTTTGATTGTGTAAAATAATAACAGCTCCAAAGCTAAGAGACCCCATTAGTATAAAGTTTTAGAAACAAAGTTGGTTTATCCCATCTTCTTCTTTTTTTTAAGGAAAAAAATATTGAAGTTTGTTTGCTGTAGGGATCAAAGAAATGAATCTGAAACCTTGTCATTGCAATACACAGAAAAGAAGGCAAAAGTGCCTTTTGTTTTGGCAGCAAGTGTTTGATTGTTAGTCAAGCCAATCCGAGTGGCAAAGGCAAATCTTGAAATATCAAAAGCAGTACCCAATTTCCTTTGCCAATGGGACACAGAAAAGAGAATCATGCAATGACAAAGAACAAACAAAACAAATCTAACAGTAAATTTCAAGGACTAGCAAAATAGATCACATGGTCGGCGCGGGCAAAGCGCTGTCCTTCATGAAAAGAACTATTGGTTACTTTTTATTTTTCTTTTAAAGAGATGAAAGAACTTAGAAGGTCATATTTCATGGCTGCAGCCTTTTCTTTTTTGAACTGTCACAACATAAGAAGAGAGCAATTCTCACACAAAGAGAGGTTTTTGCAGTGAACCCAGAAGAGATTGAGTAAACTTACAAGTTTGGAACTCTGGAAATCATTTCAAGTGAGAGTTCTACCGTGGGGATAAGAAACCTACAAAGTTTCAAATGAGATACTGTGTTTGCTCGTGTTTGCAACTTTTGACCAGGTCAAATTTTATACTTTTGTGCACTTTTCCCCTTCCCTCCTTCTCCCCTTTTTTGCAAACCCTTTCTGGAGCATAAATGAATGACCTGTCACTGTCACAAAAAAAAATTGAAAGAAATTAGTGAATGAGTGAAAGAGTGGGAATCGATAGCGTATTTGATTAGATCATGATATAATGGTGGTCAATAATTTCATGCAAAGAGAAATATAGTCAAATACGGTTTAGTAGAAAGTGATAACGACATAAAAGTGTTATACATCAATGGATCCTCATCTTTTATCTCAAGTTGGAATAAAAAGATTATTATTATTATTATTTTAGTAAAAAAAATCAGCCTGAAGCTGGAAAAGAACAATAATTTCATATTCATGAACCCACCCCCCCCAAAAAAAAAAAATTGAGATTAGGATTTTAATTATAGAACCAGAATGCCTATCTCCTACTGTAAGACAGCTGCCAGTTTCTTCTGAATTAACTCCACTCCGAGACGAGGAGATAGCCGAGGAAGAGCTTCCTGCGATTCGAAAGTAAAGTAAAAGTTAACCTGAATATTCAAAAGCACATGTTCTAAAGTTTTAAATTTCTATATGAATTTCAGATTCAGGAATAATTCCAGTAAGCTAATGGCACATGAAAAAGGGAAGCAATRTGTCTAGCATTACTAGAGAATTGTTCAGCCAAGCAAAGGAATCCAAAAAAAAGGGAAAATGAAAGGACAGAATATCTCTAGAGTCTAAGAAGAACTTACAAACACAAATATTACATCGATTCGGTTCATTTGACACGTGGCACTGGTGTTAAAAGAAATTCCACCAATTAAAGCAAGTTTCCTTTGATGAAAACTGGGTCAAAAGATGAATAATAATACAAAAAAGGAATCTACATCCATCAGTGAGCAATGAGTCAGGATCAGCTAGTGTTTGTCTGATTGCTTTTGTGTTTCAAGTGCATTCTAGTTCATGACATCACGAAACAGTACATAACATAAGGAAATCTCTCGAGACCAAAATTTAAGAGAACAATGTAGAAAATATCCCAAAACCTAGGTTAATACGCTAACTTGCCGTCTGCGTAACAACAAAGTATTTTCTGAAAAGCATGACTTTAGATAGAAATAGAAGGATATAAAAGCAAAAAAGCAATAGAGATCGTTATAATTCTACATGCATCTGAATATCTCCTATGTCAAGTTACCCACTGGGGACAATTATATGGAGAATATTACTCCGTATCTAACAACAAAGTACAAATTTTCTCTAAATATAGGAAATGAACATTTGCTGATCATAAACTTTTTAAAATTATAACAATAACCAAAACCAGTTCATAATAAAACATACTTAAGATGGAATGCAATGGACCTAGATTTATAACCAATAATACACCTGACCTAAATTTCTAACTCTGCTGCTATCTCAAGATATCAGAAATACATGAAATGAGACTGGTTATGAAAATTACATAATAACAGCTGGCCTAGATTTTTAAATCTGCTGCTATCTCACACGCGATATTAGCAAATACATGAAATATGACTGACTACTTTTGAGGGTTAGAGGTCCAGCGTCAAATGATAAATTTCACACCTAATATGCCATATCAAAAGAGTGATCATTTTGAATACTTACATGTAAAAGAGAAGCTTTTGTAGATTAAAAAGACTAAAGCTAATCATACGATTACTTTTAGTATATAAATTGTCATGATTTTGAAAATTTACAGACCACACAACATCCATAAAAGAATTGAAACAAATTATGCTACAAATTTTACAGGGACTCTATGAAAAGACAATATATCCACAGCATAATCTTAATATTGTTGGAAAATGTTCACAAACACGACATTAAGATGGAAAAAGGAGTTCAAATTAAACTATCAACACAAACTCAAATCGTACAAGGCATCTATGTAAAGAGATTCCAAAAGAAAGAAGAAAGAGATGAAGACATATTAGACCACAGTAAACAGAAGCACAACATACATAAGTCTGCTACAGCCTGCAGGAATACTCAAAAACTTTTTAAGAAAAAAAAAATGAACGTTATTAAGTAAGACGTCTTATAATCAAAACATTCCAAGGAAAAATGAGATGTTCAAATTTTATTATTGAATACGTAATTTTAAGAACCAGAC
>NW_019104488.1:1592148-1613557 GCF_001995035.1 Momordica charantia
TGCCTCATCAGACAAAACAAAAAACATAACACCATTTGGCACAAAAGATTTTGAACATAAATGTTACAAAAAATCAGTCTTAAGCGTCACAATATTCCTCAAATAATCACACTAATATTTCCAACTATTTAGTAAATGTGTAGGCGTCATATACTTTTAAAAGTTGCACATTAAGAGTTATGCTATATTTTCTCCACACAATTTTGTAACTATTGTCCTTTGGTTCTCGCCAATTGAGGTGCATTTTTGTAAGTTGCTCACAGGGAGATCTCTAGTCTTCTTCTTTTGTAACTGAGTCTTTTGGAAATAGATTTTTTTAAATTAGAAAAAAAGAGTTATACTATTTTTTTTAATGATTCTCCAACAATCAGAAGGCAGACCTCCGAGTGGCACCTATTTAGCAACAATCTCCTCGCTCAAGCCAGAAAAGAGTTGTATGAGTATAGTCGAACATGAGATATGCAACTCCTTAGTAGGGAACTCCCCATGAGAACCCCACAAAGGAGGGTTGGTTATTAAGTTTTGGCATTGCAGCAAAACTGAAAAGGATATAGTTGAATATTTTGTGTCAATTATCTTTACTTGATTTTTCTTTATAGATGCCACTTAGGCAGCATACTAAAACTCGTCCATGGACCTCCGTTAGTTAAGGGTTGGTGGAGGAGAGAGATATTTTCCCTACTGAGAGCTTTCAAAATGGTAACTTGCTACTAACAGTGTGATATGAAACTAATATGAGAGAATATTTTAGAATGTATAGACCATTACGTTACTTGAATCTTCATATTCATTACTTTTTTTTCCTTGGGCCATCTTGTTTGTCATCTTGATGATTCACAGCAAAACCCTTCTAATAGCTTGCGTATTTACCATTTCCCTCTCTAAGAAAGAAACACACAGCTGCAAATGGTTCATACTAAAGTCTCAGGAAGGTATAGGTCTAGCTTTTTCCAGAGCACGTCAGCACACAAAATGATGATAGAACTTAGAAGTAATCATGTGCAACTTTTAATAGTATAAGACGTTTCTGCTTCAACTGTCTTTGCCACATATAAGTTTCAATTGGAATAGGCCTCTGCATCTTTACCAATAGACGGTATTAATGTCATGAACCCGATTCCTTAGCTTCAGATGTCAGATAGTTCAGAAAATTCACAGAATCAAGATAGGTGTGGAAACTTTTGAAGTTCATTCAAATATTACAGCATCCTTTCAACAAGGCATAATTGGTCAAGTCATTTTGAGTGACGGGTATTCAAGAAATTTTATCAGTAATATTGTTGTGGCTAAATCCAAGTGACGGGTATTCTGAAGTTCATTCAAATATTACACCATCCTTTCAACAAGGCATAATTGGTAGAGTCATCTTGAGTGACAGGTGTTCAAAAAATTTTATTAGTAATATTATTATGGATAAATCCAAGAAAGCTCTCATGAACCCCATTCACCAACTACTCCCTACTTCATCAAGTGTGAGCCACCAAAAGACCTTTCTGTTATGCGTCATGTTGGATAATGACTTTCAGTAGGTCTATAAAACAGGACAAACAATATTCAGATTTA
This sequence comes from Momordica charantia, assembly GCF_001995035.1. Next base: position 1,593,712 of record NW_019104488.1, read on the forward strand.
AACACTTTGGTCACATATCGATTCCTACATAATAGGGTAAAACTACCATCTCTAAGTATGTCTCATTTTCTTCAAATGCTAAAGAAATCTATATTTAGAGAAAATGTTCTATGTAGATAAGGTCATGACATATGGCATATTGCAGAGATTGAACCTTTTGGTTGAAGAAATTATCTATTAGTAGTTCAGGTCAGGATGCTAGATTGCAAGTATTAATTTGTCTTTTTACACTAAATAATATGACATTGGGCACTCTACAACTGGCTTAATTTCACGTTATACTTAATGCCAAAGCCAACTGGATTTATACTTAATGCCATCCAATAACTTATATGTGGACAGGAGATGAGGCGAGTAATTCATTGGAACCTCAAACTCCCAAGGTAAATGCAATAACTAGGAGTTATTAATCTAGTGCCACAGAAGTTTGGAAATCCTCCGTCAATGCACAAGCATTTGAGCTTTCTCTAAAGGCTTAGGCACAATTATAGGTTACAAGCTCGGGGAAGAGCTCGGAAAATCAGAAAAATTATACAAAATCCTTCACGAACAAGTTAAAACCGTCACCACAGGGGCTCATACAAATCAAAATCGCAAAAATGAATGAACGAACGAGTCAATTTTGAACAAACCTCGGAGCCATCAGCGAGTACTTTCGCCAGCACGGGTATCTCATACTGGTAAGCTCTTTCCCATTCTGGATTACTAGTAATATCCCTCACCTACTTGAGAGACCAAATAACACAAATGAGTTACAACACTTAAAAAACATCAAACGAATTACAATGAGAGAGGACTGAAATTAGTGCCTGTAAATCGACGTCGTGGAGAGAATCGGGGCCGGCGAGCAGAAATGCAGCCTGTAGCTTTTCTTTGAGGCCATCGCATAAACAGCATCCGGGCTTCGAATACAGAATCAGTTTCCGAGATGGAGCAGCAGAAGATGAAGAGAATGAAGCTGAAGGGATCAAAATCCGGCGAGTTCTTTGCGCTGTTGTAAGCAGTACTCTAGAAGCAGGTCGCGCAATTGCCGTAGCAGTTGCAGATATCATTCTTCCGACTCGGCCTCGAATTTTCCGGCGTTTGGAATTGGGTTTCTTTCGTCTGAGAATGGTTTCTAAATTTAATTTTCGGTTTTTTTTTTTTTTAGATATTGCTTTTTTTTTCCTGAGAAAAAAGATAAAAAAAATATTTGATATTATTTTATGGCATAAGGAGGTTTTCCTGTATTTAATATTATTTCAGTAATTTAAATACTTGTCTGCGTTGATGAAAATTAATAAGAATACTTAGTCATACATATTAAGGAATCAGGATAAAATTGCCTTTTTTCTCATTTTTTAAATGATAAAATTATGAAAATGACGAATAAATCAAAAATATAATTAAAAAAAACATATTTTAAGATACCACGTCACAATAATTATCGGTAAAAAAAACTCCACATTTCTAATTTTTTTCATCTAAAAATTTTAATTTTACTAAATAAATGTATTTGGGCCATTAACTGTCAATTAGTGGTCGGCTAATCACGGGCTTGGGCCCAAATCGTTTTCATTACTTCTTGCGTGGGTTGGGCTTGATTGTGGTAATACTAGACTTTAGTCAAGCCCAAACTGCTTCCAATTTGCCATTTATTAAATAAAATAAATTATTTACAAAATAATAAGAGAGAAAACAGAGAGAGGGTTGGATCGGAATTACCTCATAAGTCATGATAACGTATAGCGACCAAACAAAAAACAGCTGTCCACCACAAAAGCAAATGAAGTTTGCTATGTAACATTTGTTGTTGTTTATCGTTTACAATATTTTTAAAAATTTAAGCATTTTGTAACAAATTGTTTTCTTGTTTCTCAAAATTTTCGGAAACATTATAGAAATTTGGGAAATAAATTTATTATTTATTTTTAAAATTTATTTCAAAATATAAACAAAAATTATTTTATAAGGATATTGAGGTTTCTTTCTATTTATGGTCAAAGTGGGTGTGAGTTGTAATATACACCTCTACCTATTTTACTTTTTTTAGCAAAACATGTGAGCTAAGAGATAGAACTCACAAAGCAAGTTTCTGGGTTATTGAAAACTAGGAGACAAAATCAAAGTCAATGAAGGAGAATCATACGAGTCCTCTTAATTCACAAAGCCTAAAGTTGACGTTTTAATATCGATTTTATGAAAAAATAAATAGAAAGCCGAGAAATCAGTTAAGCCCTTTCTGTATCTACGGAATCATTAGAACCGCAGGCCCGCTGATCCTAAAGACACGAGCACAATCATTTGAAAAGTAGAAACATCAACCATTTGTCTAATCGAAAACTTCGCCTAATATTTGGAGATATATCCTCGTCACATATTTTACTTAAAAAGGAGAAAAAATATATGATTATATAAAACATATATAATGTACTCCATGGAGATGACGCCCCACCCATTGTTTAGTTTTTATAAAATATTAGAAGAATAAATTATCCCACGTTGGATTTATATAAGAAGGAAATGTGTCCCAGCGTTGACTCATGTATTTGAGTTTTATTAATTGTCTCGATTGAAATAATAAAACTAGATAGTTAACTGAGTGGTATTTGATTTAATAGAGTGTTTCTTGTAATTGAGGTTGGGGAGATAAATTTGTACAATTGTACTAATTTTTCACATAGCGATCTTGAAGGGTTGTGATTTTTTTTCGGTGTGGAGTTTTGCATATAAATTTGTGTTTTCTTTATTAGTATGCTTCATTTTAATTTATAAGTTATTCTATGCTTTTATTCATGTTGTCGAAATATGAGGGTTTTCCCATCACTTGCTGCATGTTTAAATTTCCTATTCCACAAGCTCAATATTCAAAGGGTCGTTTGTGCATTAACTTTTGAAGAACAACAATATTTTGGTCATTTAATTTACCTATATGAATTTTTTTACCTCAAATATAAGTATTTATGAGCTTATATAAATTGAATTTCATTGCGTTCTAACGCGCATAACGAATTGTCACATGTATTTGAACTACCTAAATCAGTGGTAATATTGAATGAGTAGACATCAAACCGAATAAGTAGTACAATTCCATGTAAAGATTAAAATTAAAACCTTTATACTCTAAAATAGTTGAATTATGTTTATATATTAGGCATAAAATAATACAATTCAATGAAAAAATATATATTAAAATAATAAAATTAAGAGTATTAAAAAATAGAGAGAGAAGAGTGGGAATGTAGAAAGCGTCATGGGAATAGGGAAATTAATGAATGAATGTACGGAGGGCAGGTTGAAGGTACGGTGGCAACTGACAATGCCAGTTCACACCAAAATGGGTCGCCCCTTTTAAATGCCACGAACGCCGCACCCTCCTTTTTAACCCCTCGTTTTCCTCACCTACCCTTCCCCCACCCCCACATTTTAAAAAAGTTAAACATATTTTTAACCATCTTAATAATATTATAGATTTTAAATTATAACAAAACCTAAATTGTTACCACAAAAATAATTACCAAATTCAAAGTTCGAGAGCGTGATATCAATGCAGAAAGTTGAAATCTCTCTATATGATCATTGCGTTATTGATAAAACTTTTTGTTCAGGGAAAAATTCAAACAAGACACGCGTCGGATTTCAAAAGTGACAAGGCACGGGATCACGGCCAGTTCACACTGTATTATGTGCAGGCGTACAAATGTGTCGCCACCATAACTGTATGGGGAAGACATTGAGAACGGCAACCTGAAACCTGCAGTCTGTCGAGGAATAGTCTTGCATGTGGAGGTACCACCCACTAATTGTCGAGAGTGTCTGTCCATCCGTTAGGGCCTTGTATAGCTTGGCGTGTGCCTCGGCAATAAAAACTGTCATCTTTTCTACTCGGCCACCTGCGCCTATAAAATTGAAGGACTCCTATCACCATGGGGAAATGAAAACCTGTTACTTAAATCTCAAGGTGTCTACTCCTATTTTCTTACTCGAATTACTCGACGCTCAATATTAGACGGGATACCGCACAAGCGTCGAATTTTTTGGTTGCACGCTCATTCGTTCCTCGACAAACACTCTCATTCGAGGAACATGTGAACCTCTTTTATTTATTTATTATCGATATTTGTTTAATAAATATTACCTATTTTATTGCATGCAAGATGATTAATTGATCGTTTTTTTTCAGATTATTTAAATATAAAAAAGAAATGAATTATTCGTTATAAGTAACTAAATAGTCGAATGACCCGAAAAAGAAAATTTATTTCATGCAAGATAAATTAAAAATGTATAGACATAAAATATAGAAGAAAATACACAAAATGAGAAATAAAATGGAAAAAGGAAACTTCCTTACAAATTCATGCAGCAACAAAAAAGTCCTCTTTTGATTCTGCGCGTACGAAAAAAAAGACACCACATGCAAAAGCGAATAAAATTTAATTTTTAAGATTCAATTTATAATTATTAAAAAAAGAAAAAAACATTGACAAATATTAAATAATTCCACACGACGGAATTAATTTTCGAGGTACGAAACGGAGGTGGCGAGTGGCGACATCATGTGAGATAAAAAGGGCAGTGATCGGAATTTGAAAATTATGTAACTAAATTAATCGCACCGTGTAGTGTTTGGATTATTATTTAAATTGTGCTTTGGGAATATGAATTTCAGTTTATTATTAATTAATATTATGTGATTTTTTTTTTTAATTTTAGGTTCTGAAGAGGAGGAAGGACAGCGTACGGAGGGACGACACTATTTGTTTCACCAATGTACTATTTTGGGGAAAAGAAACGACAGTACAAATTATATATTTTTTTAATGGAATATCTTATGATTACGACATGACAGCTGGTTTGGATTTCATATCGTAAACTTTTGGGGGTACACTGAGAAAGCTTCATATTTCCAGACATTAAAAGGGTCAAAAGTACGGTAAGTAATTAATTTCAGCCGGGTTCACTTCATTGTTGAGACGCTTATTTTCGACGGAAAAAATAAAAAAGTTTTTTACTTCGAATTTCTACTTCAAATATTTTGTATTAAAAGAAAAAGCAAAGTCCGACAATAGTAAAAATTATATAATAATAATAATTCTTAGAATAATGAAATTACATTTCTATTAACTTTTTTATTTGTATATTATAAAAATTAGGTATGTTGGAAGAAAAATCGTCTGAGATATATACGGTTTACATTTCTAAATCTAAGAGTCATTTGGTAGATCTAGCTAAGCTTGTAATTGTATTTGGCAAATTTTTAGCCGATTTTGAGCATTTCGTATCTTAGTTGATGTAATTGTCTTCCTCCTAATAAACCTTACAGTAGATTTGAGCTTTTTATTTTAGGATAAATTGTTAGTCACGAAATTGATTTGTTTGTTTGGTGAAATTATCTAAATTTGACCATGTTAAAGTATTAATTTTATTATATACCCAATCTAGTGAAATATGAAATAGGTAAGAATCTTTGGGAATGAAAGTTTCCTTTTTCCTATATTTTTACTTGTAATATTCCTATCCTCTTGTTAGATCGTATTACAAAATTAAGAAAAAACACGATAAAATATATTGATTAACTCAAAAAATAATGTAACAACACTCTTAGGTTTAAACGAGCTTAACTTGTGTGGTCAAAGCATGGGACGAGAATGTTAGAATTTCAATTTTTTTTTAATTTTAACTGCTAACAAATATTAGGGAATCTTTATATTTATACATAAATTCACTCTATTTTAACTTGATATAAAATTATAATGATGTATTTTTGTTTTGACATTTTATCTTAAAAATTATGGTTCGGATTTTTCACGTTCTTCTGCGAAAAAAAAATCAGAAGTCAAATTTACTAGGAAATTAAATAAATTCACGTGAGATGGACTAAGAACAATTTTGTGTCGGAATTTGAAATAAATATAATAATTAGGCAAAAAGCCATTCACATACGCACAAATGAGAGCAACTAGTTGCCAGGGACTCAAGTGGGTCCCGAAAACCTTATTTAAAAATTTAAGACTAATATTTATGCATAAATTATATATTTTTTTGTGAAACTCAATGATTATATTAAATGAAAAACTAATTTAAAAAACACAGATGGTACTTAAATTTATTATGTTTGTTCTAAATAACTCATTATTAAATGACATCAAATCAATTATTTATATATAAGCTGTAAGTTTGACAAAGAAACCCTCTCTCCCTTAAGTGAGAACCTGGAAGCTTCGTGCGATTCTGTAAAGTAAAACGAGAGCGAATTGTTGAAATTTAATTACATTGTTTAAGGTGTAATTCTATAATTTTTTCAATTGGTTTGGGATTATAACGTTTTTAGTGCATATTATTTTTTGATACAAATTTTAATAATTTATTTGCATAAATCTTTCATCTTCACAGTAAAAGCAGGCATTAAAGACACATTTATGCATTGAAATTGGGAACGATTTATTAAATTGTTTATGAATTTTGTGAAGAATTATTTTTAAAGTGGTCATGGCGCTAAAATCAAAATTTTGTGATCGATTCTTGTCGTATTCTCACTCTAAAGCCAGGCTTCACAAAACCCGTAGAGAACAAGGTTTTAGTGAAGCTGACGTAACCCCAAGAAGCGGTTACGAATCCAACTTCACAAAACCCATCAAAATTAGTTTTAAATAATATTTTAACATTAAATTCCTTTTAATTTTACATACTTCATTACTTTAAACTTCGAATTTATTTTGTTGATTTTCATGGACTATGTCCATAAAAAAAAAAACATTGTCCTAATTTGGCTTGGACTCTCAAAAGATTTATTTTAGCTTCAAAAATGGTAATTAAAAAAACAGATATTTTGGTCTTCCTACTCAATAAAATATTTAAAGTATTATTATTATGTTTTTTAATATCCACACCATTCTGCAAACCGGTTAACGTATATATCTCCGACGATGGAGTTAGAAGTTCAAATCTCCTTACCCCAATATAACTTAGTAGATAAGATATAAAGTTAGATATTTCATCCCACCACATTTGTTGGAGTAAGGAAAAAAATCACATGTCAATATTTTTTAATATTGCAATTCATACTAACTTGTCGTTGAGTCTCTGTACTTTTAACTTTAGTTTATTTTAGTATTTTGATGTATGTTCAAAAGATTAGTTTTGGTCATTGAACCATTTAAAAGTGATTATTTTAGTCCCTATTTATAAAATTTTAACATAAATTTCATACCCAACAAAAACTCTTTAAGATAAATAAAAGACTACATTTCAGCAAATATATTTAGGGTAGCGTTGTATTAAAATATAGTAAAAATAATGAGATAAAAATAAAACGAAACGACCAAAACAATCCTTTTTAAAATTACATGAACCAAAACAAGCGTACGAGACTAAAATAAACCAAAATTTAAAGTACAATAACTAAAATGAAAAATTGAAATATATAGGAATTAAAATGAACAAAAATTGAAATTATATCGACAAAAATAGTGTGCAACCTAAAATATATTAGTATCTCTCTCCATTGTATTAAGCAGAGGCTATTAATTGACAAAACTAATCTAACTCAATGGTAACTGGTATATATTTTCAATATTGAGGTTGTGAGTAAAAAAATAGGCAACGTATCAATTATAACAAAATATATTAATTAATAAATACAAATTTTAATAAAGGGTAAACGAAAGATTTCACGTGGAGTGAAGAGTAGAAAGTAGAAAGGCAATCTGAAGGAAGCAGCTTCCGTTGTCAATTTTCCGCTTCAAACATAGGCTTAAAGTCGGGGCAGTAGCAGTGGCCCAACTTGGAAAACAGGTCATTTTCCATAAAAAGGTTCCCGCTCGCCCCTTTTTTCCTCTAATGAAAAAAAAAAATTATGAATACAGGTATACAACACCCATTCACTCCTAAAATGTACTGAGTATGACCATTTTATATATAATATTTAGTAAAAAGAATTAATTTGTTCAAGAGCAAAATATTCTGGATGTCACAAATAAAGTATCGATTGCAAACTCCATGAGCAAATAATATTAAATAAAGACGTTTTTCATTTTGATTTGCCGTACGTACCCATCAGAATCTCAAATTCACAAATTGGGACACACAGCATTTATTATCAAATTAGCATAGGTAACAAAGTCAAGTCACCCACCGTAAGCAGTTTTAAAAAAACGGTTGAGACGTCAATCTTTTTCTATTTTCTTTATTTATTTATCAAAACACACCAAAAAAAATAAATAAATAAAAATAAAAGAGAAAAAGAAAATAAAGTTACTCAAAGATAAGTGATGTTGTAAAACGCGTTTTTGGGAGCTGCATGCATGACAGAAGGGCAACAGCTGTTAGAGCTCCATCCATCCGCGTCTTCCAATTTTATTTATCTTTTTTTTTTTCGCTTTCAAAATTTTATATTTTATTTTTCTAATCGATATCACTCATTATAAATTATATTTCATTATATGATATTTAAAAATAAAAATAAAAATAAAAAATTTGTTAGAAGATTTTGCATTGATGAAGATCCGTTGGGTGCAAAATCTCGGAAGCTGCCTATTTGGTACTATTATCCTACGATTTTGTCTTTCTTTCTTTATTTCTTTGGTACGTATATGCATCACTTTTTATAAACACAACGTACCTCCTCCAATGTAGCTTGAAATTACATTTTTGCTCCTCTAGATCTTTTTCCTTCCAAAGTTAACCTCGGTTGGGTGATGGTTTGCTTGGGGGAGGTTTATATATGCTAGTGTTAAATGCCACATGGTAAGTGGAGAAAAAAAAAACAATAATAAATAAAACCTACGTTCTAAATAGGCATTTAATTTGAAGTGAAGCATTTTCTTGTTCTCCAAACTAAAATGTTGCATTTATTTAAAACAAAGTTTGAATACATTCTAGTATTAAACAACAAAAATATAAAAATAGTAAATACAAACCGATTCAATTTAAGGGTATCCAACGAAACATACAGAGTTTTTTTTTTTTTATTCAATTCCGATACTGTGAAATTTGACGATAAAGTTGTTGGAATGAAAAATTGAAACGAACCCAGTTAATTAGATTGTAAAATATATTCAATCTCGATTTAACCGACTACTTTTCAGTTTTATACTTTGAACATGGGTTAGACATAATATTTTGGTTTGATTCATCATCGTCCCAATAATTATATAAGGTTAATTTTGATCATTTTATTTGTTGTTTATTTGAGTACACGTACTTTCAAAATGATCCCTTAAGTTTATTAATATTATTGTGTCTAACAATTTCAACACAAAATGTTAAAAATAGAGATTAAAATAGTCAATTTTTAAAAACATGGAGATAAAAACAAATGTTTTAAAAGTATAATAATTAAAATCAATCAAGTTAAAAATATAAAAACTAAAATTAACTTAACGAAAGTATAAGAATCAAAATCAACGATCAAAATAGTATTTTAACCAACTAAGAAATGCAATTCTTGATTAGATCAAATCGACTTGGTTGATCGATTTTAATGGTACCTTTTCAATTTTAGATAAATGAAACATGATGAAGGGATGTATCATTTGGAATATGAAAATGATAGATGTGAGTGTCGTAAATATAAAGTCTCATAAAGAGGAATTTTGTGAGGGGGCACGGTGGCGGCAGTCCTCCGACGACAGATACATCACAAAAGAATAAGAAATATATTGACCAATTCAAAACATTTCAAGCAGCTTTTTCTTTCCTAGTCACAGCAAGCTAGATTTCACATCTTACTAGTTACTATTATTATTATTATTATTATTTTGGATAAATTGGAACATAATTTGGAGGGCAAAAGTGTCCATTCCCTCCCATGCAGCCACATCAATATTAAATGCAAGAAAAACATCTGTCCCCCATCCTTTGATTGACTAACAGATAAGCCCATTGGAAAATCTACTTCAATTGCATTTCCTCATCTATAAATTCTCTCCCCTTCGTTTTCCCATCATATTCCCTTTCACTTCACACCAAAATCAAACACTCACAAAAATCATCACCAGAAAAAGAAAAAAAGACCCTTATTTTATTTCTCTTTTAGCATTCTGTATTATTGTGCCATTTTTCAATTTTTTTAATCTCATTCAATGGTGAAGAAGGCAGAGCGGAAGACGGCGGTGGAATCTTCTCCGGCGCCGCCGTGTAAAAGGAAATACAAGGGTGTCAGAATGAGGAGCTGGGGCTCATGGGTTTCGGAGATTCGAGCGCCCAATCAGAAGACGAGAATTTGGTTGGGTTCTTATTCTACGCCGGAAGCGGCGGCGCGTGCCTACGACGCTGCACTTATATGCCTCAAAGGAACTTCCGCCAGCCTCAACTTCCCGGAAATTGCTAAGTCCATTCCACTTTCCGACCACCGCCACTTCCTCCCTCACTACCACATTGATTCCCCCGACGCCATTATGTCCCCCAAGTCCATCCAACGAGTCGCCGCCGCCGCCGCCAATGGCTTCCCGGAAAATGCCGCCGCCTGTACTACTCCAACTCCACCGCCCTCCGCCGTCTCGTCCCCGTCGCTCTCATCCACGCCGTCGGATCAAACCGACGACGACGTGTCGGTGATCGTGACGTCCGCTGGGCTCCTCGATGGTTGCTACGATCAAATCGAGCAACCGACGGCCGCGATTGAATCGTGGTGCAATTACCTCGATGCCCTTCAGTCGCCGAAGCACGTTGACCAAATGCTCACCGGAGCTCTGTTCGATTTCGATTCAATGCCTGAGATTGACGATTTTTACGAAGAGATAGGTGACATCAGATTGTGGAGCTTCTGCTGAAGAAATTTTCAAAATCGTTAGTTAATTTTACCCAAACAAACCGATATTATAATATCTTTTTTTTTTCTTTTTCTTTTTTCTCTCCCCATTTAAAATCTTCGTCAATTGCTTGAAGATATTACTGACAGTGACCCAAATTTGTATTTTTGGTTTAGTGTGATTGATTCATAGGTGAAACCGACAAACTCACATGAGATTAGACTTTTTTTCAAACTAATCTCTCTGTGGGAGCTGGTTTTATGATGAAATTTTATGTAATGATTAAACATTGTTATTAATTGTTAATTATATTATAATTATATGAATATTTTAATTCGTAAATTTCCCGCTCTTGGATTTTTTCATAAATCATAATATGAGTGTTTGGCATTTCTTTCTCCATTCTTTTCCGTTTCTTAGTTTTTCCATTTTAATAAATAAAACTAAAACTGTGTTTCCCCTTTCCTTTTGTTGAAAAAAGCAATATAAACCTGTTTAAATAATTATTCATTACTTTTTATTATTTAAAATTTTAAATTAAAATTTAAGAAATTTGATTTTTCTCCCCTTCAAGATTCCTACATAATTTTGTAAACCATTTAAAAAAATGTAAACAATAAAAAACAACTACAATTACAGTTATCAAATATTTATATTTCTAAAAATTGAAATGGATGAACAATAAATAATACTCGAAAATATTATAAAAAATCCTAAGTTGAGAAGTAAACAAACATGAAATAAAAGGATAAAACACCATGGGTGTCGATAATGTATATGTGAGAAGTGACACATGAGTGGAAATATTGATAAGAGGCTAGTTTTCAAACTTATTAGCAAGTATTATACATGTAAAGAAAGGTAATAAAAAAAAGAAAACCGACAAGAAATATAGCACAACTTTAATTAAATACGTGCCTTTCGTAAATATTAATTACGGTTCTTTTATTTTCAACAATACAATATTATATAACAATTTTTAATTATAATATACTTTTTTTATTTTCAAAATTTCTTGTGAAAGTTAATTCGAAAAAGTTGGCACTATTGAAAGTTTTTTTTGCCATCAAAATTTCTTTCAAGGGATAATTCACACAAAATTTTTTTTGACAATTAAATAAATAATAAAACATTGAAATAATATGAACCAGTTTGACTAAAAAAACATCCTAGCATAAATTCATTTATAATTTTTTATTATTACATTAATAATTTTATTTTATTGTATAAATAATTGAATAATGTGACGTGACTTTATTAAAAAAAATTGTCACTAAAATAAATATATTAAAATAAAAACAAACATTTAGCTCTTTTCTAAAATGATATTAAAAGTAACAGACTTTTTTATAACACAATTTTTAAAATAAAGCCTAAAATACTGTACCAAAAATAGGAATTTTTTGGTTGCTTGTTTTAGAGGGTAGGGTAGTTAAAGGTGTGACTGATTGATGGATTCTCTGAATAACATCAAGCTTTCTTTTCAAAGTTACAAAATGTTGAATACAGCTTTCTTGTTTCCATTATTTTTGACGTCAATTCTCTGGATTAGATGGCGATATAATATATAATTTGATTGATAGTTTTCTTATCGTTTGCAAAATCTTACAAACTTTCTCACCCAAATTTCGGAAATTAAAGTGTAACGCTGAATTTCAATTTTTTTTTTATGCCGCGTGGGTCCTGGTCATAGTGACCACACCGAGCTTGAACCAAGGAACTCGGGTTAGATTGTCAGACAATGACTTTCTTTTTTCTTAATATAATATGTGATAGGGATCGAACTCACAAATCATTTACTTGAAGTATATGCGAAGTCATATTAAAGACTCTTACTATTATCTTTCAAAATAAATTATGCGTATTTGTTTACTTAAAATAAAAGTGAAAAGAGTCCCATCAATCGAAACAAATTAAATTAAAATATATATTTGATATCAATCAAATTTAAATTTCTATATTGACATGGGATGCAGGATTTGGGTTGTATATATTAGTTTACTTAGATGCAGTGCATGTTAAAATAAATTAAAGTGCTCATTAAAAGGATTAAAATTGATATGAAATATTTGTTTAAAAATTAATTTGGTAGAGCCGGTAATATGATTACAAACGTTTATAATAGATATTTTATTCCACTTGAAAACTCTTATCCAACAAATTAATTGATTCAAATTGTTGAAAATTTAATTGTCATGAAATAAAAAATGACCCATACTATATCGATCCGTAACTATTAATATTATAGTGCTTGACAACTTTTATCTTTGTTTATTTGTGAAAAAACAAAATAGATTATTATACAACATTGTCAATTTCATTGGGTGAGGTTAGCCTTTTCATTACTATCACCATTAATGAGAAATCAATCACCTGACCCATCATTGCAACCAAATGTTGTTCTCTACGTTTTTAGTGTATCCCGTCATTATAAATTCATTTCATACCAGGCCATACCATAATAGGTTAGGTTATATACGTTTTAATTATGAGAACAAGTCATTCCAGCATATTTAAATAGATATTATGTTTACATATAGATGTCTATGTTCTTACATTCTATTTAGATTAGGAATAGGCATAATCGAACCTATTTTTTACATATCTCTGGATCCTATTCATCATTTTGAGCTTCTATTGATTCAAAAAATACGGATTTGTCGCTTTAATTAGTTCCATTTTGTTCTAAATACTAATGTGATTTGCAAAAAAAGAACATTTTGTGTTGTATTCATATATTCAGTCAAACTTATAAAGTTGCTCGCATTAAATCTAATTTATTATTAGAGGTAAGCATAAATGACTTTTTAGGTTAGCAATAAATACAATAAGGGTGGAGTTAGATATTCTAACCCTCGATCTATAAGTAGATTATTAATATTGTAACCAGTAAACATATATATGTTCATTAACTATCAGAATTCGTACGAAATCATCTCTCGGAGAACAAGAAAATAAAAAATTATAATTTTCATAGGTCTAGTTTTATATATATATATATATATATATATATATATATATATATATATAGATATATATATATATATATTAAAAGAAAAAAAACACAAACAGACCGACTTAAAATCTAAAATGAAGGAAATTAAGGAGTGAAGCGTGATAACTTGAGTGAACAAAGATGGAGCCCCATTAGGTATTGTTTATGCTACATTGTATTTGGACCATGGTGGGGTAATCTCAATGGACCACTTGTTCATCAACAAAACAAACTAATTCACAAAATCTTCTAGGACCCCATTTGCTTTATAACATTTAAAGGCTCATCCAAATTTTTTATTTTCTTTAAAATTTTTTAATACACATTCATTTCAAGTATTTTCCAATAATCTTAATTAATACAATATAATTTTTTATTCAATTTTATACTCAAAATTTAAAAAACGTCAATTTAAATTTTATTTTCACCCCAAAGTTGTGGTAAACCATATCAAAATAAGCATAGTTTAAAAACTTAAATTTTTGTTCTAGAATTTCACTGACAGATTTATTATCCCAGTTTTATTTTGTCTGTCCACGTGGCAGAAGCTCAATTGGCTGGGCTTGATTAGGGCAAAATGAACTGGGCCGGGCTTGTTTTACTGACGCGGGTTGGTGAAATTGGAAGATATAAAGTCTCCAATTCAGGCTCTCTCGACTTCAATCTTAGGGTTTCGGTTGTTGATCGATTTGGACCGTAGGTCCAATAAAGCCACGAGGAGCCCAAATCTGGCGATGGGAGTCATGGATTCACATCGGTCTGGCCCTCACAACACGATAGATTTTGGATTTTTGCAGCGTTCATTTTGGTCTAAACCTTCGTCCTGAAGTTCTCTCTCCGTCGAACTTCTTTCCTCTGAATTCGAGCTCTGTGCTTCAGTATGGCAAAGGAGGTTTACACCAGGGAAGAGTTGCTAGCGTTGTTGCAGGTACTCGGATTTCTCACTCTGTTTCGTTCTCTTTCCATAAATTTCCATCGCGTAAGTTGATTCCTCGTGCTGAACTTCAGAGTATAGGTTTTTTCTCCCTTGATCGAATGTTAGAGACCTGTCGTTTGGATTTTTCTAGCACTCTGATGTTTCTTATTGTTCGACGTTATAATTCACTTGCTTGGAGTAGTGACGAGAACAGACTGGCAGACTAATGGCTAGTTTCCGTCGGAATGCGTAGTTTGCATCAACGCCTACTATTGATTTCTCCTAGATTGAGGAGTTATCTTGTTTGCTTAACTTTCTGTCATTTCCGGATTGATATATGATGATTCAATTATGCCTATTTGCTTTGCCTTTTTACTACTATATCTCTCGCTAATTTTTTTAAGAATGCTCCTTAGGATCATCAAATTCATTTTTCCAAGTACGAACATCCAGCTGTATTGACGGTTGAAGCTCAGGTAAAGCTGTGTCACAAAAAAAGGGAAAAAAAATCAGATCGTCCTTTTTTGTTCTAACGTTGATGTGTTTTTAGATAATATAACGATAACATGTTTTTATTGAATCTACATCAGGCAAAATATGTTGGAAATCTGGGGGGTGGACTCAGTAAGAATCTGTTTTTGAAGGTAGACTTTTTGAACAGCCTTTTCTGGTCCATATTTGTGATTATTATACTATTGTATACCACATTACCGCGTATGTTTTAACTCCTGCGATATTTTATGCTCATTGGCAGGACAAAAAGAATAGATACTACATCGTTTCTGCATTGGCAGACACCAAAGTGGACCTGAAAGGTCTGTACATTTTACTTATGGCTGTGATTTGTGTTTAAAATTTTATTATATAAGGTTCTTTGAGTCTTTACCCATCAATGTGTGTGGTTTTTGAAGATAAAATTTCTATGATCATATATTTATAGTGCGATATTGTAGTCATGCAGTTCTATCTGCAAGACTTGGTTTGGGGAAAGGAGGTCTGAGAATGGCTCCTGAGGAAGCATTGGGTGAGAAACTTAAGGTTAGGAATCACCTTTTCTCAATTCACACTGACACCATTCTTTCACTTCATTTCGTTAGTCTTACATGAGGACATTTCGTGAAGAAGTTGCTAACGATGATACTATGGTTCTTCATTAATGTGAAATTGTGTTTCCATCTAATTAAGTAGCCTTCATTTTCTTCATTATGTAAAGCTAATTGGTATTTGGTCGTGTCATCTTTTCAAGGCTTTAAGGATGCCTAACTGTAGAGTAGTTAATGTCTATTGCACCGATTAATTGATGCTAGCTATATTCATGGATGATGATAATTAAACTGTACAGTTCTAGATTTCCATCTAGATGACTGTCATTTGATTACTTATATTGTTGTTTTCATCTGTTGGATAGGTATCTCTTGGTAGTGTTACTCCGTTTGCACTCATCAATAAAACAGCGCGGTAGGCATTAATCAAAATTTCATTTTCATTTTCAGTTGCTTTCTGTGCATTGTTTTTAGTCCATATTGATGCTCCTTTTAATCAGATTTATGTAGTTAAGACTTGGACCATACTTGAACATTTAGCAATGTGCAACCTTTAAGTGGTGGAAAGAAAAGCTAATTGTATCTGACAGTTGGACAATCTGATAATTAATCATAACATATTATATCTTTTCCTTTTACTTTGTGCTTATTAACCATGCATGAATATATCATCTATTTATTCAATTGAATCTCACACAAGTTATTATGTGTAATTGCAAACCTTTCCTTGTGCAGAGATGTCGCATTGTTGTTGGACCAAGGATTTAAAAGCCAGGAATTCTGCTTCTTCCACCCTTTGTCAAATGAAACCTCAATATGTAAGTGAGGTGTACTTTTGTTTATATAATTTATTCCTTTATTTACCTCTTTATGCATATTTTGCTTGAACTTTAGGGTTTCTAGATGTCCATTTCTGACTTTTAGCATTGCTATAAAGTTTCCACCTGTTAAATAATGTTATTCTGGGTTCCACTTTTCATTTTGACGGCCATTTTCATTTTACTGTATTTGGTGGCTGTCACTGATGAACACTCCATGTTTATCTTACTTGATGACTGTCGAAGAAGAAAGTCTTTTTGTATAGTTCTGCTTTTGACTACCATCATCATTCCATTCATCTGTTGGAACCGGTAATTTTGTTGCATTTGATTAGGTTAGAATCATTTAAATTGGTTTTATTGCTTTCCTATGAAAATATTGCTTTGATCATATTATTTTTGGTGAATTAATTTGTAGAACCTTGCCTTCACTTCTTATCAGTTAGACTCTAATAAACTTTATATATTGATGTTTCCAGCCCTTAATGCCAGTAATCTCGACAAGTTCCTTAAAGTGATTGGGAGAGACCCTTCATATGTTGACTTGGAGGTGAACCCATATCTGGTGATTACTAAGTTGATCCGAAAAGTTTATCATTTGGTTGATTATTATTCTCTCTCTGCAGGCTAACCCTTCTGTAGGAAAGGATCAACCCCCTGATCTTGCTGGACTTGTTCCATCTGGTACGGCCTTTGTGCCGGATACTCCAGAGAAAGCATCTTCATGTCCAAATTCGATTGAAAATCATGGTGTTGTAGACAAAAAGAAGTCTAAGGTAGTTGCAGGTAATATATGAAGCGTACGCTTAAGTAGTAGAAAATGATGGGGGGGGACACAAATTAGTGTAGATGACGAAATTGTAGGAAGGTTTTGTTGCGTCGGGACAGAAGGACTGGGCTAACTAAATGTTAGGTTGTGTAAGGTTTTCTAGTTTGCCTTTAGATTCATTATATACTTCTGGAGGTATAAATTTTATTCCTTACCGCATTTTAGTGTATTGCCAACAAGTTACTTCCCTTGCTAAATAATAATTGATGTTAACTGATTGACCATAACTGCGGAACAGCCTGACAATATGTCAAGCTAAGCTCTTATGCCTTATTGCAACATTTGTTAATTGACTCTATATTTACATTGTAGAATGCAAATATGTGTTTTTATGAGTTAAATGCCCCGGACACTCACGGATATAAAAAAGAAAAAGTTAAATGCATTGGTTCTTGGTTTGCACCTGGGGCTTTTGCAAAAGTAACGAGTCTCTCTCTTTAAAACAGGGGACACAGCCAAACCATCTACTGCTGTCAAAGTTGCAAAGGACAAACCTGTACCAACAGTACGAACATCCCATGCAAATGTGGAGCAATTTGTGGAAGAGATCCTTAATAAGACGTCGGCAATAGTGCTCTCAGAGGTTACTACACCGTTCTTTGCATTAGTATCCACTTAGTCGAAACTGTTCTCTAACTGACAAGATCAAGTTTTACAGCTCACAGAGGAGACTGTTAGGAAACATGGAGAGCAATTGGGAACTGTGGTGTCAAACAGCATCAAGAGCCATCTTAGCTCGGAGTTGAACAATCTTTCTGTGAGTATTTTACCTAAGATGGTTATTTTTTGTTTTCTTCCTTTGGAGCAACGAAAAACCACTTAAGATCCACGCACTTGCAATTGAAAAGTTCAAAATACTTGCTGTACTAACCGATCTTTCAGTTTTGAGTGAAACGATTATAATTGTCCATCTTATTTAGTTCAGTATAATGTTAATTTTTATGAAATAAATTTTGGGTGAAAAGATTATAATTGTCTGTTTTATTTTTGATCAGTTAAATGTTATTTCCTATGAAATAAAGCTGAAGTGTATGATTAATTATGATGCATGTATTATTGCAGATGATATTTAAGAACACTGCATACACAGAAGGGTTTCACGCTGGATCTTCCCATAAAGTAAAGCATGCATGCTGACCTGTCTGGTTGTGCCTCCAATAGCAACTGAAGAAGAGAATTCTGATAGAAGGCGGGGTAAGGTCTCTAGTTATGTTTAAGATTCTTTTAAAATATGGTCCCGAACATTTGGAAAAAAATTCATTACAATTGTTATAATATTTGGTTATATGATAATGCATCTTTAGCACCTCCAAGAATTATTCATATTCAGTAGTCTCTCTGATTTGATTTGCTGGAAAATGATTATCGCCAGCCTAATATTAAGTAATTTACACTACTGATATTAACGCTAACCTTTAATCTATCAACCAATTGGAGACTGAGTACATTATATCATTTACATAGAAATTCTTTGGTAGTTCTAGAACACATTTCTTAATGAGTTTACGTGATAAGGGTCACGGGTAGTAAGAAAATGTCATAGTTTACAACATTGAACATCCTTTTAGATAACACAATAAATGGGTATATATGAAGTGGTAGATGTTGGAGACTTTATCATTGAGGACAAATCTCAATCCTGCAGATCAAAATGCGAATCATCTGATTAGTGATTTGCTGAATTTGAAGGGTAATTAGAAGAAATTTGAACAAAGGCATACCAAATGCACCGTGGTAATGATATGTTGTCTTTTCCACAGTGCCTTCGTACTTGCGTTTATATTTTACAGTCCTAACGAAGAGGTTCAAGTAAAAACCAGGTTACTTGCAGCATAAACATCGACATTAGAAGGGCCAAGGAAGAGAGGTAGATTGAACCACCCCACGAATTTACTTCTGGAGAATGGAACAAAATACCTGAGTCAGAATCTCAATCTCCCAAGCTTTTATTTTCAATTTAGAATAAAGTATAAAATAATTTTGTTTTTTGAAAATATATCAACTGATTTCTTTCGTCTGAGTTTTAGAATATCAGTATTTTGATGATCCTCTTACAAAGAAAGCTCAACACATGGTTTTCTTTTGTTAGCCCATTAGAACGATAATGAATGTTAATAATATATCACCCATACAAATTTTTTTTATAACTACAAATATTAGAACATATATATAGTAATTTCTGAATAAAAGATATAATTCAGGCATCACCTCGAGGAGGAATGTTCTCCTGGTCGTGAGGGGTAATCTGGCGATACCTATTTCGAAATGGCCTAGAAACCAACTGGCCCCACCAACGGGCACATCTTCTCCCAATCCCTTCGCCGTCCTGAGAACTTCCCGGTCCTCGATTCTCCGGCGCTGGCGGCAATGGCGGCATCTCTTGCCTGCACACCGGACAAGAGTTATGGAGCCTTAGCCATGGCACGATGCAGTCCGAATGGTATATGTGCTTGCAGTTCAATTCCCTCGCTTCTCCTCCCACCTCAAACTCCTCCTTACAAACCGGACAGTG
>NW_019104488.1:1614197-1663081 GCF_001995035.1 Momordica charantia
ATCTGAAGATGGGAAGTTTTTATATATTGGAAAATGAAGGGGGATGGAAGGGAAGGGAGATGAGAAACAGAAAGGAATGGCTTTGTGGAATTGCAAAAGGAATTCTTGCTGTGGTATTGCAATGGGGATGGCCATTTGTGTGTCGTCGAGAGAAAGAAAAGGATGAGTAGAAAGTGATACAAACAGTTTCCTTATGGTGTTACTGTTTGAGCTCTGAGTTACGGAATGGAGAGAAGAACAAGATTATTAGTAGTCGGCACAAAATCCAATTTTCAAAACAAAATACTTTGCCTCTCGCGACTCATTATTTTTTCAAACTAAATTTTTATTTTTAAAATTTTCTTTCTTAGTAGTCAAACATTTAATAGTAATCCACCGTTTTCAAAATATTCAAATTTTGAAGACTTGATAACAATTTCTTTTAGTTTTAAAAATGCTGATAACCAATTTTCTGTTTTACCATTTAAAAAAAAAATTTCAAACACAGATTTTTATTTTTCAAAATAAAAAAATATTTTTTTTCTCATATTTATCTCTAAAAAATTTATTTTTCATTCTAAAATTTTTTTATCTCTAAATTTCTCTCTACAAATTCTATTTTTCTTTCTTTAAAATTTTTATATTTTGAATATTTATTGTTATTTGTTTCTCTCCAAACTTTTCTGTATATTTTTATTTTTTTTTGATTGACCAGTTTTATTTCTCCCTCTAAAAATTTAATATTTTTCATAATTTTTTCTCTCTCTAAAATTTCATCATTTATAATTTTTCTTTCTCTTCTAATCTATTTTTCTCTGAAAATTTCATTTTTCTTTGATACTTTCAACCTTGTTTTTATCTCTAAGTTTATTTCCACTATAATTTTTCTCTTTCTTTATAATTTTTTTTTCTTTAGAATATCTTTTCCCGACTTTATTTTTTTCTTAAAAATTTTCTCTGGTTGTCTTTTAACTTTTCTTTCACTATTTCTTTTCTAAATATTTTTATTTATCTCTCTAAAATTTAGCTTCCAAAAGTTTATTTTCATTTCTATAAACTTGTATTTTCATAGTCTCTACAAGATACAAATTTTCGCATGATCGGGTCCAAAAAATAGGAAATGCATGTCTCGACCCCGTCCCCGTCCCGATTCTATTTAAATAATTAATATATATTTATTACAATTTTTTATACTTAAATTCTAAAAGTAATTAAAAACAATTATAAAACCAATAATTTTTCTCGAGAACATCTCTCGAATCCAAGAACGAGGTGAAGACGGAGACTAAAATTTTCACGAGCATGAATGGGGGAGAGCATCCTCACTCGCACTCACACCATTGTCATCTCTACCCTATATAAAATTTTCCCTTCTCTAATATGTATTTTCAATTTTCTAATTTTTTAAGAGTAAAAAACTAAAAATGGTTACCAAACATGTTTTGGTTCTTTGTTTTTTAAAGACAAAAAACAAAAAATGGTTATTAAACATAGTTTTTGTTTTTTAAAAATAGAAAACCAAAAACCAGAAATTAAAAACTAAAATAGTTAAAACGGATCCTTAATTATCTAAAATATTCAAACTTTTAATTATCCCCACACTAGTATACACCAGCCATCCCATGCAAGCCCCTCTATCCCGACACTAAACCTTCTTGTTCAGAACAAGGACGCCAAGTGTAATATTTTTGGAGGTGAGGAAGAAGCTAGTATTTTATTTTTTAAAACTAGTTTGTAAAAAATTTTATTTAAAGAATTAGTTATTTTTTATATAATAGTAAAATAAAAAAGGTGCATGGATTGGATGGCAATAGATTTCTATATTCTATTATGTTTTAGTGAAGGTATTATATTGTGTTCATTTTTTTAAAAACAGGAATCTAAACGTGATGTTTAGGGACTTGAAAATAAGTTGAAAGTAATTAATATTAATATTATGTATATATTGTGACGTTTTGTTGATATTTTTCAGATTTTATCGATTTTTTGTGATAGAATGGAAATTTCATGTCGATATCGAACTTCATGGATATATGGAAATATCGATGGAAATGTCGACGTATTGATGTTAGCATCCATCTTTTGTTGATTACCATATACCATTTTCACAAATAGGACAGAGAAATGAAAAAAAAGAAAGAAATATTTTATTGGTAGTATATTTTTTTCCACAATTATTAGCTAAAAATCTAAGTTATTTGGAGTTGAACCACTTTTTTCTTTTTTCCTTTTTTTTTAAATTCAAATTCGATTCTGTCTATATTTGATGAGTTAGTTTTTTTTAGTGCAATATCTGGAGTGGAGATTGAAAGCACAACCTCGTAATTAAAGATATATACTTATTAAATTGGTTTTGGCTATTTAACGAGTTAGTTTGAGCTTATCTATGTAATAATCCGAATCCATTAAAAAAATTATTGGTTTCATGCTCTAGTGAGCCTTCTAAACTATTTTCAGTAACCTACCTTTAGCAGGCCAAGCCCTTCTACTTGGATTGCCACTTTTTGGGCTCAAATATCTAAGGCCCAATACCTTCATATATGTTTCAAACAGTATTACGTGACGTATTTATTTATTTTGATAAATACGCGACTTAATTTTCCTTATACTGTTTTTTTTTAATTTACAACTTTTGTACTTTAAAGAGGTGTAGGGAGACATCAAAATTGCTTGATATATATCACTGATAAAAAAGTCTTTTGTGTCTATCAATGTTTCGTCTCTTCGCTTCACTCATGCATGGACATAAAAAAACGAAAATTCAAATTCGAAATTTCCCGACTTTCATATGTTAAACTGAAAAAAAGAGAGGGAGGGTTATTGACGTGGGATTTAGGCAGAGGATTGGGTTTTCTTTACCTAATCCTCACATGATGATGAAGACCAAAATCAAATCTAATGACATTTGGTGGTTCACCTACATCTTCCCTTGCGTTCATCATCTTCCAATTATTTGCACCCCACTAATTTGACATTTTGCTTTCTCTTAGTGTGATTTGGTTAAAGATACGTTCCCCAAACGTCACAGTATAGAAGTTAGTATGACATATTTGACCGAGTAAACTAAGCAACAAATACTTATTTAAGAGGTAAGATTCAATTAAGATATACAGTCCATTCACTTGAATATTAAATCTTAATTTTTAAGAGCCTCTATCTTGATCCATTGCGAAGTGATATACTACTTCATTAAAATGTCGGTCTTTACTAGTTGAGCTGACAAAGAAAAAACGAGTCAGGAAGTTCTTTGAAAAATCAAAATATGACATAAATGGATCCTCATGAATGCACTTTGAAGCTTCTCAATGGTCGGCTTAGAGTCAAAATATAAGTCTAATTCATCATTTAATTGAATTAAAGGAGGAAGAACCCTTCCATTTTCATCTTCATTTTTCTTCGCAGCCCATTCTTTTTCTTTTCCTTTTTCAAAGATGGGAACTTGAATTTAGGACTTTTAATTTATTTTTTTTTATGTAAAATGTGGAGACATTTATAATTAGTTTTTCACATGTGTGTGTGAGAATTCTTAACTGCACACCCTCGTACATTTGATAATAAAATAAAATGAATTATTCATCGTTATTTATTAAGTGGCATTTTCAATATGTAATTAGGAATAATAAAGAAAATAAATATGAAAAACGAAACAATCTTAATTCCAAAATTTAAGTAATTTCTCAAACTTCAAGAATATTTACCAATCTGAATTCAATTTATTAAGATATATATTCTTGATAAAAAGACAGTGGATTCGAACTCCCATCCCCACATGTTGTACTAAAAAAACTAAAAAAAAAATAAAAATTTTTGAGTCACGTTACATCTATATTCAACCTATTTAAGGCACACGATTTGAAAGAGAAGAAATAAGTATTACACTTAAGCTAATATCGTAAACAACTTTTATTAAAAAAATCACCATTAATTACGATAAATTATTTTATGCTCATTTCAATTTTTATGTGCGAACATAAATATTTTAAAAATAAAATTAGGACGATGATTTGAACCTTCAAATTAAAAAGAATGAGTAAGATCCTCTCGACTTATTTACTTTATTTATAATATAACATTAATAAAAATATATTCCATACATCATTTTCTCCCCCATAGTTTAATATATACAATGATTCCAACATTAATATGGCAGCGCCAGAAAAGACAAGGAAAAAAAAATAAAGGTTAAAAGAAGGTGGTAGAAAGTAGACAAGTGCAGTAATCCAAAAGTTAAAGACAGTGAAGTTGGCACATTGCCCTTTTAAATACAGACCCAAGTTTCTTTCAAATTCCACCTGTGTTACTATTTTCTCTTGTCATCAGAAAAGGAATTAAAAGGGTAAAAATATAATAATACATATAAACCCCCAAATATTAAAGAACCTTTCACTCACCACTTTGCCAATTCTACCCTTTTTCTTCATTCATGAACAAAAATGGAGCTTGAGTGAAAGAAAATGGCTGCATTATTGAGCCTTATTGGAGTGCATAAGAAGAGAAAGTGACAAAGAAATGTGGGTTTTTTTTTTTTTTTTTCAATTTATATACATTGCCACTAAATGGTTTATATGAAAAAGGTTTTCTTTTTAGGTTTCAATGATGGAAATGTGTGTGATAGATATATAGCTCTTAAATTGCACTTGAAAAGTTACTTCTTTTTGTTTGGTGGGTAACAGTGATATATGCAATACCTTGCACTTAATCCTCTTTAATTTAAATATTTGGGATTTCTAACCAAAACCTTAACCATATTGTAAAGGTTCAAATGCATACAACAAAAGTCTTTACGTCCTAACCACGATTATCTTCCCTTTAGGGTCAAAAAGTTACGAGAACGTTTGAAAATTGTTTTTAAAAATTGTTGGTAAGGTCTAAAAAATTAAAAGACACTTTTTAAAGTTAAAAAATCTAATTAGACACGACATTGAAAGTCTAAGAAATATTAGACATTTTAAGAATTCTCCAGGGACTAAATTATAATTTAACCAAAATTGTTTTATGTTTTACGTGGGAAAAATGTAGTGAAAACATGTTTCATGTTTTTATCTTTTTTTAATTTTTTATTTGTAGCCTAACCTCAGCATAGCTCATCCTTATACATCCTACCTTTTTTCGGGATTGGATTTCAAATCTCCATCTCCACATTTATTTTACTAAAAAGAAAAATTATATTTAAAATATTACGTTTTATAGATGTTTAAGATTAGAATTTAAACTATATCTCTTAACCAACTACTTACCTTACTATTAAATGTGCTCTCAATTCTCACCATGGAATAACTTAAAAGGTGGTGAAAACATGTCTCTTGACTTCAAAACTTTGAAAATATGTTCAAATCATGCTGTAAATCATTTGTATTAGAGTTAAATTCAAATTATGATTTCATCCAAGGAATAAATTAAACACATAATTGGAAAAGAAGAACAACCCAATACAATATTATAGAATAGAAAGAAAAATGGAAATAAATAACTAGAAGACATTGCAAAAGAGACAAAGCATAATAATGCAAAAACAAAAACTTCTCACTCTCTTACAAACAATACCTGTCTTCCTCCATGTATATGCTGTGTGTCAGAGACAGAGTGTTCAGCCCCATCTCAATTCCCACTAAAATCCAATTTCTAACCCTTCTCTTTTTAACAAGTTTTGGATTTCTCTTCTTTCTTTTCTTCTTTTTCTTGGCTCTTCATCTTATTCAACTTGTGTAGTTTGAAAAGTTGGAAACTTTAGAATTTGTGAGGCCCCTCATTTGGATTAGGCAGAACAATATGGTATAGAAATTAAAACTTGTAGTTTGCGAGTTCATAAAATTTACAGATACATTTCAAAAGCGTATGTACAGTAGCTTAAACTTATGTACTTTGTAAAGCTAAAAAGTACAAAAGTAAATTTACCCGCCAAACATACCCGAGTTTTAAACTATTGTTTTTTATAGAAAGTTCCAACCTTTTCTGTTTGGAAATTGATTCGAGAGGTTTAATTAAACTAATGAGAATAGTAAGCAAAAAGCAGTTGGAAAGTAAAATAAGAAGATTAAAAAGTCAATTAAAGGTAAAAGAGAAGAAGAAAAAGGAAAGTTTAGTCATGAATGATGGGTTTGAAGAGGAAAGAGAGGGAGTTTTATGGGAAGAAAAAGAAATAGTCCACATGATGGAGCCATGTGCTAACGCAATGTGTAAAAATTATGACCATTATCTCCCTGTGGGCAGAATCATGGCACATGCCTTCTTTCTATTGGCATCATAAAATATCCCAATTTCTTCCCCTTTTGTCCCCCATAATTAATTAAAAAAAAGTTAACTAAATCATTATATTGTGGGATATGAGAAGGTGAATAGTAAGCCTTACTTATTGGTGAACCAACAGCATCCAGATATTTTACATGTTCCAAAGAAATGGTAGTTGAAATTAAATTATATGGTTGAAGTTTGGAAATATTTTTCAAAGTCAAAAGGTTGAAGCTCTCCCCTTTTTGCGTCCACCTACCCAAAAAAATAATGGTTAAATGGTTTTTGGTTTTGAATTTGGAACCTTAGAATCATTGAAATGAAATAAATAAGATAATCTGTAATAAGAGATGGGAAATATATGCTTATTTATTGAGACAATTCTTGGAGTTGAGATTGATTAGTTAGTTCAATAAATAAAAGGGAGCAAGAAGAGAACTTGAAGAATTAAATAAAGTTGTATGTCTAGAGAGAAGTGTTCCATTTCATTAATATACAATTACATGGTATGTACAAGTTGCAGCTTGATGATGGAAACTTCAAAAACACCTCCGGTGAGCTTTTGCAGACCAGGGCTTTTTGTTTTTTGCCTGCCTTATAAAATTAGAAACAAGCAAAGATGATTACATAACATCTATGTCGCAAAATTTACCATCCATTCGATTTTGCACGGCTTTGATGGCGGCGACTCTGCCCGCTGTAGCCGCTCTGTTAGCAGCCAAGATGGCCTTGTTCACTTGTTCATCCACCCGGGGAAGGTTGATGGCGTTATTTGCTGTCTTTCTAGATGCCTGCATTTGGTACAAACAGGAACAGAATGACTTCAATTCATACAGTAATTGATAGGTCAGTCATCAGTGGATGGATTATGAAGTACAAGAAGAAAGTAGGTAGTACCTGAACGGCTTGGACAATGGCATCGGTTAGCGGCAGGAGAGGATGTTTGAGGTTGCCAGCATCCCATTCGCCGCATTTGGCTTCGCTGTTTCTGAAAGTATACATGCCATACCCTTGCCTTTGACCTTCGTGCCAGGATCCTTCGTAACAATGGCCATTCGCGAAATGATATGCTCCGAAACCATGTATTTTGTCCCCAAAGTACTCTCCAGCATATTTATCTCCATTTCTACAGCACAAGGAAATGCATTTTGGGATTCTAGTTAAGTTTTATGTAACCCTACGTAAAACTGGCCAGCTAGTTTCAATGCTAGGTACGTAAAGAACATGATAATTAATTGAAATGGGTCATCAAGTAGCTGCCCATATTGCAGCTTGAAGTCAAACTGAGCTCACAAATTATATTACACATTCTAGCTCTTTGGTAAATTTGAAAACACATTTCTTTGTTTCAAGGAATAAGTAATAACCAAATCGTTTCAGAACCCAGATGTTCATAAAACTAAAACAAATTGAGAAACGGCCTGGAACCAGATGACCACAGTTACCAAGTCTAGTAAGATTACGTTTATAAACAGATGTTTTATCCCAATAATATCAACCAGATTCCAACCAAAAAGACAGCCAAATTGAACTTAGACATTGCGCCTAAGACATCATACATCGAAAGTTCTGGGTTCAAATATTTCATTGTTGTATTAATTCAATAACCATGAGCAATCATAAATCAGAAAGAGTAATCCGACGGAAATTCAAGCACAGGAGCTTCACAGAAACCGCATGGCGCTAAAAAGCAAGAAGAAACAAGTAAGAAACGCCTTAATTTTAATTGCAAAAGTTACCTGAAATAGTAACATCCAAGACCATGCTTGACGCCACGCTTGAATTCGCCAACATAGCAGCTACCATCAGCGCAAGTCTGTACCCCAACGCCATGGCTTTGCCCATTACACCACTCGCCGGCATAGGTGTCCCCCGTGAACAACTTGTACACTCCAAAGCCATGTCTCAGACCCTGTCGATACTGGCCCCTGTATCGACTCCCCTTCGCCCAGCTCTCAACCCCATAGCCATCATACCTCCCATCCACCCAATCTCCTTCGTACCTACCACTTAGAAAGTAGTTGTAAACCCCACTACCGTTGCAACTCCCATTGTGGAACTCTCCCTCGTAGAAATCGCCATTGCTATAGAACTCTACGCCCTCTCTGATGATTTTCCTCTCCTTTTCGGCGTCTGCAGTTCCGTCCGAATCCCCAATGTACCACTGGATCGGAGTGGAATCGGTCCTGGAGAAACAGAATCTCTTCGCATTCTCGTGCCAGGCATGCTTGATAGACGAAAGAATGTGTAAAATTAAGCCCTTATTCTTGCTCGCAAATAGAAGCGTAATAGCAACGAAAATCAGAGCTAATAATAGGTTTTCCGAGGGGAGTAGCCCATCCTTTCTAAGAAAGAAAGACGCGAACAGCAGCGAGAAGAAGGTAAAGCACGCAAGCAAAGCCGCAGCAAGAACGCGATTCGCAAATCGGTTCAATCCGGTTCTCGGTGACGAACCGGACCTCCGGGGCTTCTTAGGCTTCTGCTTCTCCTCATCGTCATCCTCTTTGTGGCCGGCGACAAGGTCCCCCTCGGTGACGGACGTTAAGCTATGAACAGACGATCGGAAAGTGGGCGAAGAACGGAGCAGCGACGACTGAGTTCGCGTAAGCTTCAGCTTCAACTGACTTTTCTGGCCATCCATTACGAGTCCGATTCAAGCCGAATCCGTATCTTCTACTCACCTTTCTTCTTCAAAAACTACTCCCATACCTCGAAATTCTTACGAGAGAAGAATCTATGGCCGCCGCCGGCAACATTCCACGGCCGGCGCAGGATAAGCAGTATGAGAGCGCGCACTTTAGCAAAAATCCGAAAGAAAACAGAGCGTTCGTTTCAATTTCTCTCGATTGAAAACAAATATAAAAAAAAATGGTGCGAATCGGCAACGATGGACCAGCTTATATATTTATAGTGAGAATCCTGAGGTGGGGCCCAGCGAGGGATGACGTTTGATCTGGACCGTTGATTGGTTTGACGGTGAGATCGGTGTCTCCGGGACGCTTACGGTCGTCGGATTAAGATTCGGGTCCGGAGCGTATTCCCGCCGGGCGACATGTCGTTGAGTTTGACAAATAAGGTAAGAATAATAATTCGGATGCTGGTGACGTCGTTTTGAATAAGTTACGTCGTGGTCTAATCACCGTTAAATTTGAAATCACGATTGAATCGGACGATGGGGACCAGTGCTGCAACAATAGTTGGGTGGATTTATCCGTTGGATCTTCGTTTGTTGAATCGGTCCATTCATACACATTTAATCCGAATAAATATGTTTAATGTCATTTTGATGGAGGGATTTTCAATATATGTTTAATTGTTTAAATTATTAATTCCCTTTTTACTATATAAAAAAAAAGTCTCTAATATTTTACTTGTTTTGTTTTCGACCCTAGATTTTACATTAAAAATTTACTTTAGTTTTTATTATTATCATTTCGTTTTTTGGGAGTCTTATTTTTAAGTTATACTTGTTCTCTCATGTTAATGTGAAAGTATTTGTGAATTCTTAGTCCACTTTAAAAAATAAGTATAAAAATTTTTAAAAATTATATTTGTAAGTTTTAAAATTTTATTTTGAAAATATTTTGAGAAGTATATAACAAAATAGAGAAACAAAGGTGTCCAGTTAATGTTTACAAGCTTCATTTTCAAAAGCTAAAAATAAAATTGTTGGAAAATGAGACTTAAATTTATATGTTTAAATTTCATTTTGGTCTCTAAACTTTCAAACTATCTTATTTTCGTTTGGACTTTCAAAATGTTAATTATAATTCATAAACTTTTAAGTTTTGTTCATGTTTGTCTATGAATTTTCAAAATATCTATTTAAAGTCCCGGACTAATTTTTTTAATAGATGCAATTATTTTATCAATAATTATTTGTTTTATTTAATAGGTGATTAACCTAACTTCAAATATGTGAATTAACATGTTAACTAAGATATATATTGGGTGGATAAATAATAGGAAAAATTGAAACATTAAATTTTAAAATTCAACAATATTTTTCACCAACCTATAATTTTATGAATACACACACTTATTCAGTTCAAATAAAATTTGAACCTCTTAAATTGCATGAGAATTCGTAGTTGAACAAAAATATATCAAATATATACTTGTGTAAAAACGAAACAGTTAAAAAATGAATTAGGAAATAAAATTAGGATTAGGAATTTATTTTCAATGCATAAATAGTAATAAAAAAAAATAATTTGGGTGAAAAGTCTGTGTCACACGGAAGAGGATGGTTGAGAGAGAGGAAGCAATTGGTAAAAAGAGAGATTATCGAGAAGCGTGAACGTAGGGTCACTCTTTTTTATTTTTAAGAAAATTTATTTTTTCTTTAAAAGATTATGGTCTTCCAATTCTTTATTGATATTTTTCTTTCCCTATATTAATCTTAATGATGAATAAATATTCCATAAACAATTTTGAAAAGTTTTAGAGTGATCTTTTTTAGCACAACAAATTAAAAAATTAGTAATTATGCTCCTGTTTGAAATTCTCGTTTAATATCAATTTTACGATACCCAATATTGATTTAATGATAAGGTGAAGTGATGGTTGAAAATAATAAAAATTTAGTTTTAAAATGTGTACCGGACCTACCGGCTATTGGTAATAATTTTACAATAATATAGGTTAGTTAACTAATAATTTATAATTCATTAATTGAAAATTACAGTTGGTTTTAATGAGACTTGGTAATTTTATGAATTGATAAGTTACTAATTTTTACGTTTTACTTTGCATCTTGCTCTAACAAATTTGTTTGAATTCAATTTGATTTTTCATACTTTAATAAGAAAAAAAATAAGAATTGACATTTTTAATCGAAAATTGCAACAAGCCAAAAAAAATTAAAAAAAAATAAATAGAAGATATGGAGTTGTAGAAGAGGAAAGGAAATAAAGTGAAAACGTAACCAATCTTTCTCCCACCTAAAAGAGATAACTGAATAGAGATGGAAAGATCAATTATTTGATAGTCTATTAGGAATGCAAGTCTAGACTAGTTTAACGGTGTCGATTTGATCAATTTGAACTATATTTGTTGGTCGATTAGTTTGTATATACCAACTCAAACCAACCCGCTTACGCCCCGGTACTCGAGCGAAATTGGAGATGAAGTACCTGCATTTTGCCCCAAGTTCTTAACAAAATTGACCACCCAATCCAATGCAGCTATATTGAACAGGACAATTGCTCATTTTTTATCAAGCTTCAAGCAAACAAAGCAACTATAAATGATTATTCAACTAGATTTATTAATTCATTGATGGGAAAAGTTGAACTCCCAAGTACGAGGAGAAAGAGCTAACCTTATACCACTCAGATGTGAAACACTCCATGTGGAATAAAATTTTTTCTTTGACGAAACTAGGCTCGGCGATCACGACTTTCTAATGAGTTTCTTCTTCATCCTCTCGACTGCGGCCCTGAGGGTGTTCTCGTCTTTGCAGAATGTAAATCTAACTAGGTTTTTTCCATCTTCTGGGTTTAGGTAGAACACGCTGGTTGGAATAGCTACGACTCCCACTTCTTTGATTAGAAACTCGCAGAAATCGACGTCGTTTTTCAACCCGAAAGGGGTGTGGTCAACAATGATAAAGTAGGTTCCTCTTGATGGAAAGACCTTGAAACCAACTGCCTTTAGTCCTTCGACCAAAATGGCTTTCTTTGCCAGGTAATCTTTCTTCAGCTCCTCGTAGTAAGATTCGGGTGCTCGGAGAGCTGTAGCAGCAGCGGACTGCATCGGAGTGGAAGTAGCAAACGTAAGGAAAGCGTGTGCCTGTCGCACTCCCCATGTCAGATGAGGCGGGGCAATTGCCCACCCGATCTTCCAACCAGTCAGGGAGAATGTTTTTCCCAGAGAATTCATGGTAACAGTACGCTCGTACATTCCTGGAAGAGAGGCTATGGAAATGTGGTCCATTTCAAAGGACAGTTTGTCATAAACTTCATCAGCAAAAACTAACACATCATTCTCAATGCAGAGAGAGGCAATCTCATTCAGTTCCTCCCTTGTGAACATTTTTCCTGTCGGGTTGTGCGGCGTGTTAATAAGAACAGCCCGGGTATCCTTTGAGATTGCAGACCTGAGCTCATTTATAGGGAGAGCAAAATCCGGAGGGCGTAACGTGATGCATTTGACTTTGGCACCAGCCATTGATAGAGTGGCTTCATAAGAATCATAAAAAGGAGCAAAGAGGATCACCTCATCGCCGGGATTTATCAAACCAAGCATGGTTGCAGCAATGGCTTCCGTACACCCGGAGGTCACCGTAACTTCCTTTTCAGGGTCGACCACAAGTCCAGCATCTTTCTTGAATCTCTCGGCAATGGCCAAGTTCAGATCTGGCACTCCATATCCACGGGCGTATTGATTTTTCCCATCCTTGATGGCTTGAATTGCTGCTTCCTTTACAAATTCAGGACCGTCAAAGTTCGGGAAGCCTTGGCCAAGGTTTATTCCCCCATATTGAATTGCAAGATTACTCATTCTAGTGAAGATGGTTGTCTTGAACTTCTCCAGGCGATTTGCAACCTACAAACAAACCGGTTATTTCGAAAGCAACATCGATAAGGCTAGCATTGAAATTTAACCTACTTTTGAAGTTCTGATGGAAAATTTATCCTTCCATTCATTAATGTCTTCCTTAATTTTGAAATAAAAATATCGATTCCAGTAATTTTATATACATTTTAGAACTTATTCAGCCAGTGAAGAATCTAAAACCTAATTCTAGGCATTAAACCATAAGAGTATCCAAGCATTCCAAAACAAAGCTAATCATCGTTGATATTCACTCTTGACATCGATGAAAAAATAAGAAGCAATTAATACTAAAAGAGCATCATATCCTAAGAGAAGATTGGTATTGATAACTAAAATAGTACTGAAGGATAAAAGATAAACGTATACCATAAATTTCAAGCCTAAACCCACTGAATAATTACTACCTTCTTCTCCTCCCATCCAGTGTTTTTTAAAGCAAGAGGCGCACCATAAAGAAATGTAGATAATTTTTTATATATATAAAAGAGTTAATGAAAAGTTTGGAGGTTTTCTAACAAATTATTTAGAGAAAAAAGGAATTTGAAGGATAAATAGATTAATTCAGCAAGCACAAGCTACAAAACAAAACCTCTGTGGACTCCATTAACCAGAAACAAATCTATTTCCAAAACACACCCAGAAATTAGATTACGAGGCTGCAATCAAGCATAATCCAGTTCTTCCTCTCTATCCCGAAATCCATTTCCAAGCTAGCTCGACAACTACGAACATGATCACAACTCCTCAATTTGTACAAAATGCTCCCGTTAAGATAATCACAGTAAATTGATGAAAAGGTTCCGTAACTGTGCCTCTCGATAAGCTTTAAACGGGATTGTTTAGCACAAGGGGGCAGGAGAAATGGAAATAGAATCGAAAATCTAAGCTATACCCAAAGAATAATAGATTAATTTAATCAAACACATGCGTAAGCAATAGGATTAAATTTTGTGAGATGAAAAAAGGAAAATCCGCAGACGATGGAAAAGCAAACCCCAAATGATCTGAATCAAACTCAGCCACGCGATAGAAATCCAGAAAATGAAACGGAATAAGAGATGAGAGAGGTAAGCTAGGGTTTACCTGCAATGGCTTCTGCGAGTCGTGGGTGGGTCCATTCTGATCGAAGACGGCGGTCTTTTCAGTCGACACGGCGGAGGACATGGTGGCCAGAATGGATGAGGGGGAGGAACTTCTTCGAGGGTTTATATTAATACACCGAAACAACGGGGAAGACCGCAATTGAACGCGCTGAAGCGTCCAGGTGCAGTGGATCTGCATCAGAAATTCTGCAAATTGGAATAAAATTTCTCATTTAAGCTGCATAAAAGAGAAAAAGTGAAGAAATGTGGGGGAATGTTACTTTGATTTGCCTAATTTCCTTATGGTCGCCACTGTTGTTGAGCTTGAATTGAAAACCTCGTCAGGGCTGCGTCAATTCCTCGGCAAGAAAATGGGAGTCCTCTGATTTGGCCACACTTGTGTGGTACATGCTTTGTTTTGTTTGATTCTCATGAATTCGCCATTTTTCTTTTCTTTTCTTATTTAATTGGAGATGGGTTCTGTGTCAAAAAATAATAACAATAACAATAACAATAACAATAATAATAAATCAAAAAATGGGGACGGGTTCAGATGGCTCTGTTTGATTAAAAAATTGATTGCCTGATGATTGTATAGAGACTGGCTTAGTTCAAATTCAATCAATACTAGATAGTTCTGAAGTGAGGTGGAAACCTCTATTTATATAACTTGGTCGTTTCTAACCTCATTTGGAGAGCAGTTATGACCGTCTAGTAAATCAAGTTGGATTATTGGAGAAACTATTGTATTTTTTACTAGGTAATGTTGGGATCTTCAACTCTTCCCTTATGAGGATTGAACGTTGAAATCTACATAGGTTGGTGCGGCCTTTAACATTTGCCAAAAAAAAAAAAAACTTTTGCAGTAATTTGGATAAGTTGAGAGAAGCAAGCTAAACAACTCGTCCAATAAATAGGTTTGAGAGAATGAGTTGAAATGTACCCACAAAAAAGAATGTTGTATACTGGTGAAACCCACCTCATTAGGGTTGTCTTAATGATTCGGCCGAGTTAAGGTACGACTTTATTTGGCTCTTCTAATCGGTTCATGATAACAATTTTGTTCATTCTCTCTAAAAAAGACCTCGTAAATTTGAGTTAGCTCATTTATAACAGTCATGTTATTTCCACATAACCTCACCTCGTGAGCATAAACTTTTTCGATAAGCTCACCCACAAGAGTGGTGCTCATTCCCGTCCTCTCTACATTTATGGTTTATCTCTACCTGTCAAATCGGGACATTGGGTATTATTCTTCTTCTTCTTTTTTTTTTCTTTTTTTTTTTGGTTAGGTAGTTAGTTTCTAAAATATTTTTAAATTGTTGAGAAATTTGAAAAAAAAAAAATCTAAAACCATTTTATTTTTCGAAGGAAAAAAAAAGGGGAACCCTTCTCTTCTCCCGCATATGGGCTTCAACAAGTCTCAACTGATGCGTGAACAGGTCATTTTTTGTCCTCCTCCTGCATAACTGATTCTAGGGCTCAGGATTTCGACCGGAACCATAAAATCCACAGTCGGAGATCGCGACTCTGCAGGTTCCTCGCCGGTGAAGCCTCGTTCCCACCGTTATCACTGTTCAGGTGCGCGAAATTTTCTGTTTATTAATCCATCTTCTCATTCATTCTCTCTATGTCAGCGCAGATTGTTCTTTTCATCTGAATATGTTCGTTCCACCTGATTTCTTCGATCACTTGACTATGTTCTTGCTCTCAATAAGAGAGTGATTAGCTCGCATTGCGACGATAGTTCTAATTACTTGTCAAATTTGATCATTGAAACTTGCTCGTTCTGTTATTGATGGCAATTAAGGCGATGCGAGTTAAGGAACGTATGCAATTGCAAACAGAAATGTAGATTTATGGTAGGGTTTTAGCATTCACTCTTAATTCTGAGTTGATTTCTGTCTAATTTTTATGGAAAGAGATAAAATAAGTTGTGTTTTACTGTACCTGCACCATTGGTGAATTCCATGTACTTCTCAAGAGTTCTAATTATGAAATTTGTATGCTTTGCTTTTGACATTCAGATCTGAATTCAGTTCTAGATTGCATTGTTGAATATCTTTATGTTTTACGCTAACTCCTCCTCACTCTCTCTCAGCAACTATTGGAGTTGAATATTGCTGCTGTTTCTCACTATTCATCGAGTTCGTTAATCGAGAGAGAGATATGGGAAGCCATGAAAATGTTAAACATCTTGAAGAGTGCTCGGTTTCAAAGTAAGCTCTCTCCCCCCACCATTTCTCTTTCACCTTCCCTTTTCTTCTATTCTGTTATCGTCGCTCTTCCTCTCTCTGATGCCTTTTCTCCTTCCTAAATTATTGAAAACCGGAGTTTGTACTTAAATAATGATATACATTCCTCTGGAATCGTCCCTTGTCGACTTGTCCAATTGTATATTAGTTTAGAAGTTCCAAGTTCGAATTTTCTGGTGAACTTAATACCAAAAACACCTTATGCCTCCTAGTCTTGGACCTTGAGCAGGCGTGGTTGTCCCTGGACATAGGGGAGCAAAAGCTCCGACTTCCCATTCTAAAAAGAAAACCATCTTGTTCTGCATATATCAAATTACTTCTCAAAAAAGTTGAGTTATTTTGCATAAGAACCCCAGGGACTTCCTTTTACCTTATTTATCCTTGAATTCCATTGCTTGTTTCCTGGATCTAATGGAAGTAGAAACTTTGTACAAAATGTAATGTTGACTGCCTAAACTCTGGTAAATATCAGGTGGTAGTTTTTCTTATTTAAGACGTCAGGCAGAGTCTTATTAAGTCTTACATTTTGTAATCTAAACTAGATTTTTTCGCCATGGTAATATTTCATTGCATCCTTCCGCTCATAGGAGCAAGGAGCATACTGTTTCATTTGTTTTTTGTTCTTGTAACTGGAAATTTTCTCGAGATTTTATTGATCATTGTACATTTACAGTGCGTTGGGCACCTGGGTATTCTCAGTAGCAGGGGCGTTGCTAGCAATTCCAGTGGGAATAAAGAGAAAGTCTCTGGCACCCCTTGTGTTTTTTGGCACAACTGGTACAATGCTTGATATTATAATGGGAATTAGTGCCTGTGAAAGAGAACATGCTGAGCGTCAAATGAAGCTGTTAGAAGCTCAAAACTCTGCAGCCGATGCTTCTGTTGCCGATTCCGAATCCCATTCTTGAACTGTGTTGTTAGATTAATACCTCTGTGGCATGGCCCTTGGCTGATTTGTTAAGCCTTCTTTCCAAGACACGATGAGATTGCATGAGATATGAATTCACATAAGGAACTGTCTTGACTCTGTTGTTTTGCAATAAAATTATACTTAGCATTAAGTTTTTATAAAGGACTTCGAGACTTTGGCTTCGCCGTTCCCTCCACGTAGAGAAGAAGTTCCCTGTGTCAATAACTAATCGTACATTAAAAGCTCGCTTTCATCTTCGGCACTTGAACAGTTTTCTAATAGACAAAATAAATGTTCAACCTCCATCTGCTTCAGGAATTTCAGATGTTTATTCACAATTTCCTTCTTCTAATCGCATATAGAATGTGCTCGGTCCAAGGATCGATTGGTTAAGAAACATGGGAATGACGACGAAACCATCTCAAATCTCCCACTCTCTTTGTCCACACTGGTATTTACCGTAATTTCAAATTTAAGGGGGCTATTTTTTCCTTGCTGCAACAACATTTTCAGAAAGATCAACCATATGAAATAAATATTTCTGGAGGGCCTCTCTCCTTTCCTGATAGCTCGCTGGGAATTAGCAACCGAAGCACTGGAGTGCTTTGCTTCGGTAACAGCTTCTGAATTAGGTTTGGGGTTGGATTTTTGCTCACTGTAATACGAGTAGACTTTTTCAGCTTTAATGTTACCAAACAAGATTTCTGCAGCTTGGTTCTTAACAAGAAGAGGAATGCATTCTGATTCATCCCACACATACAACTGCAGTAGAACATAATAGATTTAGAACGCAGTTTATAGGTTTCTACGCATTGAAACAAGCACATAACATGCTTGCAAAGCGATCAAAAAGAAGGCAGCACTCATGGTTTGTAAAGGAGCTGTTTTGTTATAGAATTAATTTCGGAGAGTTCAAAGACAAGCAAGACTACCAAGAACTAAATACTTGATCATTTAATGCTTTGTTATAACTATATTTACGATATTTCCGATTCATGGTGATGCAACTAATATAAAAAGGTAAAATAGAGTCTGGAACATGAAGAAAGTGCAAGAATAGTCATCCATACCATGAAAGGCTTATATATCATGCTTACTACATGAAGGCGATTCAAGCTTTTTGGGCAATAAAGTGGAACAGAATTCTGATCAACCACGGGCCTGAAGGCAATGAAAAGCAAGTAGTGTTCAGAAATCATAATTATAATTGTTGCCAATGAAATAATATAAAATGCTGGATATTTTTCGTACCCACTTTCCAGACCCAAAGGGCAACCACATATCTGACAACCAGTGCAAATGAGATCTTCTGCCAGAAACGTATCTTCATAATTGTCCAACCGCCTGCTGACAAACATCTTTTCTTTTCGAGGTTCATCGAGATCCATCCGGGGAGATAACAAAAAGATTTCACCAATTGATGCATCAAATATGGCTTTGCATGATTCAGTTAGATATGATACTTCAGAGAGCGAAAAACAGTCTTTGGACATCCTCTTTTCAGGCAATTTCCAGTTCCGGAAGAAATGGTTATTTCTCTGACCAGGTTGTCCAAAACAAGGATACATCAAAAGATTTAGTAGTGCGGTCTGATATTGGCTCAGGTAATCAGATAATGATGAATATGAGTTTCATGTAGAAATTTCAGATCCAACAGATTGTTCATTCAACCAGTTCTAATCTAATACATTGATACGCTTCATAATAATCAACATTTACACGTAATGTTATATGTGAGAATTTATAATAAAACTATTATCAATTAATAAGGGGGAAAACCTCATAGCCAATGGTACAAGATTACATGTTCAGATCTTCACTTATGGTCAAACAAATGTATTCAAGTTGAATGTGAAAAATGTGTTTTGGGATGAGAGTAATCACATCATATTTACAAAACTACAACAATTTAATAAGGTGATTCAAGCTGTAATTTCATTCCAAAAAAATAACAAATTGGAAAATTTCCACCTCTATTTTTTTTCACGCCTCCACCCTATGGAGGGAGGTTTCTTTTTGTGTTCTTAGAAATGAATTCATAATCTAAATTAACCTTACAAAATGAAGATGAATCCATGAGCAGCAAATTAGATAATCATAAGTAGGAATGAGAAGCCGACTACAGCCTCTAAGATATCATATAGACGAGAAAATCAATAGAACATCTGCATATGCACACGGCATCCAAGAAACAATTGATTATTAAAAACCATGAAAACAACTGAATTAAGGAATCAGAAAAGAAGCAGGATCAATCACAATTTTCCTTTTCCAGCCCTCAAGAGAATGATAATGTCACATCGTAAAAATGTTTAATTAAGACACGGGCTAGCTTTAACAAATTAAATCTGCCACACGAAATATAAATAGTTACATGTCATGCTTCAATGCTCAATATGACACACAGGTCACCTAGAATGGAGAAACTATATGAATATTAAAATAACAACAAATATATTGGTGGGTTAAGAAGAACATACTTGGTTATTATTCCATTTTATGTTGCAGAAGGTAGATCCAGCACCCTTCACCCATTCTACTACCTTCCTCAGCTTTTCTTTTGCCACTAAACCAGCTCGACAATTGGCCAGTAAATCATCTGCATCTATACAAACAAAGATTGTATCTTAGACTTCACTTCCCTAATCTATGCAAATAACAGTCAATTAACAAAAACTCCAAAAAGAAAGCTTTATATATCCGATAGAAGCTATACCAATTTCACTAGAGAAATAAGCTAACAATTACAGTATTTATACACAGTGGGTTGAACTATCATTTAACTAATCCCTAATCAAAGTCAGCCATCAATTGCACTCCAACATTATTTAGGAACTATTAATAATTATTAATACACTGCTAAGCTGAAAATCATCATCT
Organism: Momordica charantia; assembly: GCF_001995035.1. The sequence continues at coordinate 1,634,093 of NW_019104488.1, forward strand.
CAATGAGCCACTAGATGTAAATGTACTCCAATTATTCGGCTATTGAAGCAATCTGCTACATATAGCACAACTATTTCTTTTTTTTCTTTCCTTTTTTTTATAAGAAACTGAACTTTCATTGAGATAAATGAAAAGAAATACAAGCGGGTACAACAAAACAGCCGGACCAAAGAACACCCCTAGAGAAAGAGACTCCACTTTGAATAACAACTTACAGAATCTCTTATTAAGAGCAACTATTTCACAACTATTTCACAACATATAGCACAACTATTTCAAAATTAAGAGCAACGACTAACTGAGGCACAAAGTAATGGAGCATTGTACCTTCAGAGACAAGTGCTTCGTACGGGTGTATTACGCATACTAAGGAAGAGCAATGGACAGTTGTGGCCTCAACTGCATCTCCGAATTTCCTTAGTTTCACATCTGAATCAAGAAGGCAAAAAAAGATAAAATAAAAGGCCATGGAAATAATAACATCAAACTCAAAATGGAGTTAATCACTAGCAAAAGTCCAGTCCGTCCGTCAAATAAATTGCCTAATAATCATCTACCGGAGCTTACTCTGCAACAATACAACATCGCCTGGAACCGCTGTGGCGGCCATTTTCTTCTGCCAGAGGGATACAGAGAAAAACGACCGCGTATCGTCAGCTACCTTGATGTCCGTCCTGATGACCTCTCCGCCTTTGGAAAATTTGTACTACGCCCAAAGAATTAACTGTTTCTACAGAATGATCGAAAAGTTTAGAGGGAAAGATTGTAAACATAAATATATAGAGAGAGAAAACCTCAACGGGAGTGGATCGATGAATGAAGACGAGGAGCTGAACGAAACCGCCAACGTGAAGAGCGGCTTCAGAGAGATCAACCAGAGGTCCGTACCACCCGATAACGGACATCTCCGGCGGTTACCGCCTCAGTCACTCGAACTCCGATGCCCTGAGCAAGAAAAGAAGAATGGTTTATTTTGGCGCGTCCCGAGCTGAATAAGACAAATTTTCACAGATTTATGACTGTAATAGTAGCAACACAAAACGACGGCGTATCTGCTGTAATACATTATCGGCCCAACAAGCATCGAGATTGGGCTTGTCCTCCTGCGTAAGGCCCAAAATGGCGGCCCAGTTTCCTTAATATATCAATGACTTGACTCCTTGGTATGCCTGTAGACGATGTTCATATTAATTGAATAAATGTTTGAGATAATTTCTTAAAGAATGACTAAAAATTGGGATGGAAAATGACATTCGATTTTAAAAAATAAAATACCTCTAAAATAATTTTAGTGTAGCTAACCATAAATTGACTGTTGCAAAGTTTATAATAACAAAATAAAGGTTGCTGTGCGTATGTGCGTCAGCTTTAAAGTTATTTTCGCTTTCAAATATATAGTTTAGGGTGAAAATAAATAAATAAATATATATATATGGTTTAGGGTGGAGATATTGACTTTGTCGCATCGGAATGATCACCGTGACGAGGAATATGGGCTCTGTGTTGGGCCCATTTCCCACTTCCATCTGAGGGCTGCCGATCAATGGTTCTCAAAGTATTTTACTGGCCGTTGGATTGGATTCGAAGCTTCGATTTGTTGGGGACACATTATCTCGGGGTCATGGGTTTATGTATGGGGGGATTGACAAAAATAGCATCTGATTATTTATATTATCTCTGATTTCTTCTATTTAATTTAAATAATAATATTATTAAAAATTAGTGTTTCCACGTTGCTGTAATAAAGTGACAACTATTATAATACAAAACTAGAGTTTTTGTTTGTTTAATGACAAACTAAATAGTTGTATAAAAAATGACAAACTAAATAGTCATATGATAGCTTAGTTGTTATTGGATGTTATTATTGTTTAAATGTCATGTCATTGGAAGTGACATTTGCTTCACCGTTAACTTTCTTATATCATAGTTCAACGGTAATTGGTATATATCCACAATAAAAAAGGTGTGAGTTCGATCCACCATCTCACATATTGTATTAAAAAAAAATCTTATATGTTATGGAATGACAAGCCTAAAATTGAATTGCATTTTGTTGTCTCTGTGATCCGTGTTTACCCAATTTAATATATGTTATTTTAAAACATTTAATTTTAGTTCATGTATCAGTTTAGTTTAAATTTTGTCATTATATAGTTCAATTTTAATTTTATTGGTATGTTTAATTAAATTTTATAAATCATTATTAAATTGTTTCTCAGAGATTGAAAAAAATTTGTCAAGACTCTAGCTCCTAATTTTGTTACTCAATCAAGAATTTGTTAAGAGAGGTTAAATTTACCTTAATCCATCGACTTCAACTATTTGATTCATTAGTGATTTAATTCAGAGGCTCCGCATTTAATATTGATTTTGATAGGATTTGATATGCTTTAAATTATTTTAGTACTGGTTTTTTTTATTAGGTATGATATAGTTTAGGATATGATTTAGGTTTTCAATTTCTTGATTAGGTATCTAAACTTATTTGATTTAATTGTATTTACCATACTATAAATAGGTGGATAGTGCTGGTTTTGTTTGTGATTTGATGGGTTCGTGTGCGATGTTGTTTGGCTTGATCCTTGTTGGATGTTGCTTTCGCTCATGATCCTTCGTGCCAGAAAATCGAGTTTGTGGTCCGTCGTGCCAGAAAAATGAGTTGGTAGTCTATCGTGCCAGAAAACAAGTTGGTGGTGTCTTTCATGCCAAAAAAATGAGCGAGTGGTCGGAGGGTGAAATGTCCAAAAATTGTCAAGAGTGCCAGAAAAACTAAGTTCAGAATATGCCAAAGCGAGCATAGTACAACGGTAATTGGCATATACCTTCAACCATCTTCTTTTCATATCACATGAAAAACACCACCTAAAATAAAACAAACTTCAAAACTCAAGGGCAATATTGATATTTTGAAAATATGAATATATAGAGGCTAGGAATAAGATCTCAACTGGAAATAAACCCAACATTTAACAAAAAATTAATTAAGAAAACAATATTCGAAAAGTGTGACAATTTCCAAACACGCCGTTAGTTTTCCTCTGCAACGGATCAAATCGGCGCTTCGAAGTGCAGTTCTGAAGAGCCTCCCGCCAAGCTCCTCCAAGAACCCTGCAGCCACCACTCTCGTTCCGAAACAATCATCAGCTCGATAGTTTTCTCTCTCGTCACGATTTGCCAACGCAATCTATCCAATTTCTTCCTTCCAGTTCCCGATTTTTCTTCCAGGCAAGTTCTGCTCAGCATTCGTGAAGAAACAGAAGTTAATTCGTTTGAACCCATCGCTGCTTTCGAGGATAAGCAGTTCTCGATGCACCACGGGATCGAGTTACTTGAATGTGGTCTCTTCATACTTCTATTTTCGGCTTTGGGCGGTGGTACCACGATCACGAAGCGGGTAAACGCGCACATTTTTTTATGCTCACCAATTGTTTGTCGTATGGCTTACACTTAACCAGAATTGGAAAATGTTCCTTGCCGAAATCTGTTTGTGTATTCGTTAATGCACGCTGGAATTTTTGGCATTATGACATAATTCTCTCATAGAATTTTCGGGTCTTGTGTCTGTTGGCTGGTCCTAAGCTTATTAGAGACGTGAAGTTTGGTCAAATTTACCTCAATTATTAAAATATATGTTTGTCGTGGTTTGTGACCTTTCATGAATATTTTAAATCTTGCCCCCTAGCTGATGCAGGCATTAACTGAATAATTGCCTGACTTAGCTACCTATTGAGAGATAGAGAGGGAGTTTCAGAAGTCAACTGGCCCAGAAACCAATTTGAAACGGAGACAAACAATGCTACTTAGTTTCATTCAGACATTTTGAAGAATCTCTTGTGTTTGTGTTCTCTAATTTCCTTGATGGGATCCTCATTCTTCATCCCAAAAATATTATTCTTTCTGCCTTTTGTCTCCAGTATATCCTACACCGAATTCATATACCCAAATTTTTTGGCTTCCAACATCAATTTTGCTGATAATGGTGGTGCCTTCTTGTTTTCTCGCAACAGAACTTACAAGGCCTCTATTGTGAACCCTCTAGCTCAAGAAACCAGCTTCTACTTGTGTGTTGTTCATGTGGCGTCCAACACAATCATCTGGTCTGCTAACCGTAATGATCCCATATCAAGTACTGGGAATTTCAATCTTACCACTAAGGGAATTTCCATAACCGATCAGAATGATAACCTTAGATGGTCAACTCCACAATTACAGTCAGCAGCATCTGCGTTGAGGCTAACTGAAATGGGTAACCTTGTATTACTTGATCGATCAAATGTCTCTCTTTGGGAGAGTTTCCGTTATCCAACTGATACCATTGTAGTTGGACAATATTTGCCTGTTGGTACTATGCTGCTCAGCTCCATCTCAGGTTCGGACTTGTCCAATAGTAATTACAGTTTGTCGGTTGCTACATCTGATGCTATGCTACAATGGTATGGACAAACGTATTGGAAATTGTCCATGGATCCAAAGGCCTTCATAAACTCAAACGTTGCAGTGGAATATATGATTATAAATGCAACTGGTCTCTACCTGTTGGCTCGTAATGGTTCTGTTGTGGTAATTGAAGTCATCCTACCCCGTTCTGACTTTAGAATTGCCAAATTGGAGTCAACTGGACAATTTATTGTCAAGAGCTTTTCTAGCACTGGTTGGACACAAGAATTCATAGGACCAGTTGACAATTGTCGAATTCCATTCTTTTGCGGTCAAGTTGGACTTTGCAATACAGACAGTGCATCCGATTCCCCCAGTTGTTCTTGTCCATCAAGTTTTCACACAGTTCCGCCAAGCTTGGGTGGCTGGGGCTGTAAACCAATTGATAATTCCATTGTTTTGGCTTCTCCTTGCAACTCCTCTGGTGGTAGTGATCGGTTAAAGTCACCAGTTTTTTCGTATTTGAGTTTGGGATATGGTATAAGATATTTTGCAATTGATTTCTCTCAGCCATCTAGATATGGAGTGAACACCTCGTCCTGTCAAGCCCTCTGTTCAAGGGAATGCTCGTGTTTGGCCATATTCTATGGAAACACATCTGGTTCTTGCTACATGATCAAAGACAGGTTAGGCTCTATCGGACAGAGTAGTACATTTGAAAACGATCTGTTGGGCTATATTAAAGTTCAAGTTAGATCTACTCCACCAGGCTTCGCTGATAAAGAAAAACAGAATTTTCCAGTAGCCGCTCTTATTCTCTTGCCAATTTTTGGGTTGCTCCTATTGGTAACTCTGTATTTCCTTTGGTGGAGGAGACGAATAATCTCAAAAAGATTACAAACAAAACTAGGTAGTGCCAGCTCACGTGCTTCAACAGAATTTGATGGCTTCTTCATTCCAGGTTTGCCTAGAAGGTTTTCTTTGGAAGAGCTAGAGGCTGCAACTGATAGTTTTAAAGCTCAGATAGGGTCAGGGGGGTTTGGTACAGTTTTCAAGGGTATACTGCCTGACAAAACTGTTGTGGCAGTGAAGAAGATAACAAATTTAGGTGTTGAAGGGAAAAAGGAATTCTGCACTGAGATTGCAGTCATTGGGAATATACGCCATACAAATTTGGTCAAGTTGAAAGGGTTTTGTGCGCAAGGAAGAGAGCGCCTTCTTGTTTATGAGTATATGAATCGTGGTTCATTAGACCGTACCCTTTTTGGCAATGGACCAGTCTTAGAATGGCAAGAGAGGTATGATATAGCACTTGGAACTGCACGTGGGCTTTCATATTTGCATAAAGGTTGTGAGCATAAAATCATCCATTGTGATGTGAAACCAGAGAATATTTTGTTACAAGACTCCTTTCAGGCCAAAATATCTGATTTCGGTCTTTCAAAACTTCTGGCGCCTGAACAGTCAGGTCTGTTTACAACAATGAGAGGCACACGCGGTTATCTTGCACCTGAATGGCTCACTAATTCAGCAATTTCAGAAAAAACTGATGTCTATAGTTATGGCATGGTGCTATTGGAGGTTGTGAGTGGGAGGAAAAATTGCACAACGCGATCCCATAACCATAGCTTGGATGGCAGTGATAGTTCTGGTTGCCAATCATCATCTTCAACAGGATTGGGACTGGTTTATTTTCCTTTATTGGCATTGGAGATGCATGAGCAAGGAAGGTACTTGGAGCTTGCCGATCCACGCCTAGAGGGGCGTGTGGCATATGAAGAGGTGAAGAAATTAGTTTGCATTGCTTTGTGTTGTGTTCAAGAGGAACCTGCCCTAAGGCCAAGTATGGATACGGTCGTCAGCATGCTGGAAGGTGGGATTCCTTTAGGTCAGCCGAGAAACGAGTCGCTGAATTTCTTGCGCTTTTATGGGCGTAGGTTCACAGAAGCCTCAACAATAGAGGAGGAAATGAACCAAAATGGTTCAGTAATATATCCACCAACAAATGCGCCCGCTAGTTGTATGAGTGATTCAAACTACTTATTTTCTTACATATCTTCACAGCAGGTCTCGGGCCCAAGATAGATTTCCTGTTCATGATCTTTGCACTTTCCATAAATAACCATCAGAGTTATGTAATGTGGAATTCCATCTGTTAAAGCTAAAAATGATGTGTAATTTTACATCTCGAGGGTGCGAGTTAATGGTTTTCATGAACAGCTTGTGTAATGACTTCTAGTGCTTTTCCAGTACATAAAATATTTGACACTTTGGCCTTGGGTCATAATTGAGCTTCTTCACATGTATCATTCTCACCATACCCTAAAAACCTTGAGAGGGTATTCGTCGGACCTGTTGGGTTGTTAATTAGTATATAATCATGTGGCGACCGAATTTAGCATTTCTTTGCCGAAATTGTCTAACAGCTGCGGACTCCAGTATGTCGCTGGTTTCATTGTTAGCAAGGTGTTTTTTTAGTCCTTGTTTACTTTCAAGAGGAAAAGTTTTCAGTGGAATTGACATTAGAATTTGAATTGGCTGGCATGTATTGTTTTATTATTTTGATTAACATTGCAACTATTTAGAATGTCAACTACAGCCTTTGAGGTAAAAAGTGAGATGACTTTGATAATGCAGCTAAGAAGACTTGGATCTCCATTTTCTCACGTGTATTTTTTGAATGTCCGACTCGTTATTTGAAATATTGCCTGCTAATTAATTGTTTCTAGGTAGACGATAGGAGCTGGTTTTATTCACTTTGTCAAGGTACTTATTTGTGAATGAAGAAGAATTGAATTCTACATAGTGGCTTTCTCTATGATGGCAGGTCTAATTTATTCTCCTTCAGTAAGCTGTTTCCTTAGTGGAAATACCTCTGTGAATATAATGGAGAAGGTGAGAACCATCTTAATTTTGTCGAGGAAAGTTAATCTGAGCAAGTCGAGAAACATGATTGGATTTAGCTACTGTGACGAAAATCTCTCAACACTCAAGAGTGATATTGATTGTATGAAAACCAACTATAGTAGTATAACTGTATAAATTTTTGGTTGTTGATGGGAGTTGTTTTCACCTACTATGTACTCGAATTAACTTCAATTTTGTTCTTCTCTTTATCAGTTCAGCAATGGGGATTGAGATGGTGCCAAAAACGCTCTCCAAGACCATCCCGAACAAATTCATCAGATCGTTTTCAGCAACCCAGATGAGGAAATGGTGCTCAGAGGGGCATGTTTCCAAATGGTCACCATGAAATTTCCAGCGAAGTTATTAGCAAACTGCAGGCTGTTGGGAAAGAGTTTTTTGATTTGATGCAAGAGGAGAAGGAAGTTCACACCAAGCTTTCTGGTTCCAAGTCTTTCGAAGGCTATGGATCTAAGCTCCAGAAGGAAGTGAGTGGAAAGAAAGGCTGGGTTGATCATTTGTTTCATAAGATTTGGCCTCCTTCAGCCTTTAACTACCAATTTTGGTCTAAGCCCCCATGCTCCTTATAGGTAAAATAACACTGTTTAAACAGTTAAAGAAAAACTTCACTTGATGAACTGATTTGGAAGTGATCTTTTATGATGTGTTTTGCAGGCTATGTTTTTGAAATTGTTGCGACAGATATTGAGCAATGGGAAGTTTAAGAGGCCATGTTTTTTCAATTATTTCCTTTCCATTTTGTCTGTTGTTAATTTCTTTATCTATGCATTTTTTTCTCATCCATTTATCTCTCTACATGGAAACAGTTTGAAGGGTTGATTTACTCAGACAATTTCTAGATTTATCTTCAACTCCTGATGCATATTCTCGTCTTGGTTGCCAAGGTATCCTCTATCTAATTTCTCCCTAACATTCTTTTTTACTAATTTATCATATTACATATTTCTTTTAATCGATCTTCCTAACTATATTTTTATATGCATTTTTTCTCTCACTACCCATTTTCTTCACACTTTTTTAGTCAATTATCCTTTTTATAGGCAAGTTCTTTAATTTTTCTAACCTGTAATTTGTTTGTTTTATAAATATTGAGTAAACAACTATTGAACATACTATCATAAAGAATAATCTTTTTAAAGGTTAGTGATGTAAATCTTTGACCTTATTTAAATTTAAAGAGGAAAATAACAAAACAAAGATTTAAACAGTTAGATTGGGACTTGGTAGCCTTTTTTACTATTTTAAGGGACTTCATTGGACAAAAATGACAAATTGAATTTTTATTTTTCTTCCAAGTCATCTTAAATTTTACAGTCTTTCACCTCTCAACTCTGACCCCATCTTATTTATTCATTTGTCTTTAATCATTGCTTTCCATGGCCCAACCTTCTACCTTCTTTGCCCTTTTTTTCCCCAAGAATTGCCTGGTGGAAAGTACCTTTTTTTTTTTAACTGGGAAATGTTCAAATTAAGGAAAAGTGGAGTTTAATAGTTATCCTAATTTCTACATATTACAAAAAAAATAAAATGTACCATCTCCCCTTATTTTGAACATTTCCCAGTTTGAAAAAGAGGTACTTTTTTCGATCACAAATAAGGCAATTAATGTTTTATTCGTCGAGCTATGTTCGGAGACCTTCATTACCCGTGCTTCCACACCACCCTCTAAAATTTAAATTTCTTCAGTTAAAATTTTATTTACTATGCATATAAAAATGAATAACGTTATTTAAAACTTCAAACATACTACCCGTTTAAACTAGTGCATGGTAATATTTTTCACCTCTACCGTCTCTTTCTCATTTTTAGTTTTTGAGAAACATATATAAGGTAATGTTTTAGAGTATATTTAAGAGTGATTTTGATAGGATCAAAATTACTTTTGTCATTGTGAAAATCATTTCTATTTTAAAGCAGTGATGTATGGTAATAGTGTAGAAGTGATTTTGGAAAAAGTTAATATTGTTTGTTGATTAAGTGAATTTTCGCATGTGAGGCGATTTATTATTAAATCAAAGTAACGAAATAATATTAATTTGAGATTTGATAATTTGGTGTTTATTTAGTAAAGTTCATGTTTATTATTTCTTATTTCTTATTCTCATTTTCTCTTTCCATTAAAAAAAAAACAAAATTGTATTGGGTGATTGTTTATTTGTTTTAAAATTTTTATTTTGTATTTTATAAATAAATAAAAAATGATAAATTTATGTTTTGAAAAACCAAAAAAAAAAACTATAAACAAAAAGAACTTGATTTTGTTGTTTCCTGAATATCAGCGTAACTTTAAAAATATTTCTTAAAAAACGAGCAGACGTTTCTAAAAAAATTGAGAACGAGGGAAAAAAAACATTTCGAAACATGCCTTCAAATCTTTTTTTTTTTTAATAAAAAGGTAAAATTGACGTCACATAAAGATCTGTCTAGCGCCCATCTATTTAATTCTCTCTCTCTCATTTTTAAAGAAACACTATCAAAATATTGATTTAAATATAGGTGGCAGTAACAAAAAGAACCTGATTTGCTGATGGAATCAAAGTGTGACATGATTAAATGAAGTTAGACTTTTATTAAAACTTAGCACATTGTTGTGTTAATTTAGGAGTCATAGCACGTCGTTGTTGTTAATTTAAGGGGTTGATTATGGAATTTCTTAATGTTTAATTAATCTGTCAAGTTGGGGATTAGGAAAATAGAACATGTTTTGGATGCCAAGTCTTACTTTAATCTTCCTTTGTAGAAGAATATTGTTAAGATTGGGGATTTATGTTTCTTTGTATATCTCCAATTCCAATGGTGCTTCCACCATAACGTGCGTTTTAGGTTTCTCTATTGGATTTGGATTTATAAATTAAACGCATCGAGAATACTAATTGGAATTATATTTGTAGATTATTGGTGTTCTATAATTTAATTAGGATATCATAAATATTTATTGCGAATCAGTTTTTTAAATCTGATCCAATCCAAATGGTGATTTGATGGATTTTTTTTTTTTGTTCTTTTAGAGACTATCTCTTGTGTGTGTGTGTATATATAGGGTTTGTTTGATACTGATATCGGAAAAATATATTTAAGAATAGTTGATTTTCCAAAATCATCACCGACGGCATACCTTAAAAATTAATTTTAAGTGAGACTGATCCTTAGTTCTATTTTTCACAAATTTTTATTACATCTATGGAGCTTAATGTCTCATGATACCATATAAAAAATTCTACTTATAGAAATGTAGGTCTTATAGTGGTGTCACTAATATGGAGAGGCTGAACTCAATTTTAAAGATTAGTGCGTGCATTAATGTGCCAAAAATTGAAATGATGATATCCCATATCTTTAATATGCTTGAAAGATTCACTTTAGATTTTTGAATTCTTAGATTTAAGATGGTGGTTGGATTCGCCTCCAATCACTTGCTTTTAACATTTTACTTGAGGATTTTCATTAATATTGATTATTATGCAACTGAACCACCACACAACTTGGGCATAGTCATTGTGTTACAGGCATTTATTTATCGTTGACTTAGTGTTTAAATATTTTCAAATAATTTAATTATTATGGAGTTTTCAACCTTTCAAATATTTTATCTAACTTCTCAAATTTATAGAAATATTGATTTTGATTAATAATTCTACAATATTTTATTTAATATTTTATCGATTATTTTACAATATATTAAAAGTATTGATTCACTTCTATATTGATGTTGAACTCATAGACATGTTGATGAAAAATATTTAAAAGGGTATCATAGATCTTTGGTACTTAAAGATTGGACTTAGTTTTTATTTTGTTCTTGAGTTTAAAAAACCACCCTCTTTCATCCCTAACATTTAAATTTAGTTTTTATCTGGTTCTTTTAAGTTTGAAAGGTAACATATTTTGTTCTTGAAGTTTGAATTAGTTTTTAATTGGTCTCTAAAGTTTGAATTTTGATTTTTAATTGGTTCCTAATTGAGTCGATCATTAATTAACTTAACGGAATAATGACGTGACAGTTAAAATATGTTAACTAGACTTTATTACTTAGGACAAAAAGAATGAAGAATGTCATTAGGTAAACTAATGGTAAAAGGGACGGATTAGAAATCAAATTTAAAATTAGGGACGAATTAAAAACTAAATTCATACTTGAGATACCAATAATAGAGTAGAAACTAATTTTAAATCGTGGAGACTAAAAATGATAGTTTTTTAAATTTATGGATAAAATAAAAATTAAGTCCATGATCCTTAATTAGAATCAGTGTTGCGGTAGGGGCTTTTTCGTAAATGAAGCGGTTGGCGAAGTGCGATGCACGAGAAACTTGACTTCGAGATGCGCATGTTTCGGCAGGTGTCTCGTTCTCTCATTTTCTCGGTACCGTTATTTAATCCGAGAGGTGGATCATGTGACAGCCGTTATCCCCGATCGCACGCACACCGTCCGATCCGGATCCCATCGCTTTTTCCTCATCTTGACCATAATACCCCTCCTCATATTTCGGACACCTCACGGCGACTCGGCCCTTTTTGGACAACTGGCAATCACGCACCTCCCGCCGCTGTCTCTTTTTGCTTAAAACATCTTAATTTTTATGATAGAATGTTTAGCCACTAATTTAATTTCTAAGTATTCCAGAAAATAATAGTATATGCATTAATCAATTATATTATATAAACTATAGTTTTATTAATATGACCCAAGCATTTGTGTATTTGTATTAGTTTGTTAAAAGATTTTCTTAATAGCTATTTTTAATCCACGACAACAATCTAACAGATTTACAGCAATTATTAGATTTTTTCAGTACAATAAATGAGGTAAGGAATTCAAATTCACAACCTATTGGTTAGAGGCAGGTGTCAATTATCGCTAAGCTAAGTTTATCTTGACTAATAATTATTAGTTAACATAATTAGGGACCTATAATTTATATAATTAATTAATACATATACTATTAGTTTCTAAAGCTACGTTTAATGTTGGATCTAGGTTTGAACATTAATAAATGTAAATAAAATGTTCCATGAGGCGTTATAATTTATGTATTTAGAAAACAAAAATTAAAAGTTCAAGTTAATATTTCATCTTCCACTATCTATCGTAGTTGATATATTAATGTCACCTTCAATAGAAATAAATGTTAAAGGTGTCTTTTTATAACAAAATTATTCAACGATTATATATTAGGAATGTAGGAGGAACTTAGACAAGGTCAATAAAATAATTTTATTTGAAAGTAGGTAGGTTTGATAATTCAATTTAATAATTACAACTTCCTTCAAAGGAAGATGGACTTTTGTGAGTATTAATATTCATGGTGTTCCATTTCAAAACGATAATAAAAGGAGTAATCCACTTATATTATAAACCATGGTGAGATCTCTTATCTTACCAACAAAGTCCGAAATAGATGATTGCTCGCTATGTGAAAAATAAAGAATACAAATAAAATATTCACCTTCATGCGAACATTTACATTAATTTAAGGCTCGACATCAATATTAGATAATATGTATTTTTTTTCCACCGAATAATTAGTATTTCGAATGTATCATAAAAATACCAACGAGATATAAAAATTTTCAATAAAAATATCACGAATATAAATATAATATTACTAATAAAATTCATAACATATTTAAGAAGGGCAAAGTATTAATGTGTTATTTGAATTAATGAATTGTGTGTGTATATATATATTTATTTATTTACTACTTCACATTTAAAAATGTGAACTTTTTTTTAGTACAAAAAAAATGTTAACTTATCTACCTTGCAGTTGAGATACTTTTTCTTTTAAAAAGCATAACTTATATTGCGGAAATTATATTTTGATAGTTAGAAAAAAAAATAATTAAAAAGTGTGTGTACACGTGGCAACCGCTTGAGAGTATTTCCCTGGCCTCATATGAAGCACATCATTTCGTACTGCCTGTTCAGAATAAATAAATACTCAGAACCTGTCAGACCTCTTTGGCACATTATCATTTAATAATTGAGTAGAAACTTCTTTATTACAGGTCCCACCTCCAAATAAATTCTTCTCTTCTTCAAATTATTTTTACTTATGCACATATCTTATCTTTTTCATTTTTATTTCAAAATTTTAATTTTTTAAAAAAACTAACACAGTTCACTCGTTTGAGATATATGCCAATTATCGTTGAATCATTTAATTAAAATTATATATATGTACTAATTGGTATACACAAGGTCAAATATGTCACAATCCCATCACATTAAAAAAACATGTAATTGTTGGAGTAAAATATGCATTTTAAAATTGTACATTATCACCTTACCATTTAAATAAAAAATTATGTCGATATTAGAACATTATTATTCTCTAATCATTTCAAAAGGATAAAATCAAAATACTAAGGTAAGTAATAATATAATTAATTATAGATGGTAATATGAGTTGTGCTGACAATTTTTGTAACAGTAGATGAAAATGATCTGTTTTTTTTTTTAACCTTGTGACCAATGATTGTGAGTATAGTGTAGGCCATCTAATAAACTTCATATTTATCTTTTGTAAATTAAATCTTTTTTTTAGGGTAATTGTAAATCAAATCATTGAGGGTTAATAATGATTTAAATTAGATTATTATCTTTTTAGGTGAATCGATAGTCCATGTTAGTCAAATCCAACCCACTGAAGTTACATCACATTGGAGACAATCAAAACTTAAAATATACCACAATAATTATATTTTGTGAAAAAAGCGGTAAAATTCAATAAAATATATAAAATAATTAATTATCTTTGTGACGACATATTTAATCAATTATTTTTTAATTTTTAAAAAATTAAGTAAAATGTTCAATTAATGATATGAACCTATCTCAGCTAGCTAAAATATTACTTACCTTTCAAAAATTCATCACCATTTATGTTAAACTAAAAAAAAATAAAATTAACATGGAAGTTATTATGTTATGCTTTTAGGTTGAACTGGGAATGGTATATAGTTAATGCATTAAGTTTGGTATTAAAAATGATTTATTGTAATTAGATAAATATCAGCTAGTTTTGTCGAGGAGAAAAGTGGAAAATGCCAATCTGACTTTTCTAAGAAAAGCGACATCATATATGGTGTGTGTCCACTTTCTCGCTTAAATGACATTTTAAAAAGAGAATCAATAAGGGATTATTTATTAAAAAAAAAAAAAAGAAGTCAATTTTAAGATAAAAATTTATTGTACAGGGATAATTTTTAGAAAACAATTTATTCACAAAGAAGATTTTGAAGAGAGAAATTTGTATATAAATTTTTTTATTAGAATTACCTGAAATTGGTTTTTCAAAATATTATTAATTAGCAAAGAGTATTCCTTTTATTTTTATTATTATTTTCTTAAGGGGGAGTATTCTATTTTTCGTCATCTACACTTTTGAAAGTACAATGATTTATAGGATACAATGCAGTGGTACGTTCCATTATAAATCACCTAGAAAGTATACCTAAAACAATTAAAAGAATATCTCATATCCAACGAGAATATAATTTCAAAATTTATACAGTGTCTCTACTCCAGTTATGTTATATATTGTTCAAAGTGAAAGTGATATATGTACGTTTGTACTATCCATAGTTTTAGTCATACAATCCAACTTTTGACAAGTTTTGCTTTAGACTAGACCGTGAGATCTATTTTTTCCTTGCAACATATGAAAAAACAATTAAAACAAACAAAACCATATTTTAAAGAAGAATGGTTTCTTAGAACCTATTTGGTATGTAAAATGAATATGCAGAGTTGATTTTTAAAACTATTTTTGCAAACAACAATTTTATGTTTTCGGTATTTCCAGATTTTGAATTTGAACTTTTATAGAGTAGAATTTTATTAAAAACTATAATAAATATACTAGATACTCATTTTGCTTTTGTTAAAAATTTAAAAGTATAAAATATTATAAATTACATAATATTATAAAATAACAATTCTGCAAAATTTATAATATATACGGATAATAAATTAATTAATATTATTTGTAATTAAATATTCCGTTATTGATAACTACACTAATTTATTAATATATTACTAATAAATTTTTTAAATCCAGATTACTCCCTTGTAAATTAACCCATTTTTCAATATTTATGGGGAAGAGGAGGGGTGTTGGAAACATGAACACAAAGAGAAACGGGTGATTGGAAAAAGAAAAAGAAAAAGAAAAAGAAAAAGAAAAGGGGGAAAATTGATGCTTTTGAGAAGAGAAATAACGTGGATATTACCAAAACAGCCCTTTGAGTTCGTGCTATTTTATTTAAAGAATGCGTTAATTAGGAAACAACAAACAACGGAAAGCGAGGTGTGAAATTACGAAAATGCCAGCAAAGAACATATTGCCAATTATGAGTCAAACTCATTCCCCACTGGATATCATATAAAATGGTACGTCTTACAGATTGCTTTGTCTCCACTAATCTCACTTTTCTGTACAATTCTCTGCAAAATCTGCATCACTCACTAAAAGATTTCCCGGAATCAGGGACGCCCATACGCTTCCAAAATCCCACCATTGATCTTCACTCCACTCCCCCATTTCACCCCTTTTTCTCTCTCTCTTTTCCCAGTTTTTTACTCTGTTTCTGTAACAAACAACACTAATCCTTCTCTCTTGCTGTATTCTTTGTGGGTTTCTTCCTAAACCGACACTGCAGTGAAGGATTCTGCGATCTCTTCCGTGCATTTGGTTCGCATTGCCATGAAACCCAAGACCCATCACTACCATGGCCATGATTCCAATGGCTACTCTGGCGACGGCGCTCAGAGCAGCGGCAGTAGCTCTCCCAGCCCTCCTCACTCGCCGCCGCGTTACGCCTCTAAGTGCCGCCGGAAGCTCCGGTCGAAGCCCCATTATTACCTCCCGCTGCGGGAACTGTTTGTCGGTGCTCTCACTCTCCGGTTTAACTTCAGATACATGGTGCTGCTTCCTCTGCTTTATATCTCTGGCTTGATCATGTGCGTTGGCCCTTTCTCTTCTCTCGTCGCCCAGCCCCCTCCCCCTGGTTCGCTCTACAGCAGCCATCAAATGTTTCGCCGCCTCCATCACCAAATCCACTCTGATAATTCCTCTGCAATTCAGGTTTCATCCTCTTTCTTCTTGCTTTCATATATTTTTTTGGGGAGGGGTTCTGCTGAAATGCTGTATTCGTATTGCGAATTGGGGGATTTGGAGTTTGAGTGTTCGATATATTGGCGCCAATTCGTTTGCTGATTCTTGCTCTTTTGGGGGTTTAAGCAAGTGGGGGGATCCCAGTTCTTGAATATTTGACATGTTTGGTGCGAAATGTGAAGTTAAATCACTGTTGAAAGAGATGGAAGTTGAATAATTCATTTGCTTGTTTTGGAAGTCTTAAATGGAATTTTCTGAGAGTGAATGGCTTCAAATGCTATATTTGTTTAGATGCTATTTATGCATTTCTTTTTCTGCTGGATCGGACAAGAAAACCATTTTAAGTTTGTGAAACTTCGCCTTTGACAGCTTGATTCTAGCATGCATTTATTTCTCATTTTCAGAAAAAAGAAAGGAGTTATAGTTCATGTACTTGTGAAACAGGAAAGTGGTTTGTATTGCTAAAAATTTTCAAGGATTGTTTCTGTACGCTGTGATTGTCTTTCTGGCTATTGTAAGTCTTGAGTCTATTCATACGATTGAAATTATTGTTTGAACAATTATGAAAAACGAACAAGTAGTGAAAACAAATGAAGAGTAAAATAAAGCTTTGAAAACATTTGATCCAACTTAACATATTTTTACCAGACTTAAGTCTTTTTCAAACAAAAATGTGTTGGGTAATATTTTAGTCAACTCCGGCACTACATTGTCCATTTCAATGGAAAGTTTATCTCAGTTTGACTTCTGGATTAGATATTGTAAAAAAGAAATATTAGACCGTGACGTTACATGGATTGTTTTGCTGCATTGCTCTAAATCTGTTAAAATGTGTATTATTTCTCTTGCAGCTGTCATCAGTTTGGAAATACAAAAGGATGAAGGAGAGGAAGCCATGTTCAAATTCAACTTCTCGACCGCATTCAGGTGTGAGAACTGCAGAGTTGACCAAATGTCTAGTGCTAAACTGAAGGCTTTAACTTTTCTTAAGCTATACAATTTTTTAACAAAACATTCTAAAACTGTGTGGTTTCTGTTTCCATCTTCCATCTCATGTCAAATACCTTTGCAAACTTATTCTCTGGATTAAATATTCTTTCCTTTGAATTTCAGAGTCCAGTGAACCTACAACTTACTTGATTGTGGATGCTAATGGTGGACTCAATCAGCAACGCTCTGCAGTATGCACTTTTCCATATTTCTAGCGGAAGTTGTATTATATTGCAAACTTATTATTTGTCCTCTCTCACCTTTTACAATGTTCTTGCACCGAAGTTTGCATTTTCAGTTATTCGATTGGCACCTTTGTAAGTCAATCCTTTCCTCTTTTGGCAGATCTGCAATGCGGTGGCTGTAGCAGGGCTTCTAAATGCCATTCTAGTTGTCCCCCGCTTTGAGTTCCACAATGTCTGGAAGGATTCAAGGTATGCATATTGAATTCTTGGGTCGTGGTACTGAGAGCTTTCCTTTTCCACTTTATTATGATTTTCATTTTCAGTTCCATGGCATGATCCTGTCCAATCTCGTCAATCTACCTTAAACAACCAGAAATGGGTCAAGTTAGGAGTTGAGGAGCTCTTAAGTTGTTATATGGACTTACCAAATAAAAGTACTTAGACAACTCTGTTAATCATGTGGTCGTTCTGTTTGCAACTTCTTGGAGGTTAAACTGCTTTATATGTGTCAAATCTCATATGTGAACTTATACATGAAGAATGCCTTTTAAGTTTTACCTATAATCTCAGGTATAAGGAGAGTTAATCATATATGATAAATTCCTTTTTATGTCTTAAGCAGTGATTAGACAATTGAATGTGGTGCAACCGACATAATTTGTTATATGGACTACAGTAACTTATTAGATGGTTAGCTACATGCTCATACCTAAAGCTCTTATTGAATATTTAAATTCAAATTCATTTCTGATAAATATCCTAGAAAATCTAGGATAGTAGTGAAAATGCTATGTGAACATATAGCTAAAAATCGTTTCAAGAATGATGAATTTACTCTCCTTAGGTTCATATATCCTCTCATTTCTTAGAAGAGCATATTGAAATCCATTCCTTTTTCTTTCTTTTCTTTTTTTTGTTAATTTGTTTCAGTAAGTTTGGTGATATTTATGATGAAGATCATTTCATAGCCGCCCTCGAAGGTTATGTTAAAGTTGTCAAAGAGCTACCTGGGGCTTTAATGCAAAGATATGATTACAACATCTCTAATATTCCAAACTTTCACGTACAAGCTTGGTCTCCTGCTAATTATTATTTGGGAGAGGTTCTACCTGTTCTGCAAAGGGAAGGGTATGTAACAGTGTGAATTGGTTTCCGCTCAGGCCTCCACCGTTTCTTATTGACATTCTATAATATCTGAAACTAAAGGAAACTGGCCCACGCATTTTGGTTCTATTATGATGCAGGGTTGTTCGAGTATCCCCTTTTGCCAACAGATTGGCTATGAATATTCCACCTGAAATTCAATTCTTAAGATGCCTGGCAAATTATGAAGCACTGAGGTTCTCTTCTCCCATTCTGACTCTTGCACGTAAGCTAGTTACCCGGATGATTGAAAAGAGTTCAAGGGATGATGGGAAGTATGTTTCCGTCCACCTACGGTTTGAGGAGGTACTAACGCTTCATCGTCTTCTCATCAACTTATTATTTTTATTTTTCATTTGCTTTTGTTAAGCTCATCATCTGAGGATCACATCTGAACTCTAGGACATGGTGGCTTTCTCCTGTTGTGTATATGATGGCGGTGAAGCTGAAAAAATTGAAATGGATTCAATTCGAGAAAAAGGATGGAGGCAAAAGTTCAAACTCAAAGACCATCTCATTTCATCGGGTCTTAACCGAATGAATGGAAAATGCCCATTAACCCCCTTGGAGGTATCTATAAATGATCCCTTTTCCCTTCTTTTGCAAAAGTTATAACTTTTGAGCCCACAAGAAATTACACTTAATCAAATGTGTTCTTGAACAAGCATGTTCTAGTAACAATTTATTTCACAAAAGCTTATGTTATGTTGTAGTATTTAATTATTCAATCACATTCCTATGTTTAACTTTTCAAGCTTTGTTCTGATCATGTTAGGTTGGAATGATGTTGCGCGGTATGGGATTTGATAATAACACTTCGATTTATTTGGCTTCGGGTAAGCTATACCGGTCAGAGAGATATTTAGCTCCACTGCAGGAAATGTTTCCTCTTTTGCATACGAAGGAATCTCTTGCGACGCTAGACGAGCTTGCTCCTTTTAAGGTAAATCTTATCATTTCGACTTTAATGGTTCTGTAAGATCTTAGAAAAACCATGACTGCATGATCCTACTATTTGGGAGAATGCTGAGCGAAAATGAGAAAACTATCAATCGTGAAAACATTATAATTACCACGCTTGTTGAACCTGCCATCTCTTTCAGTTCAACTCAGAAGCTCTTACAAGTTCAAAATTTAACTCCTCCACTTGTCAAGTTCTAGAAAGCAAGGCAAGAACTTATAATGATGTTGAAACACAATGGTTTTACTAAAACTTTTTGAGTGTGACAACCAGTTTTGCATATTTGATCTTTAAGATCCCATTCCCGCTTTGGCGAATTCAAGGGATCCCTTCGAAATGAAAAGAAAAGAAATATATATCATGGATCTTCTTCATTCCATCTCGAACTAATAGTTGGTATATTCTTCACCGACAGGGATATTCTTCAAGATTGGCAGCTCTAGATTATATGGTGTGCTTGTTAAGTGAGGTCTTTGTGACTACTCAAGGAGGTAACTTTCCACACTTTTTGATGGGGCATCGGCGGTTCCTCTTTGACGGACACGCCAAGACAATCAAGCCTGATAAACGAAAGCTTGCCATTTTAATGGACAACAGAATAAACTTAAGGTATTCATTCACCCATGGAACTTTCAACCAAGTGATTATAATTCATTGAAAAATTAAGGACAGACAAATATCAAGATGAACTCCATATCATTCTATTTCTGCCCCAGAGCATTGTTGCCATCCGGATAACTTTGTATCATGTCAATTTTGCAGCTGGAAAGAATTCAAGGAACAAATGGGGGTAATGCTTTCGGAGAGTGACCGAAAGGGGCTGATGGTACCTAGAATCAGACGATTCAACCGAAAAACATCGGTCTACACTTACCCTTTACCCGAATGCAGATGTCTGCAGAAATCCCAGAATACCAACTCCACAGACAGTAAGTATATGCTCGACCAGCTGCTCGGATCCATGAGATAGCAAGCAGATTTCCCTTCAATGCAGTTCATTAGACATTCCAAATATAATGTAAACTGATCCTCTGAGGTGGAGGATTCTGCAGTCGCTGGACTGAAATGGGAACAACCCATTGCTCTAAATTTTGCTCGGTGTAGATACTCCCCATCGCCAACGTCGAAAACAAAATGTAATAATTTCTTGTATTCGTGTTAAATTAAACGTCGTCCTTGGTAAATGTATAGAGCTAAGTGTGGAAGTGAAGTGTCGTTTGTATGTGTACATTTTGAAACTAAAGTGGCAAGTTTACAAAGGACTTCATGGACTTTGCTTCCATGTATTTGAAATCATGATTTTGATTCATTAGGTTCCTTACAAAACCAAAATTTTGAATTGAAGGAATTGAAGTGAGACATTTCAGCGACATGTTAATAAGAGCCTTGGAAGTTGGAAATAATGTGATTTGAAATTTGTCGATATTATTAGTTCTTTCTTTTCATGGTTTGTCTTTTATTGGCCACATAATGGCGAGTGCTCTCTCATGCGCACACTCAGAGAAAAATCATTTTGGCTCTTGAAAACAACCAACGGATTCAACTCTATTGGAAGACACTTCATGTTATCAATCACATGAAATATTTTACCCACTAACTATTCAATCACACTAACAAAATTTATTGGCTAAAATCCAAGGGGGTTGTTTTAAGTGCTTTCATGCGTTTGGTAGCAAGTTCGAAATTTTATTTTAAGTTAAAAAAATTTTTAACTTAGAAATGTATTAGTAAATTAACACTAATTACCAACTAAATATTTATTTTAATCTAAAACAATATCAATTAATTTATTCATATTTTTGTTACAAATTTTGTATAATTATTAGCTTACAATATTATATGATTTATAATATATTATATTTTAAACGTTTTGATTTCAACGAGACAAAATGAGTTTATAATGATATATTTATCGAAGATTTTATTTTTTTTAATATAATTCAGCATTTTAAGATTTCAAATTTTGAAAACACTACAAACATAAAAATATTTGTTTTCAGAATTTTCAATATTTGAATTGAAAACAGTTTTAAAAAGTAAAAATAACAAAAACTTAAATCGAAGGACTCCATTTGATTAAGTGGATCTTAATATCTAAATGTATGGATATATTTGAAAGTAGGAAATGGAAAGAGATAATAAGAAGAAAATAAAAAATGAGAGATTTGTTTTTATAACATAAGGCATAAGGGATGAGAGTTGAGTTGAGTAGGGTATCAGAGTTTTTGACCGACCTACATTCTTGAATATCAATGTCTCGAGTCTCCTCCCCCTCGGGGATGATAGGATGACGCAAGTGGTAGGTTCGTACTTTGACAGCACCACTAGATGCCGTCCCGTACTCCGGTTCCGGCTGTGACGGATGGATAGATGGATGGGTGGATGACGACCCGGTCCAACAAAATCAAAATTACAAATAAAGACTCTGAAAGTGAATCTTGACCGTCGAACAGTGAGGATCGGGCAGAGACGTGAGAATGTGGAGGTGATGTGTGGTGTGGTCTGTGTGTTAGGGTTTGGGTGACAGAAGGACGTTACGTTTCTTTGCTTGCTGTTCATTGGGTTGTCTTCTCACCCTCCCATCACCGTACGTCATTACAACATACCTCCTTCTCCTTCAATCTTTTCTTTGGCTTTGAGCACATTCCCAGGGCGGCGGGGCATTGGTCATTGGACTCTCTTTTCTGCTCACTTTGTCCTTCACTTCATCTTCTACGCCTGTCACCAGACCTCGGGTCTTTTTCCTTTTTTTACTCTTAATTCATTTTTAACATATAGTCTATTGTCTAATGTGGGTCATGATCACATTCCTCGATCAAAATATTATTGACGAGACTTTGGTCACATATACAATAGTCTTCCTGGTCTAAAAATTTTAGTTTAATTCATATGGTTCAGAGTTAACTTTAATTTTGTCCGTGTGTTGTGTTTTTAAAAGTTAAAGTTTCAATTTGATTCTAACGATTTAGATTTAGTTTCAATTTTAAACTTATAATTTACCGATTACCAAATGACTAGAGGAGGTTATTCTCAAAGTACGAGTATCTTAACAATGGTAGGCGTCATAAAAACTAAAAAGAAAACCAAGAGAAATGTGTATCATGGTAGCTACTTGAGTGAACTTAATTTCCCATATAGTTAAATTGGGTTTCATGAGTGCACTCTAGCATAGCTGGTGGTAGAGGAAAAAAAAATTATATATATATATATATATATATATATATATA
Source organism: Momordica charantia (assembly GCF_001995035.1). Next base: position 1,657,023 of record NW_019104488.1, read on the forward strand.
TTTGACCTCTTTTTTGAATAAAATATGTGATGGAAATTTTAAATCATGTTAGATATGTCATACCTAATTGCAATTTTATGTTGAATGCATCTTGTTAGGAGTTTAGCATGCAGTTTCATGAACAAGCGTAGCATGACTCCAAGATGACTCAAACTGCGACGCTTGTATTGATGCAACTATAATTACGCATGAAATTGATGTGCTAGAGTTGGCTCGTAGGATAGAAACATTACATTAGTTGTATTTTGATCATACACGAATCATGTTTCGAAGTTTAGTCAAGATGCATGTAAACTGAAAAACAAAAAGGAAAATGTTGAATTACATATAATTTATAAGACTTTAAAGACTAATATTTCTACGAAATCCTGTCTCACCTCATAGCGTGGGAATAAATATTCATCTCACTCGAGTTTGGGTTATAGTTGCTTGCTCCGCTTAAATTGGTTTATTTGTTAATTAGACTAGACCACCAAGTAACTTATGTACTAGTGTCTTCCAAGTCTTATACAAGCTAGGCTAAAATAACTTTGAATATTTTATAAAGTCTAAAATATAATCAGTAATTGGCAATGCAAATAACTGTTAAACCAGGTGGAGTACCGTGGTGGGCTCCACAAGCGTGCTTCCCAAAATTTCCCATCCAACGCCAATTTTCACTCAAAGCCAATCATAACAAACCCCTCCCACCTACGTTTCATCTCAATTGTAAGTATTCCCTTTCAATTTAATGCTCTTATTATTATTATTATTATTATTATTATTATTATTTATTTTAAGTGCCTCGTCTACCATTCCATGGTTGGAGTTACAAGTCAATTATCGCTGAGTTAAACTCACTTTGACTCCTTTTATATTTAGTTGCTAAAGCAACTTATTAAATACGAATATAATAGAATTTGAACTCATTCCCTCTAAATATTTTTTATTTATCTTAGTATCTTTAAACTAATGAGCTCATATGTTGTTAAAAAAAAAAAACCAATAAGCCAATCTAAGATGATTAGTGTTATTATATTTCAACAAATTTAGATTTTTCTGGTGTGAAAAATGATATTTTTTTAGGTTAAATATATGTTTTAGTCCCCAATATTTCGGTATTTGTTTAAAAAGTTTCAGTTTAATTATTCATCGTAGTAAGTAATGATACTTACATGATATAATATACACGGAACAACTTGAAGAAAAAAATGAGGACCTCCAAATTTTTAAGAAATCCGTTGAAATTTCAAAATTTTCTATAAGTATTATGTAAACTTGTTGACACGTTTCAGATTTGAATTGAAATTTTTAATCAACGAGGACAATTGGAAAACAGTCAAACGAAACTAAAACATATTTTTAGCCTATTATTCTATATACTTTTTTGAATTCACAAATTTGACAAAAATGCATCTTATTGATACTAAGTATTTAAATCTTCACTTTTCTTGTTGGTCTAATTTTAGAAAACCATGCTAATCGGTTATATATCAAGTTCATTCAACTTTTTTCATATTATGGAATGAAATAAAATTAAAGCATTCTCGTGTAAAGTGTTGGTATGTATAAAGTATATAGAATGGAGATAAATATCTATATAGTAAAGATAAAATTTAAAATTCAACTTATGGAAATAAAAAAACAAATAGTTAAAGAGATACATGTTGGGTCTAGCGGGGGCATGTGCCCCCACGCCTTTTTTCTTTTCCCTTTTCCAACCAAATTATTTAGTCATATTTTGGTTGGTAGTGTAAAAATAAGAAATTCAAACAAAAATAAATTTATATTCCCAATATTTTTAAATATGTGTTTTGTAGCAAATTTAAAAATTGAATCTCAATTTCAAAAATCGTCTTTGTAATATATTTGTAATATATTTGGAATATATTTGGAAACTGGAAGTTACCATAAAATATTTAATTTAGCCTAAAATACATTTAACATATATGTTATAATTTGGGATACTTATTATTTTATAATATAATATAATTTAAAATATATTATGTTATACATATTTTAATTTTAACAAAAATATATGAATTTATAACAAACTAGTATATTTATCCAAAAAAAAATTATACTGTATAGTATAATTATGCATTATAGAGTTTTAAATTTAAAATATAAAAACACACAAAATACTGTTTTCAAATCTTTCACTATCTGAATTACATAGTGTAAAAATAGTTTAAGAAAAATAAATCTACCAAAATTCATCGAAAATAAATTTATCTTCTATTTGTTATTTCATTACATGGTTAAATGTGTGGTACACAAATGTGTACCTGAACATAAATTTAACTGATTAAAAAACCAATTTTCAAGTCCAAATATTGTACTAAACAAAAATGTGCACAAATATATATGTCATATGTCATTTTTCATCTTTTAATAAAAAATAAAATTCTCATTATTTGTTATTTAATAAAGAGTTTTACCCTCGTATAAAACTTATTCCAAAAGTTAAATTCAATTTCTTTTTTATTTTCCTTTAAAAAACATATTTTTTTTTCTTTGTACAAAATTTTCACAAACCAATTTATTGATATATCGATAATCTAAATATAATTTCAACGGTTAGAGATATATATACCTCTTCATTATGAACTTATATTAAAAACTTGCTGAGATATAATTTAATCTTTTCCATGTCCGAAAATAATCAATATTAAAATATCATGTTAAATCAAAAACGATATAATTTTTTGTTGTATAATTAAAATAAAACAAAAAACAAAAATAGTAATTTTGCCAAATGAGTCTATACCTTCTGAATTCGTGGAAGACATACAACAAAATTTATTTTGTTTTTGTATTTATATAAACCGCACCCAGATAGCCAAATAATAATAATAATAATAATAAAGGAAGAAAATAAAAATATAAAATTTGAGACCGAAAGAAATGTAATTGGGCAATCCACTACTTGCAAATGGGCCACAGAGTGGGCCAGCACCGCACTTGCCTGTGTCTCTGTCTTTGATGATTTAGTTTGCACAACATTTTCTAATTTATTCCCACACATACCAACAAACTTAATATTAAAAAAACTACTACTTATTAGTCCAATTTTTTGATTATCATCCTTGCCTACTCGCAGACCAATTTCATTCTAAATATCATTTCCCTTTTCAGAGATATGATTCAATTTCCATGAATTTAAGTTCACGAATACTCTCTCGTTCGAGAATTGGAACACAAGATATCGTGCTCTAATACTATTTCAAATATAATCAAATCACCACTGAACTCAAAAGTTTAAGCCAATAAATTATAGTAAATTTAATAATTTGAAAGATATATAACATTTTGGGATAATGAATTTAATAACTTCATCGTAGTCACCTATTTAAGGTATTATAATACTACAAGTAATTTTCTAACATCTAAGATCCTTAACCATTTTGTTTTTTAGTTGACAAAGCGAGTATAGCTCGGCAGTAATTGACATATACTTTTAATCATTTTATTTTTATTTTATATCCGACATATATATTCTTTAATGAGTTAAACTATGTTTTAGTTGACTTTTAAGTTAGATATTTAATGTCATATGGATGGTAAATTTTAACAAAATTAGGAGACGGAATTAAACAGATAACTACTATCGATTATTAGTTAAAAATTATATGTGTGGTAAAAAGGAAATATCTTTGAAGAGAATTTTATTAAAAATGTATTGGAGAATGAAGAAGGCAATTGAGATTTGTCCAAAGTTTTGCATGGTTTCATAATCAAATCTCTAACGTTGTCGATTAATTAATATCTTAAACCACCAAACTCCAGTTGTAAGATATGGCTACCAACCCATTAATCAAACAATAAAAAAATAAGAATACAGATCAGATCTCTCAGCAATATTCTTATTCTCAATAATCGATTTTAAAAAAAAAAAATTGATGGAGGATTTTTTAAGTATTGCTTATTTTGATTCAAATGATATATGTACATATTATACAAATTATGGATCCTCGTGGATTTGTAATTAAATATTGGTATAATTTTGTCGTATAATAAATGTATTCCGTCGAAACCTTGTATGAATAAAGTATCTGTACTTTTTTTTTTATCAAACTCATAGAAAATCTGGTGCTTTTTTTATATCGTTAACGTAGGCTATTTAAATTAGACAGATTTAGTCTAGTATTACTGAATAAAAAATAAAAGAAAACTACACTAGATAGCATAAAATAAATATGTATTTATAAAATATTATTACTTTTTATTTATTTAAATATCACAAAAGTACTTTTTTTTTTGTTAGTATTGTGTGATTGTAAAGTTTGTAATTTATGTTAATTTTATAAAATTTTAAATATTTTTTTATGCTATTTTTGTAATTATTTCTAAAACAAATCATTATGTTTACTATCATTCAAATGTTCTTTTAGTAATCATTTTGTGCTTGATTTTATGTTCTAAAAAATAACTTTGTTTGTATGTGTTTTGATTTTCACATATGTATAAAAATAATATGGCTTTAAGAAAATTTGTTAAAATATTAGTGAAATCTCAAAGAAGACCAGTGGTTTTTAAAATGCTAGTCTTTATTTTTAAAAACTTTTGCTGAATTTAAATTTTATATTAGAAAATAGAAGGTGAAATATAAAATTTTGGTAAATAACATTGTTTTTTTAAACAACAAATTATTTTTTCAAACTTGAAGAAAGTAGAATTTATAATTTGTTTACAGCTTTTTTATTTAATAAATAAGATTGTTTTATTTTTATAAAAATGATAAATCAATATTTTAGTTCATAATATTTGAATGTTTTTTAATTTAGTCTTTAATATTTTAATATTTTTCAATTTATCCCCTCCAATCGACAAATGTTTTTCCCTGAAGCAGTCCGAATGATCATAAATGTATATGACACAAAATTTAATGAATTAATGAAAATCTAGAGAAAAAATATTATCTAAGAGGTTCTTTTTTAATTAATTTCCTAATGGCATAAAAAAATTGGTATAAATTTTAATTTTCCTTCACTCAGTAATCTCTTCTGTTTTCCTTTTCTCAGTAATCTTTTTTTCCCTCTAAATTCTCGTTAAACCATGTCAGATAAATTTATCATTAGTTAATTTTAACATGATGGTGAATGGATTAAACTAAAAAATGTTAAAATTTAACAATTAAATTGAAAAAACTTCTAATTATTAAGAACTAAAAGATCTACTTAGCCCCAAAAGAAATTGTTTTTTTTTTTTTTAATATTTTAGATTTTGAACGTTGCTGTAATCAAAATTTAAGTTTTATTATATTTCAAGAAATTGAACTAGTATTCATGTTATGAAAAGAAAACATAAAAAGGTACCAGGTGCACACGTATAAGCTAATAAAAATACAATAAATATATTTTGGAAACCATGAAAAGGGCAACTAATAAATTTAATTAATTATTTTACAGAAATATAAAAAAAGGGACAAAAATACCACATTTTTCTCTAAGGGATCTTCAAATTCAACGTAGTCAAAGAATAAAGTTGGTAAAACTAACCTTTAATCCAATACATTCACATCTGATCAAAGTCCTCTTGTTAAACTTACAACTTTCCACACTATAAGCCATGACATCAAATTCATTTATAAAATTCTCCAATTAATTTTTATAGAATCCAAGAAAGGTATGCTTTCAAATTCTCATATTTATCTCGTCAAACACGATAAAATAATAAAGTAGGATGTAACCTATAATGTTCTAGTAAAATTGACTATTTGTTACCAATGAAATAATATTGGACTGTTATAATTTAATCACTAGCTATGTTTTATAGATTCGTATTATGCAATGTTGATCAAATCAACTGTTTAATTTCGGATAAAGAGGTGCCTACCATACTAGGTAAGGAATGGCATTTTGGTGAGTAAATGAAAGGGCGAGGTCAAAAGGGTCATTATGAAAAGGAAACATTGATGGGCCGCGCTGATCCTAGGCGATTCCGTCACGTCACGATGGGAGCTCAGGAAGGAGAGATTAAAAATAGAGATGCTATCAGCTACGGTTGGAAAATGGGAATTTATAAAAATAAATAAAAAAATGAAGGGTTTAATTAAATAAAATAAAAATAAGAATTAA